>JAOAOB010000024.1:0-190853 GCA_027563665.1 Antrozous pallidus | reverse complement strand
CAAAGTTACAAAAAGAAATTGACAGCCAGTGTGAAATTGAATTGCCATGGCCTAGAGCAAATAATGTCATTGCATGATATTATTCTATAATGTCATTATAATTTTTGATATTTTACAACAGCATATGTATAATTTCCAAACAACCTTACAAACTAATTCTTTGAATGTTTAGCAGCAATTTAAAAAGACTGGGAAAGATTTAATCCCTTTCAGAAAGAATTAAGGCACTGGGAAGGCACTTAAGCATTCTATATTGGATCCTCTTGCCCTTTTTGCCAGAAGGGACCCTCTTTTCACAATCCAGTTGCCCTCAGTTATTGCCTGAGCTTTCTGTTCATGCTGAGATTGAAGCCTTGTGGTGGCTGGTACCATGGATCTGTCTCTTGCCCAATGGTGTGAGCTGGGCGCAGTCTCTGGAGAAGAAACCCGGGTTCCTCAGATATGTGATCAGCGTCAGGGCCCCAGCAGCAGGCATGGGGATCCCAGACAGGTGCTGGGTGTGGAGGCAATGGGTGTATAGGCTACCAAGGAGGCAGAGCTAAAGTTCACATCACACTGCTTGTTGTCAGAGGATGGCTGGTTAGCCAGACATGGGTAAGATTCCTCTGGATAGGAACAACCTAAGACAAGCAGTCACAGAGGGGCCATCAGGAGAGATCTTGAGGGTCAACAGAGGTGGGGTACAGACCCTCACCTCCCCAACCTTGCAGAGGCCTGAACCCTCCCCCACTTCTGAGGTAGGTCTTCTGCCCCCATGAATGCTTTACTTCCCACACCCAACTCAGATCGGGATACAGGTAACAGACAGAGACTTAGCCAACAGCAGCTACCCTATATCTAAATGCTGTCTAGAATCAGGAATGCTCAGGGCCTACTCAAGAATCCAAATAATCCTTTAGACGAATATACAGGGTAAACTAAGACTGTTAGAATATTAAATTTGACAATAAAATAGTAATCAAGTTTTCAGATTAATTTAAATTGGCTGAATTAAAATGGAAATAAGTGAATATTCAAGAAAATTTAATTGTACTGGACAAAAAGCTGTTTCTAAAATATGAACTTAAATTTCTGTTGGTAATTCATCTCATGTTAAAATTGCTTAACATGCAATGAATCTAAACAGTCATATTTTTGTGCAAAAATTAAAATTTAAAGCTATCAAGACTGCATTATAAAATTTACAAAAGCCTCCATTAATCAAAAAGGGGGGATTGTAAGGTAATATCATGTAAAAAAATCCTGTAAGTAAATTACATCTAAAAAAGATTTTACTATGGAAAATTATTTTTTATTTGTAATGCTAACAGCATTACATAGTGTCAAAATAAGTCAAAGGAAACTCATTTGGGCAAAAATAAAAATGATCCCTAGTCAATTTCATAGAAAAGATTTCTATATTAAGTTTTTGGTCAAGAAAAAATGTTTGTATATTTTTTAGAAAACAACTCCAAGATCATGTGGATTCCTGCAACAGAGAGGAATTGACAGGTCTGCTCCCACCATGAAGACAAGAGAAGAAACAGTCCAGAGATGGAAGATACTGTTGACTTCTTGCCATACTAGCAGTCAGCAGCTGAGTATTGCTGTAGCTTGCCTGCATTACCAACATTTGTCCACCATCCAGATATCATTGCTGACATGCACACACAAGGACCTGTTTGACATTGAAACTGGGATTCAGAACTGTTGGTCATTGAAGTTGGGACTAAAACATTTTTTGTTCTCATATGTTAATTTTAGTCTTCAGAGGCGAGATTTTTTAAAGAAAAGAAAAAGGGAAAAATAGATACAGAGGCAAAGAAGCATTGAACAGACTGTCAAACTACAGGGGGAAGGCAGGTGATGTTGGGAGGAGGGGGGCTGTAAGAGATCAACCAAAGTACTTGTATGCACACATTTAAGTTAACAATGGATACAAGACACTGCAGTGGGGGAGGGGACATGTGAGAGCATGTATTGTGAGGTAGGGGAGGCTGGGGGAGGTTTATAGGGGGAAAAGGAGACATATGTACTACTATTTGAAATACTTTATTTTTTAAAATACATTTTGTTGAATTTTACAGAGAGGAAGGGAGAGGGATAGAGAGCTAGAAAAATCAATGAGAGAGAAACATTGACCAGCTGCCTCCTGCATCCCCCTCCCCACAACCGGGGTGGGGGATGGGCCTGCAACCAAGGTACATGCCCTTGACCAGAATTAAACCCGGGACCCTTCAGTCTGCAGGTTGACACTCTATCCACTGAGCCAAACTGGTTTCAGCAACTATTTGTAATACTTTAAACAATAAAAAAAAATTAAAGAAAAAGAATTGTGTGTGCCCAGCAGAGGTTCACGGACTTATCCAGGAGCCTTCTGTCAAGTAGCCTGCACTTTAGAAATTGTGGTGTCCAGAGTTCTGTAATAGGGTGGAAAGACTCAGTTTTTGCTGCTGCCTCCTTGGTTGGATACACATGCACCTAGTGGCATTTTACAGATGCACCCATAGTGTGTTTTCCAGAGTGGTACACTGACGAACTCTGAACTCTGAAGGACCCTGGCTGAAGCCAAGTGATCAAGGTGTCTGTGAGCAGATATCCAAGACAAGGATATTCAGAATTTATACTTCTAGGCAGTGCATCCTTGTTTGGATAAGACTGATTTCAGTGGGGGCTCACAGTGGCACCCAAGAGCTGCTTGTGAAGTGGTGGGTTCAAGAAGCCTGCGTGGTGACAAAGTGTGACTGTAATGTCCAACGTTCTGCAGCTCTGGGTGGAAAGACTCAGTTTTTGCTGTTTTTCCATGGTTGGATACACAAAGTCCCAGTGGCAGCTCACAGGGATACCCATGGTACCTTTGTAGATAGAGCTCTGATGCAACCTGAGGGGCCCTAGTGCTATAGTTTGGAAGAGTGAATTCAGAATTTCTACAGTTTGCCACTGTCTACAATACTGTACCCAATGGGGTTCACAGTGGTTACCAAAAGTGGCCAGTGGAGCAGTGGGCTCAGGAGGCCTGCTCTCTCGAAAAGTGTGACTGTGGTGTCTAGGGGTCTGCTGCTGAGGAGGGGATAAGTTGAATTTACTGTCATGGGATCCATGCACCTCTGGAGGTAGAGGTCTCAGGATCTGCAGATTTGCAGGTGGGGCAGCTGGAATTTGGCTGGAGTGGCTGCTAATTTGCGGGCAGTGTCCAAAGCCTGTCTGCACAGTGGTGTTGATGAGTTTCTAGAAGAGGCTGCTCTCTTCTTCAAGATGATATGGGCTCCATGCCTGAGTCCCACAGCCGAGGGAGTGTCTGCAACAATGGCAGGTGCTCCCTCTTCAGGAGAGCCTGTTCTGCCAGTTCCCACTACTCCTGTCAGGAAAATCATTTGGGCAAAAATAAAAATAATCCCAAGTTTTATTTACAGAAAAGATTCCTTCAATTAACTTTTGTTGAGAATACGTTTTTATATTGTCAGAAGACAATTCCAAGACCATAAGGATTCCTGCAAAAAAGAGGAACTGGCATTTCTGCTCCAACCACGAAGACAGTCAGGAGCTGGCAGACACTGACAATACTTTGCCATATAGCAGTCAGCAGCTGTGAGTCACTGCAGGTTAACCAGAATCAAATCGGAGAGGGTGGGACCTGCATTGCCATCATTTGTCCATCATCCAGATATCATTGCTGATGTGTACAAATAAGGAACTAGTTGACATTGAAACTGGGACTCAGAACTATTGGGCATTGAAATTGAGACTCAAACATTTTTGTTCTTATATGTTTATTTCTATTATTTGGATACAAGATTTTTTAAAGAAAAGAAATGAGGGAAAATAGATTCAGAGGCAAAGAAACATTGACCACACTGTCAGACTATAATGGGAAAGCAGGGGAGGTTGAGGCAGTGTCCAAAGATGTAAGAGATCAACTGAAGGAGTTTGTATGCATGAATATAAGCACAACCAAGGATACAAGACACTAGGGTGGAGAGGAAGTAAGGGCATTTGCTGGGGGCTAGGAGAGGCCATGGGGGAGTCAATGTAGAAAAAAAAGGAAACATATGTACTACTATTTGTAATACTTTAAACAATTATATATATATATATATATATATATATATATATATATATATGTTTTCTTACATATCCTATCTAATAAAAGAATAATATGCAAATTGACCATACCGTACATCCACAAGCCATGCCCATTAGCCAATCATGAGCTGGGGCAGAGCCAGCCAGTGAGAGTGCCGCCCCTGGGGCCAGGTGCATGCTGGCAGGGGCAAAGGCTTGGCCTGGGGGGCAGGACTGAGACAAAGGCCTGGGCTGGTGGAGGCAGCGCCAAGGTGGCCAATGTGCACGTGGGCCCCAGGACCTGGCAGATGAGTACTGGCTGGGGTGAAGGCCCAGGCCGAGGGGGCGTAGCCAAAGGGGGCTAGGCTAGGCTGGATTGGGGAGGGGGTGCTGGGGCAGAGCCATCTGCCCTATTGCAGGGCAATGGCTGGGTGGCCAAGACCTAAAGCCTGGGCCAGAGGCTTTAGGCCTTGGGCAGGCCAGGTGTGAGTGATCAGTAGGACATCTCCTGAGGGCTCCCAATATGTGTGAGGGGGGTTGAGGGGTAACCCACCCCCCAGGGCACAAATTTCTTGCAGTGGGATCCTAGTCTGGACACAAGATGGCTACCCCCTTGTGGACAGAGGATGGCTACCTCCATCTGGACATAAGATGGATGGACGCCACAAAATATCTGGCAGGGGAGGACAGTTGTGGGCACTTAGGAAGATCAGGCCAGCAAGGGAGGTAGTTTGGGGGACCCAGGCCTGCATCAGAGGATAGTTAGGGGTGACCTAGTTGGCAGGGGAGGGCAGTTAGGGACAGCTGGGCTGCCTGGGGAGCAGTTCGGCGTAATCAGGCTGGCAGGCAGAAGCAGTTAGAGGCATCAGGCACAGTGCGTTGGGAAGGGGCAGTACTGGAGTGTGAGAGGGATGTCTGACCACTCATTTAGGCCCCATCCCGGTAGCCTAAATGAGTGGTCAGACATCTTTCAAGGTTTCCCAGATTGGAAAGGGTGCAGGCTGTACTGTATAACACCATCCCTCCCCATGCACGGATTTCGTGGACCAGGCCTCTAGTATTCTATAACTGCTGACAACCTTTGAGGAAAAATTTAGAAGTTTTACAGATACCATAATCCATTGATGTTCTATTACAGTAAAATCCCATTGATCTCTGATCTAGTTTTTTGTAGTCATTATATAATATTTGCATAGGTGTTTGAGAACTTTGGAAATGGGTTGTTTCCCCAAAACCATCTTTTCCATGGTAATTAGTCATTGTTTATTCATTACTGATTATAGGAAAACTATGGAACACTCTAAATATTATAAGTAGCCAACATCAACACAATAATAATGCTGTAAATCATCACATGACTCATTGTATAATTGATGAGTGTTTCAAACCTGGGAGTGTATCCTGCTGTGAGAATCTACCCTAACCTTGGGTCTCTGTACTGAGCCTCAGTAAAAAAAGAAGCCTATATAAACCTGAAGAGTGATGACTAGCCCTCCAAACCCTAATCTTTCTCCAACAGATGCCATCCAAAAATAGGATCCACTCATTCCAGAATAATCTTTTAGTTAGTCAGAGCCAGGTCAAATTTACCAACAGCCTGGACCATTGTTGTAATTCTCTGAAGGAAAAGCATGTCTTTTTGTCTAATAAATGTCAATTATATAAAATTTATAACCTGAGGTATACAATTAAAACTTTATTTAAATGCAAGCACATCTATTGATTTTCATGTTGTCTATGACTACTGTTAAACAATGTGGAAAGGCTGTAATGTTACTTGAAACAAGTCACTTCTCTTGCTGTTAAAGAGAAAGCTTATAGATCTCCCCTCTGAATTCTTGAATTTCTTTTATAAACTTTGCATAGCTATTTATCTATTTTAGAGAGGTATGTTTACAAAAGGAATTATGTCCCTTACCAATTTGCCATTCCTAATTAGAGGAACATTATTTAATAGTATATACATATCTTTGTGAATTTTTGTTGTTCATTCAAATGAATCTAGTCCATAGCAATTGCTGCTTTTTGTAGAAGCTTATAATACAACTCAGAAATCACAGCATCTAGGAGAGTGCTTGTTCCTTGCAGACTACTATGTTACTCAGACTCTTTAGATTCATTGCCACTGCTAACATAAAATAATGCCTAAGAGAGAATAAATATAAGCTTTAGGATGTTGTTGGATTATTCTAAGATTGTTAACTGTCTTGTCTTACCTCAGAGCATATGATACTCACACCCATTTTCATGCTGAAGGTACAAGTTTTGTAGGCACCAGCTAGATGTCTATTAAAAAAAAAAAATCAGTCATAGAACAGAGGGCTGAACTGGAAAGCCTGCTGTATGAGAACAGCAGCTGGGGAATTACAGAGCAAACTAAACCGCAATAGAGCAGCATGCACAGTTCTTCCGGAAAAGCGGTTGGGTATGCCCAGCCTATCCTTTGCACAGCAAGCACATGATGATTTGCAGTAGAATAGTTCTTCCATATGGTCTAAGAGGGACACTGCAGGTTCTTCCTGTATGACATGCTTCCTGGCCATCTTCAGAGAGTGTTTACAAACTGAATTGTCACAGACCATCCATGACATCCTTTCCATCTGGCTTCATAAACATTATATTCTTCCATACATAAAACAGCTACATTTGGAATGCCCTGGTTTTGTTTTTTTATTGTATTTAGTTAAAATGCTCAGAACAAATACACTTCATAGGACCTGCAGGATTAGTTGATTTTGGGGACCTTCTTGTGTCCTGGGGTCTTCCTCAGCTCTTCCTGACACTTTCATACCATTACTCTTTTCGCAGAAAGTCTGGAGGCATTTCCCTACCAGGATAATTCATGGTTTGCTCTACTGATTAGGGGGATCATTGCCAACTAGATCAATTGGTTCTTTTACTACCCCTCAAAATCACAGCTCATATGCTTTTATGTCATATTTGACCTACACTTTTCTACTTTCATTTTAGGAAAAGGGAATGGTTTATAATTCCCAAACATGAACACACAATGCAGGGCATGTTCCTGGGCTTGCAGCCAACATTTATTTTACTCTTCCTGAGGAGTTTGTTAAGATATTTACATGGACTCATCCTGCCTCACCAAAGTTGATTTATTTGCTGCTTGAATTACTGAGTACTTATTTTGTGGAAAGTGTAAGTTATGATTCCACTGTAATAAGATTTACCATGTTATGGTGGTGGCAGCTGCCTTCTTCCTATAAATATCCATTTTAGAGAGACATTTTCCCCTCTACGTACTTTGTGAGACCTTATTCTTAGTATTAAATAATATCAAAACCAACAAAGGAAACAAATTGACAGATGAAGTTCACTAAGCAGGTAAGTTGAATAATTATTTTTTGGGTTTTTAAATACAGTTATATATTACAATTATAGATTTTTGTTATTTAAACTATAAATATTGCATAATTATGGCTTTTTCTTGAAGTGACACACCATCCAAGTTATAATCGGTTTTTTGGTGAAATTTGACACACCAATCTGAAAAGGTTGCCATCACTAGACTAAGCTCTTTCCAACTGGGCCTCCATAAGGCCATGGTTGAAATTCAAGTTGGGGGCCAAACTCTGAACTTTATTGTTGATACAGGGATAGAGCATTTGGTAGTTACTCAGAAAGTAGATCTCCTTTTGTGACCGGAAATGGCCATTAATGGAGCTACCAGAATCACACTTGCGGATCATTCTTCTGCCCTCACAAATGTCAGGTAGGCAGCCACCAGTTGGTTCATAAATTTCTGTATTTGCCAGACTGCATATTCCCTCTAAAGGGCAGAGAACTTTCAGCCAAAATGGAAGGAGATATCACCTTAGCAGCTCACCTTGGACAGCTCAGCACAACTTGCACCTCAGTGAGTAGACCTCTGCAATGATCCTGTCTTTAGAAGTGTCTTGGGAAACTCACCATTAGAGCCTGAATTAGATAAGGAATTCACACTGGTACGGGCAAAAGGCCTTTTTCTGACTTCAGCTGGCACCTTCTAGTCAGCTCCTATTTCCCCTTAAGTAGGAAAAACCAGACACAAGTGCTAAGGAACAGTTCACCTGGACTAGACTGCCCCAAGGGTTAAAGAACTTCTAAACACTTTTTGTGAAGCACTAGGTTATGACCTTTTACTCACTAGCTTCATGCAAGCTCAGTGTTGAGAAGGAACATGAACCCTTCTAAGACCCTTAATTTAAAGAGGTTACCAGGTTTCCAAAAGGAAGGCTCAAATCCATCAGAGGGAAGCCAAATACATAGGTTTCCAAATTACCCAAAGGAAATGAAGATTAAAGACAGAAAGAAATCAGGCATTGAGTGCCATACCAGTCTCCAGCACCTGGTGGGGATATGGGAATACCTAGGGCAGCAGGGTTCCGTTAAATGTGGATCCCAAGATTTTCAGATCTAGCTAACTCCCTCTATGAAGCTTTAAAAGGAAAGAAAAGGCACGCATTAACTGAGTTCCTAAGCAGGAAAAAGCCTTCACAATCATAATGGCAAAACTCACTGAGGCACCAGCTCTGGGACTCCCAGGCATTACATAGAACTTTACAAAGGGGTAGCCCTAGGAGTTGTAATTTAGGAGTTGGGACCCTAACAGAGGCCAGTAGTCTTCCTCTCCAAACAGATTGATCCAATAGCCTCTGGGTGGCCCCCATGCCTCAGGTCCCTTGCAGCCATGGCCTTATTAGTCAAAAAGGCAGACAAGCTCACTGTGAAACAGAACTTAAATGTTAGTGTGCCTAATGCTGTTGTCATTCTAATGGAAGCTAGGGGAAACACTGGCCAACTCATGCTTGGATGCAGAGGGAGCCCCTCAGCATGGTTGTCTAGAAATCCTAAGGAAGTTTCCTCCAAGTTGGCCAGATCTAACAGACAAGCTTCTACAGCATCCAGACTAAGTATTGTTCATGGAAGGCAGTAGCTTCCTGGATGAAGAAAAAAAGATGAGCTGGATATGCAGTGGTATCAAGCTCTGAGATAATAGAGGCACAAATCCTGCCTGAAGGATGGTCAGTATAGAGGGAAAAACTTTGAGCACTAGTGAAAGCCGTAAATCTCATTAAGGATAAATGTGCCAACATCTATATTGACTCCTGCTGTGCTTTCACTACCCTGCATATCCATGGGACCATTTACAAGACAAGGGGGCCCTGATAGCTGGAAGAAGTTACTAGAAGCAGCCTGGGAGTCCAAGGAAGTAGCAGTCATTTATTGTAAAGGACACCAACAAGGGAAAGTTTCAGTGTCAAAAAAAACCCATTTGTCAAGCAGATGCAGCAGCAAGGCTATCTTATCTGCTAAGGAGTGGGAGGTGCCATTACAGATCATGCTGATTCCTGAATTACCTAAATTTCTTAAATACACACCTCAAGAAGAAGAATGGGCCCATGGGAAGAGGATAAAATGACGAAGAAAGGTAGTAAATATTCCCAGATCATAGGGTCTACCCCAGAACAGTTATCTCATAGAGTAGTTCTCCAGCAGCATGAATTTACCCATTTAGGGAAGATGGCTTGTTAAGCAAATACTATCTAATTGCCCATCTCCCCTCCTTGAGAGCCTCAGTCTCTCAACACTGCCTCCTCTGTGGACAGAACAATACAAGGCAGGGTTGCTGTAGGACCTATAGGAATTCAGCGCTGTGGGCAGGCTCCCTTTGAGATCTAGAAGTAAACTTTATAGAAACAGGGCCTAGTAGAGGAAATAAATATCTTTTGTTTTTTGTCTGCATCTTTTTAGGCTGGGTTGAGGCATATCCTACCCACATGAAGAAAGCAAAGGAAGTCACTAAGGCATTACTGAAGGACATAATTCCACAATATGGAATACCATTAACAATAGAGTCAGATAATGCCCAGCCTTGATAGCTGAGTTAGTACAGCAGGTAGCTAAAGCCTTACGGATTAAGTGGAACTTCACATACAACCTACAGGCCCCAGAGTTCAGGGAAAGTGGAATGCATGAACCAATCAGCCTCTCAAGCAGGCTATGGCTAAGCTATGCCAAGAGACAAATTTACCCTGGACAGATATCTTGCCTCTTGCATTCCTAAGGGCATGTTGCGTACTAAGGGCCCAGGAAGAGTTCTCTTCATTTAAAATTCTATACAGCAGGACCTTCCCCCAATCCCTCCTTAATTTTGCCAAAGGAAGGTTTGGGGGGATATAGGGTACTTAGAAATTCAGAAACAGCTGTAAGGACTTGGGCAAAACTATCCTTGAAGCCCATAAATGGGTTATTGATCAATTGCCCAACTCGCTAGGAACAGCTGTGCATCCTCACAAGCCTGGGGATCAGATTTGGGTAAAAGATTGGGAAAAGTAACCTCTTAAGCCAACCTTGAAGAGAACTTATCCAGTCATACTAACTCAGTTCTCAAAGTTATGACTGAAGACCTGGATCCACCACTCCCAGGTAAAAGCAACTGCACAGTCAGTTTTCAGAGTTGAAGGTGACCTCTGACCTGAACCACCCCCTTCAGATCATCTTCAAGAATATGATGGATCTGGCTGACTGAACTGAATATTCTTATTTATTCCTTCTTCATACAAGTGTTGCCAGAACCCCAGACTAGTACTGGCAGGAGAACTTCTCTGCCTTTGCTACTTCAATGACATCCTTGTGGAAGATGGTGAAAACTTGGGATACTGAATACTCTTTTTGGTTGCCCACCTTCAGCAATGTATGAACCCCTTTTACATCCCATGTGGTTTCAGGGTTCCAATTCTATGTTCAGGTTCTGGAGAAGGCCACACACAAATGAAAAGAGACTAGAAAAGTATGAATTTGGGAATATTGGGGACAGGCGGCTGCCAATCTCTAATTGAATGACTGCACTGAGCTCTGGCTTGGCATCCCTTTTATTAAGACTACTAGAGGCCTAGTGCACAAAATTCGTGCAAGGGGAGTAGAGGAGGGGTCCTTCAACCCAGTCTGCACCCTTTCTAATCTGGAACCTCTTGAGGGATGTCTGACTGTCCATTTAGGCCAATCCCTGTAGGATCAGGACCAAATGGGCAGTCAGACATTGTTCTCACAATCCAAGACTGCTGGCTCCAAACTGCTCACCTGCCTGCCTCTCTGATTGCCCCTAATCTGCGTGCCAGCCTGATCACCCCCTAACCACTACCCTGCCATCCTAATTAATGTCTAACTGCTCCCCTGCCAGCTTGTTTGTGTCCAAATTCCTCCCCTGCTGGCCTGATCACCCACAACTGCCTTCCCTTGCAGGCCTGAAACCTCGCACTGTCCTCTCCTGCTGGCCATCTTGTGGTGGCCATCTTTTGTCCACATGGGGGCAGGATCTTTGACCACATGGCAGCAGCCCTCTTGTGTGTTGGAGTGATGGTCAATTCTGCATAGGTCTCTTTTATTAGATAAGATTAGATAGGTGCATGGGTGGGGACCAGTTGGTTTGCCCTGAAGGGTATCTGGATCAGGGTGGGTGGGGGAGCCTGGGTGAGTGGGTCTATGGTGGTTTGCAGGCTGGCTATGCCCCCAAGAGGCCCAAGTGGAGGCCCTGGGTCTGGGATTAATCTATGTCTATAATTAAAACTTTTAGCCTGATGCAGAGCCAAGCCTTCTGCTCGCTCTGTGGCAACAGTCATTTCTGTTTGAAACTTTGTAGCCTAGAGTGGAGGCCTAGGCTAGGCTGTAGAAGATTGGCTTCCTCCTTCACCTGAAAAACCTAGTCTCTGCTCTCCATTTTCGTGGCTGCCACCATTTTGTTGGAATTATGTATCTTCTAAATTGAAACTTCATAGCATTGAGTGGAAGCCTAGGCCAGCAACAGCTGGTGGAAAGCTTGGCTTCCTCCATTGCTGGGAAACCCAAGCCTCCCTTCTGCTCTCAGTTGGCAGCAGCCATCTTGGGGATTATTTGCATAATTTGCTCCTGATTGGTTGGTAGGCATGGCTGTGGGCATGGCTGATTAGAGGTATGGTAAATTTGCATATTACTCTTTAATTAGACAGGATAGGATATGGCCATAGCCTTTAGGCAGAAAATTTCAATAACAGAAATGTACAAAAAGCACACAGAGATGGAGGTTGCTTCAGTTAACAATATTATAGCTCTAACCTTTCAGAGAAACTAGGGTTGTTTACCAGCCTGCCAGGCTTTCTGTCCACATCTTTCTATTAGTGAGACAAGGATTGGTTTCTGGCATCTCCCCCCTTTCTTTCCTTTAATAAAAATCTTTTATCTGCAGACTAGAAATAAACATATAAGAACAAAAAATGAGACAAATAACAATGGCCATGCTGAGAGGCAAGTGAATCAGTCTGCAGTAAGTTTCTTTCTGGGCCAAAATTTTTTGAGTCCCATTTTCAATGTCCAACAGTTCCTTATATGTGCATGTTAGCAATGATATTTCAGTTTTGGATGGTGGACAAATGGTGGCAATGCAGGTCTGACGCTCTCTGGTTTTGGTCCTGGGCAATCTGCAGCAATGCACAGCTGACTGCAAGCATGGCAAGGTGTCATCAGTGTTCTTCATCTCAGGACTGTTTATCCTCTTGTCTTCATGGCTGGAGCATTCCTGTCAATAATTCTCTGTTGCAGGAATCCACATGGTCTTGGAGTTGTTTTCTGAAAATTTACAAACATATTCTCTAACAAACGTTAATAAAGGAATCTTATAAATTTTATTTGAGATCATTTTTTATTTTTGCCCAAACGATTTTCCTTTGGTTTATTTTAATATCATGTGTGTTTTTAATGGGTGTCTTACTGATAGCATTACAAATTAAAATTAATTTTCAAGGTAAAGATTTTTCTAGATGTAATTTACTCACAAAGTAAAGATTTTTCTAGATGTAATTTACTTACAGGATAATTTTTTTCTGTATATTTTCCCACTATTTACCCCCTTTTTTTTTGAATTAAAGGAGGCTTTGGAAATTTTATAATGCAGTCTGATAACTTTAATTTTTTTTTTTTTGCATAGAAATATGTTCATCATATGTTAAGCAATTTTAACATGGGATGAACTATCAATAGCAATTTTAGTCAGTACTTTAGAAACAGCTTTTTGTTCACTACAATTAAATTTTCTTGAATATTCATTATTTCATTTAGCCAATTTAATCTGAAAAGTTGACTACTATTTTACTGTCCAATTTAGTTTACCCCGTAAATATTAGTGGAAAGGATTGTTTGCATTCTTCAGTAGGCCCTAAGAATTCCTGGTGCTAAATATAGGACAGCTGCTATCAGCCACCTCTCTGTCTGTTATCTTAGACCTGCTCTGGGCTGGGCCAAGTCTCTGACTATTACCTGGGTTCTGATTTGAGCTGGGCATGCATAGTGAAGCAGCCATGGGGCTTGGAGACTTCCCTCAGAAGGTTCATGAGTTAACCCCCTGCAATGTTGTGGGTGAGGGTCTGTTCCCGCCTCTGTTGATTCCCAAATTTTCTCCTGATGACCCCTCTGCGACTGTGCCTGTCTTAGGTTGTTCCTTTCCTAAGCAATCTTATAGCTGTTGAAATGAGTGAAGAAAACATGCATGGGGCCCTCCCTTATAACTCCCTATGTTCCTTGTCCCACAAACATGGATTATGCTTCTGGTCTTTTCACGGGCCTTGCAAGAAGGACCCCAGGGATTGTGGATCCCCAGGCCATATCTGATGATCTGGCCTGGCACCAGCATTAATAACCCTCTTTTTGGGGCAGGGCACTATCCACAGCCTCAGGCATCTATAACCAGTTCTACAAGACCAGTGTCTTGTTTTCTTGACTTAATTATAGGTTATCAGGAATGTACACTGAGCTTGCTGGCTTGGATTCAGATCACTAGCCCCAAATATCAGGGCTACATTGGAATTAGCCCTCTTTAACCTTCTCAGTAACCCCCAGGCTAAGAATAGCTTGTGGAACAAGAGTAGAGAATGAAAAAGAAAGTAGGGGGTTGAGTCTTGCAACCTAGTTCAGTATCTGGTTTAAAACTGTCTTCTTACTTTCACACTCTGACTCACTTCTGCAGAGCTACAGAGCCTAACCCCAGAGCCCCTCCACAGTTGACTTGGATAGAGCATACTCCCAAGGACCAACCAAGACAGACATGGGCAAAGCTGCAGCGACTCTCAGGGCCTGCCATAGGAGAAGATACTTAGGTCATAGACTTCGCAGGAGTTCAGTTCAGGCTTTGGGTTCAGAATTCCCTGGACTAGGAGTAGGGTATGTGCAGTTTAGTTAAGTCAGGTCTGTGAAATAAAGGTTAAACTTTTCTCACTCAGAGTGTTGGCTGAATCCTCTCCTGTGTATTTTGCCACAACATGAATATATACAAGTAATTGTTCTGTTTCTGCCTCCTGGGCTTTGGCCAATGGCACAGGTTTGTGAAAAATTGGCAACTAAGAGAAGAGATAAAGTAAGGAAATATATTTTTGCTTGCCAAGGGAGGAAAGTGCATTGATAGGCAACAAAAGGCAAAAAAGAAAGAGTGGCTTGCACTTATAAAGAGGAAGCAGGAGGCCAGTGTGTCTTATAGCTGGTCACTGACCCATGAACCAGGAGGTCATGTTTTGATTTCCACTCAGGTACACATGTGGGTTGTGGGCTCAATCCACTGTAGGAGATGGGAAGAAGGCACATCATTCTCATCATTGATGTTTCTTCCTCTTCATTAACTTCTCTCTGAAATTATATTAAAAACATATTAAAAAACTAAAGAAAAGCAAGCAGTAGCTGTTGCTAAGCAACAAGAAAGGGAGGAGGATTATGTTGAAATTTGACCAGATTTACAGTTTGTTCGCCTCGGGGAGACAGGCAGGTGGGTTGGGAAGAACATATCAGTATTTCCCCCAAGGCTATCAGGCAGGCTTAGGGGGGGAAAATGATACAAAGAGTTCAAAGGGTGATTGTCTGAAAGAAAGAAAGGAGACATAGAAAATGAATATTGATAAAAAGCCTGAAGCTGTTAAAAGAGAAAGGGAGGATAGAGGAGAGTGATGGTGTCATGGTGTGTGTGTGGGATGCAACGTTGTGTGTAGTCTTGCCTTGTCCTGCAGTTTGAACAGAGAAGCTGTTTAAATCAGAAGAGACAACAGGCTTGGAGTTTAATTACCATTCGTTGTGGAAAGCCACAGAAAGAAAATGAGAGGCCCCATTTTCTATCTCACACTTGCCCTTTACAATATGGCAGAGAGGTTCTTACAAATAGAGCAGTGTTGTAGCCATCGATAGTTTTAGTACTTCATACATACATGATTTTTGGTGTGTTATTTTGGGAGCATTTGGGAGTATATTTTTTCCAAGCTCATCTGAGCACCTGTCTAGGCTGGTATTATTGAGGGTCTTGTTTTCTTAAGCACTTATTTTTCCAAGGATGCTTTTTGATAGAGTGAATTGGTTCTTTTATCAGAGATTGATTAATAGTGTTTGATTTTACCCATCTCTACAATTTGGGTATTG
Source organism: Antrozous pallidus (assembly GCA_027563665.1). Classification (NCBI taxonomy): domain Eukaryota; kingdom Metazoa; phylum Chordata; class Mammalia; order Chiroptera; family Vespertilionidae; genus Antrozous; species Antrozous pallidus. Next base: position 175,388 of record JAOAOB010000024.1, on the reverse strand, counting down.
GGTTAAATTTTAGACAAGACCATGCATTTTCTATATTTTCCCACATTCTTTGCCCTGTCTCTGTTTTAAAGATCCTATAAGTGAAAATTGTTTAAACAATTGTCCTGGATGCCTGTTTAAGTAGAGCATTCTATGAGTATATGTGAGCATTTATTCCATACTGCCTGCAATAGGTGAGAGTGAGCAGGTCATTCACAAAAAAACTTTCTCTGAAGCCTCCTCCCCACATAAGTCAGCTGCATATGTTGTGGATCAGGAATTACATGTCTGGGAAAAGTAAAGCTAAGTGGGCTGAGATGTGGAGCTAGAGCAGGTCTCCATTGTTTGGGCAACAAGGATGTTAGTCTTTCCAAGACAGTAGACAGCTCTTGAATAAGGATGGATGATAAACTCCTTGTCCAAGGATGACTACCAGGTCAAAGATTGACTCCCAGGTCCTGAGATCTTACAACTACCAGTCAAGTTAGAATGTCCTTTCTTTTTCAAACAAGGCAATCATGGGAAATACAGCATCACGGATGTTTCTTATTATATTCTTCCTTACAATGAATATCTAGTTCCCAAAATTATAGATTTGTACCCAACAGTCCTCACTGCATTTTCTTTTACCTCATATCTAGGAGATTCGTTTTAGATGTAAAGTCTCATGCTGCTGGCCTGCATTTGGTTCTGCTTGAAAGCAGTTCCCAGTGATGAAATACAGCAAATTCAGGATCTAAAATGAGCAAGATGTTGAACATAGAAGCAAGGTGGTAGACAACAAAAACAAACAGACAAACAAACAAAACACAGCAGACATATAAAAGAATTCCTATAGCCAAGAAAGTTTGGGTAGCCAAAAGCTAGGTTGAATAAAAATTAAACAAACAAAAAAATTATTTTACCTTGAAGATAGTTTTTCTAATTTGTGGAATGTGTTTTCTATCGTATTAAGAATTGGTAGAAGATTAAAAGAGCACATGTTTTGAATTTGCTTACATCTGTGCTTCTACTCAGACGCAAGTAATCTATTGCTGCCAGATTTTCTAAAAAAAACTGCCTCTCTGATCTGACTCAGCCTTGATTATATCCCATGAATAGCCCCCTGAATGTAGCATTCGGATTCTTACAGTTCTGCAAGGCAGCTGTGTCACTTCTATATAAGGGATGCTACCAACCTGGCATGACACCAAATGCTTAAAGGCACATAGTAATCACGCTTGCACAGGTGAAGATTGGTCATTGCAGTCTGGTGACACAGTCCTGAGAAGGTCTCTTTTGATATGAACACTGTGATATTTCTGAAACACAAAGGACAGTCATATCATAAGGAACAAGACCCCATGGTACAGTTAGCAGGAACAAATGAATACATAATTATTCCACTATCAGAAACCAACAGCCAGCAGATTACTATGTCCATTACTAGAAGGGGGATGACATTATCAGAACAATTCATATTTTAGTTATTAGATACTAAAGACAATACCAATGAAAGTCAGACTTTGCCTGACTACAGCATTCTTTAGAGAAAACATCCCTGCCATCTTATCTTTACTCAAACCATTGGTCTCAACATATAAAGATCCCTGTATGTGACTTCTTAAAATAAATGGAATTATCAGTATGTGTCCTAACTTGTTCTGAGCAAAATGTAACATCAGTCCTACACAGGTTCTTTCCTTGGCAGCTTCAGAGCAGTCCAGAGTGGTAAATAGCATGTTACAGGTTACTGTCCATTTCTCCTCCAATTGGCCATCATCCTTGTTCTGCTCACATCCGTCTATTACCTACAACAACTTTCATCAAGGAATCTCAACTCTGAATCTTTCTGAGAAAGAAGCATAGGATCTTTTCTGAAACTATTTCATGCTGAGGAGGAATGATGTTTTCTTTCAGATCTAAGACATCCTTGCTTTCTCTTAGAGGACAATGAGATCTGGGCATGGAAAGAGATGGCAATGGTGTCTATACCTGGTATTCTCAGGGTATCAGTAGCGTTTGTAAACTTCTGGAGACAAAGTGTGTTATAAAGTTTGTTTATTGGTGTGTAAATCTATAGTTAAATTCGGAATCCAGTTCAATTCATTAGTGGAAAATAGAGCTTTAAGTCTAATATTCACAACTATGTATTTCAGAGTCTACTGAAATCCATTTCCCACCTTAAAATCACACTTGTGTACTAGCTGTTTTGATTCAGTGGATTAGAGTATCTGCCTATGGATTGAAGATCCTAGCTTTGATTCTGGGCAAGGGCATATGCCTGGATTTTGGGCCTGGTCCCAGTAGGGGGCATACAGGAATCAGGCAATCAATGATTCTCTCTCATCATTGATGTTTCTATCTCTCTCTCTCCCTCTTCCTTTCTCTCTGAAGTCAATAAAATAATATCGCCACTTGTTTTGATCAGAAGCCAATTGAGACCAATTTACTTATTGTATTAACACTAGTTTCAATTTGGCCTGATTTGCTGGAATACCATAAGATAGCAACTGATCATATAAACTTTAAATATTAATTGCTGAATTGTATGATTGAACTTTAATTATCTCTCCTCAGGCAAGAAGCTGGGCCACAAACTGCCATCATGTTTACCTGAATTACCTGCAGGCTTCAATGAATTCCTCATAATCTTGAGATTCCTTCTCTGCCATCTATCAGAAAGCAAACTTTCTTCTATACCCTGGAAGGATTGTCATGAACCATATGAACAAGCAAGGTACCAGGCTATTTCTCCAAATTGCTCACATAGAACTCAAAGTCAATTTTTATTCCTTAAAGCTTTCTGGTTTCATCTAGGATCTGGGCATGTCTCTCTCAGACGTGATGTTGCAGTCAAAGTCTTGGTTCATAAAACCATAATTAGAAAACTGGTTTAGTGAATTCATGCAAAGAATGTATTGCCATGGCTCACTCATGAAGAATTCCTAAATTCTGGAGGAAAAAGGCAGGGAGAAAAATAGTTTACCAAATTGCTTCCTTATATCTGAAAAACAAAAATATTAAAACTCAAGAGTATTTTTTTTTATTTTATACTAGCGGCCCAGTGCGTGCATGAAATTCATGTATGGGAGAGGGTCCCTCAGCCTTGGCCTACACTCTATCCAATCTTTGACCGCTTGCTTTTATCCATTCACCTGTCTGTCAGCCTGATGCCCCTAAATGCTCTCACCTGTCTGCCCTATTTGCCCTAACTGCTCTCACCTGCTAGCCTGGTCCTCTGACTGCTATCCCTGACTCCTGATTGCCTCTAACACCTCTCTGCCTTTGGCCCCGCCATGTATCTTTGTGGGAAAAGACATCCGAAGGACATATGGAAGGTCAGTGGACCATGCGGAAGATGTTCAGTGTATTAGCATATTACCTTTATTATATAGATTCCACCTTGTCCTAAATGTTCAGGTTGTCCCCAGGTTTTCCTATTGTGGAAAGTGAGCCCGAAGTAGCACCCTGGGTTCTGAGCAAGGCTTATGTGCTTATGCGTTATCTCTGCAGATGTGATTCCAGAAGAAGACTCTTAGATGTACCTAGAACATTTCTACTCAGATTCAGATTTGTCAAATCATCCTCAAAAAAAATGTTGATACCATTTTAAACTTCCACCCACAACCATGGGTGTGCCCTCCATCCCACTTTGATGCCAATATCATTGAATTCTCCCTAGAAGCTTCCATCCTGTCAGCTGGGGACAGCTTGGTACTTGAGCCAACCTCATTGTTCAGCTGGGGGACGTGATTTCCCCAAGATAGAATATGGAGGAGGAAAAATAGCTTTCCTCTACCTTTCTGAGTTCTAGTGGAGGCCCTTGCAATGAAGATAGATCACTGAGAAAAAAAAAACAAAAGTTCATTAACATGTGTACCTTGTGTATATGTGGGAGATCCCAGGGAAAAAATGAGTAACTCCCCAAGGTGGCTTAGAATGCAGATTTAAATACCTTCTTCCTAGGGGAAGGAGACGGGAAATATAGGCCTCTTAGAGAAGAGTAAATAATGTTTAAGAAAGATGAATGGGGTCGGGGGGAATAGTTAAAACAAAGTTTGGTGTGTGTCAACTTCTCCCTGTCCTGTGACAGGAGTCAGTCTTCTCTGCTGATGACATTTCTCCCATCAAGGGGACATATAACATTGAAGCTCCTTTAGGGGGGTCTGATTTAGGGAGATCAGAAGACTTATGTGAAATCCTCACATGCATTTGTTGTTTTTCAAGCATCTACAGCTCAAGATCATCAGTATAACAACACAGCATGTGTTGGGGTGGCATGTTCTCTGACCTTCAGAATAAACCCAACAAAAGCTTGTTTCCTCTCTTAGATGGTTTACCACAATAACAGTATTCCTGGAGATGGTATTCTGACCAGACCTTCCTGGGAGTGGTCATAACATTACCTGTGTTTGTAGAAAGGTGTGGGCCACAGCACTAAATTATCAGGGGCAGTTTTCTCATCTTGTGGAAAGGGAGATGAAGTTATGATAGTTTATCTTCCTTTTCACAAGTTTCTTGCAGTTTGATGTCTCTTCTGCCCCACTATTCATCAACCCGGGGTCTCTCCACCTCAGGCCTTGGGGCTGCTGGTTGCCAGGCCTGCAGGTTTTTATCTTCAGTCCATTTCCCCCTACTTTCAGGCCCAGGTTTGCCATGGCCAGGCTTCAATGGTGGGAGGCCGGATCCCCTTCTGGGTCTGGGGCCGCAATTGGGGCCCTGCCACTGCAACACTGCCATGGCCAGGTGGAGGGGAATGGGGGTCAGCCCACCATCTTGGTTGGGTTAATTTTCATACTCCTCCCATTGGCTGATAGCATAGTGAAGATATGGTCAACTTGCACGTTTCTCTTTTATTAGATAGGATGTTTACTTTTAAAAATACATTTTATTTCAGAGAGGAAAAGAGAGGGGGAGAGAGATAGAAACATCAATTATGAGAGAGAATCACCGATCAGCTGCCTCCTGCATGCCCCCTACTGTGAATCAAGCCTGCAACCCAGGCATATGTCCTTGTCTAAAATCAAAACCAGGACCCCTCATTCTCCAGGCTGGCACTCTATCCACTGGCCAAAAAGGATAGGGAAGGATTACATTTTTAAAATTGTTACAAAGTCCATCGAATTATTTTCAGTACATTCCAGCCCCATAATCAAGTTTTGAGTAATTGGACTCACCAGTACTTCTAAAATCAAGAAAAAATTATAGCCTCCTGTGATATTTTTTACATTTTGGGATGTAGATATATTTTGCTATATAAAAACATATATACCTTTATTTGACCAAAGTTTCCAGGTACATAAGTATAAAGTTATCTTTAATAAGGATAGAAAATTAAATCCCTGAAGCAGTCCAGGGTGTATTGGATGACCTAACAATTCTAGGTCCAAAAAAGGTTAAAATTCTTATTTAACCAAAAGATTACATATTAATCCTTATTATTATGAACAAGTAGTGGGTGCATGAGTTCATGAGCATGGGAATTGGGGAACTTTCTCAGCCAAGCCCTGCCCCTCTCCAATTTGGACCCCAATGGAGATATCTTGACTGCAAGTTTAGGACCCGACGATCTCACAGTGATTGGGCCTAAACTTGCAGTCAGACATCCCTCTTGCAATCTGGAACCATTGGCTCCTAACTGCTCACCTGTCTGCCTGCCTGATCACTTCTAACCTCTCTTCCTGCCTGCTAATAACCCATGACTGCCTTTGTCAGCCTGCCTGAACCCCCCCTAACTTTCCTCCCCTGCTGACCTGATCTCATGCCCAACTGCCTCTGCTGTCTGATCACCGATAAGTGCCCTACTTAGCCAGCCTGATCTCTCCCCCAATGGCCCTCCCCTTCTGGCCTGATCTTGCCCTTAATGGCTCTCCCCTGCAAGCTTGATTTCACAAACTGCCATCTCCTGCCACCTTGGTTGCACCCAACTGTGGGGGTCACCCCAGGCAACACACCTTGAGCATTTCTTAAGTCTTTGTGGGCTAATTCCAAGGCATCTGGCTATCCTTTTGTTCAGGTTTGGGATACACCCATTGCCCTAAGGCAGCCAATTCAAGTAACAGCAGATTATCTTATCAGTAAGGATTTACATGATTGTTTGAAGGGGATGCTTCCTTATTACGTTTTACCTCTGACCTTTCAGAGCCAATTAAGGTTGTTACATCTTTCTATGATGAGACAAGGATTGGATTTCGGCACCTTTGTATTTTTGGATTATAAATGAAACTGCTGCTGTTTGGGTGTCAGATGGCTGTCTCTCCCTCGATAGAGAACAGACATCCCGACCCAGCCCAACTATTTTTTTCTATTACTGCATCTTCGTCTTCTATACTTTTATTTCTAATCCCAGGTCTTCTACTCAGAAACTGGACCCATTCTCTCTTTCTATGAGCTAGACATGGAAAGGAGAGAAAATCACCCACAGCCAACTGCCTTTCCCTGCTGGCCGCATCTCACCTCCAATGCCCTTCCCCCCTGCTGGCATGATCATCCCTAACTGTCTCTGACTGCCTGATCACTCCTAACTGCCCTCCCCTGCTGGCCTGATATATCCCCAACTGCCTACCTTTGCTGGCCTGATCTCGCCCCCAAATGCCATCCACTGCAGGCCTGATTTCACGCCCAGCTGTCCTCTCTGCCTTGGCCCCCATCACCATGGCTTTGTCTGAAAGGACATCAGGTGCCTGAAAGATGGGCAGTTGACCCAGTTTAATTAGCATATTACCATTTTATTTTTTATCAATAGTATTATATTATTCATTTATTCAAAATGATAATAAGAAGATTGTTTTAAAGTAGTTAAGTGGCAAATTAAAATAACACACACACACATATATATATATATTTCAATGGTTTGCAGAACTTTTGCTTCCTAGGCAAATACAGTAAAAACACTTTTAACACACTGAAAACAGACTAAAAAGTCTGTATTAGCTTACTTTAGATTTACTTATCTAAAATTCACTATTCAGATTACCTCAATTTTCCTTTTAAGATTTCTCTTCACAACTTTTCTACAACTTTTACAAACCTTCTTACCCATCATCCTATCTAATAAAAAAGTAATATGGCAATTTACCATCACTCTAACACACAAGATGGTGCCACAAGATGGCAGCAGGCAAGGGCAGTTTTGGGTGACCAGGCTGCAGAGAAGGGAAGTTGGTGGTGATCAGGCCTAAGGGGAGGGCTGTTAGGGGTGACAGCCCCTGCAATGGAGGGCAGTTAGGTCAAACAGGCTGGCAGGGGAGCAGTTTAGGCATCAATCAGGCTGGCAAGGTAGTGGTTAGGGGGTGATCAATTTGGCAGGCAGAAGCAGTTAGGGCAATCAGGAAGGCAGGCAAGTTGAGCAGTTGGGAGCCAGCAGCCGTGGATTGTGAGAAGGATTGTCTGACTGTCCATTTATGCCTGATCTTGGTAGGGGTCCTTTTTGGAGAGATTGCAGGCTGGGTGAGGACACAACCCTGTGCACAAACTTCATGCACTGGTCTCTAGTGTATAATAGCTGGGGCAGCAGCCAAGAGGGACTGGTTGGTGCAGGAGGCTGCTTTGTGTGATCTGGACTGGACTGCAAAGCCGTCTGCAATCTATGACATTCTCAGTGCACAATTTATTATCTACAGATCTGCTTCTTTTTATTTGTTAAATTTCACTAACTACTTCAGGATAATGGGTAGCATCATTACAGGGGAAAGAGCCAGGTTTGCTTACCCAGGCAAAGGGGCAGTCTCAGTCTCCAGGGAAGTAGCAGAGAAGAGGGCAGGGCTGAGTCAGAGATACTAAGTCCCAAACTTGAAAGGAGGCTGGAGGAAGCAAGGGGATGAGTGCAACAGCTGTGTAGTTGCTAGAAAAGCTCCTGGAGGGGTGCTGAGGAGCCCAGTGCCTTAACCATGGGACAGGCTCCACACCCTTTTTCCTCCTCCCATGACTGTCTTCCCAGCCTCCTCCCAAGGACCTACCTGGGTTCTTCCCTCTGCATAGCCCCACCCAACTGAGTCACCACCACACACCAGCCCCACCTGCCCCACACAGTCCCACCCCCACCCTACCCACCCTTTGGAGAGCTCCACGCCCAGAGAGAGAAAGGGTGAGGCTGCAGACAGAAGATCGCAAGAGGAGGGCAAGAGCAAGGGCTCACCAAGATCGAGGGGTGGGAAGGAGAGAAACCCACAGAAATAGGGACAGAATGGGCAGGGAAAGAGGGATATGCTGATTTGCATCAGCCTTGGTTGAAGTAGAAATCCTGGTCTCATTTTATAGATCCCAGCAGAGTGTGTGGGGGGAGGGGGCTTAGACAAAGGGATTGTGAATGAATTAGTGGCTGAAGAGCAGTCACATTTGATTCATGTTGTATTTATTTTTATTTTTTAAAATATTTTATTGATTTCAGAAAGGAAGGCTGGGGTGATCAGTACTCTACACTACAGCTCACACCCATCTACAGTGCCAGATGCCCAGCAGTGGGTGCAAAGAGGCCAGCTCCTGAGCTGGCAGCAGAATTGAGTGGGGCCAGCACTGGCTGCAGGTGCAATCACCACATGCATGAGGAGCAAATAATTTTAAGTAGCCCCACCGGATTCTTGGCACTGACAGTGATTGTTACCGCCTTGTTCTGGTGCCCCCTCACCTGCTCCACCATCCCATGGTGGCTGATGCCTGCCCATGCTCCACTCTCTGCTACTGCGCCGACACCTGCTATGCTCTGTGCATGGCCTGGTGGTCAGAGCACATCATAGCACCTGTTGTTCAGTTTCCCAGTTGTTTGGTTGTTTTGCTGTCATACTATTTACATACTAGAGTTTTTTATAGAGAGATTCTTTGCACTTATTCTAAATTTTTGTAGGGTTTTGATTCTCTAGATTGTAATGTTTGGGGTTAAAATGCTTATTTGAGACTTTCTTGCTTCTTGAAGTAGGTCTGCTAACTGTGAACTTCTTCTCAAAACTGTGATTGTTGTTTCTATCAATTTTGGGTTGTTATGTGTTCATTTCCATTTGTTTCAGATAGATTTAATTGATATTTATAGAACATTTTATCCCCCAAAGCAGAAAATTACATTTTTTTTTTCTGAAACAAGATGCTTTAGGCCTTGTGGAGGCTGGGGGTGAGCACCAGTTGGACATCCCCTGAGGGCTCCCAGTATGTGAGGGGGGGCAGATTGGGTTGAGGGACCACCCACCCCAGGGCATGAATTTTGTGTACCGGGACCCTAGTAACAAATATAAAAAACTGAAGAGAAAAACTATATAAGTACAAATAAAGAACAGAAAAAAAAGAGAAATTTAGAAGACAAAGAAAAAAGAAATATTGCATTTAGGAAAAAAAATGAAGTAAAATGATGGGAAAATAAATAAAAAGGAAAAATACCACATTTATGAATAATAAAGAACATTATAAACTGATGAACAAAAAGATTGATACATCAGCAGAGAAACATTGAACACACTGTCAAATTATGGCAGGAAGACTGGGAAGTGTTGGGGACGAGGGTTAAGAGATCAACTGAAGGGTTCGTTATCATGCATATAAGCATAACCAATGGACACAAGACACTGGGAGTAGGATGAGCCACATGTGCCAGAGGGTAGGAGAGGCCCAGAAGGTCAATGGGGGAAAAGGAGATATATTCTATGATCTACTATCCCTATTCTAATAAAAGAGTGACCATGCAAATTGATCATACCTTGCTATACCCAATAAGCCATGCCCACGAAAATCAGGAGCAATATCGTAAATTAACACCCAAACAAGATGGCTGCTGCCCTAGGAAGGTGATTGCTGGGCTCCGCAGGCTTTTTCTGACATTGGGAGGCATGACAGGGCCTGGAAGCCGGAACCAGACAGTGATCAGCTGGATCGCAGGGCAATTTCTGGCTATGGTCCAGCGATCAGCCAGATCACAGGGCAACTTGTTGACTGGGGTCCTTTGGCTCTTTGGGAGGCCAGGGCTGGGGCACAGCCAGGCCGCAATGGGCCCCATAGCAGGGTGATCATTGGCTGGGTTCCCCTGGCTTTTGGACTTGGGCAGGCTGGGGTGAGTCATCAGTAGTACATCCCCTAAGGGCTCCCAGCTATGTTGAGAGAGGGCAGGTTGGGCTGAGGGACCACCCCACCCACAAATTTTGTGCACAGGGCCCCTAGGTGTATCCCTGTTTTTTTCACAAAAATAACGAAGTGTCTTATATTAATTTTTGCTCCCAAAGATGCGCTAGGTCTTATTTTCAGCAGATGTCTTATTTTTCCAATGAAAAAGAATACGGTACACATTTATTGTTGAACAAAAAATAAAAGGAACTTTATTACCTGTATATAGTACAGTAGTAGTTGTCATCACAAACTAGCATAACCCAGACAAACTGTGAATCAACATATCAAGAATTTCTTGTTACTACCATATTTTCATGTACAACAGTTCCTATGTACATTTATTGATACTGATATTTACTGTATGAACACAAAGTGAGATTTATTAAATGACAGTCATATCATTATCTTCTGGAACATCATCATAACAATCAAATCCCTGATTTCTGTTGAATTTTTTATGACTCCTTTTCTTTCAGAATCAGTGGACCAAAATCTCGACTGTTTAGCAAGTCCCTGTCCTTAAATGATGTACTTCTTACCAAGGTGCCTGTGGTAGTGCATTTGCAATGCAACCTGTCAGTGGTACCCCATCAATTCTCTCACCCACGTCATAAACTCTTACAGTTTAGGTTTCACAAAGTTCCATGCTGATTTTCTCCATTCTATTTTTAATGTAGTCATTAATATCCATGTGCAAATGTCCTTGAATGGCTTGCTCTATTGTATATCAGAGTCTAGAGAGAGGCTGTCATTCTGTGGGAATCATTAATTGATCTATTTTCCTTTCGTGAAGAAATTTTCTTCGTATCTTTAGCGTGGTGAGTGCTAGCTGCAACCAGACTAGCACGACCTCTTTGGCTCCCCACATAACAAGTGGCAGCATTAAATAGACCTACATCCCTTATAACTGCTTGTGTGGGCCCAGACTTTCTCAGTTTCAAGAAATAAAAATATTATTGGGGTGGTCTTATTTTCAGGGGCTGCCTTATATAACCATTGAGAGTCAAAACTGGAAGTAGGTTCCTATTTCAGAGATGTCTTACTTTTGGGGAAAAAGGGTATATAATAAAAGGATAATATGCAAATGACCAAATGGTGGAATGACTGGTCACTATGAGGCACATTGACCACCAGGGAGCAAGGTACTCAATGCAGGAGCTGCCCTCCTGGTAGTCAGTGTGCTTCCACAATGGGAAGCACTGCTCAGCAGATGCAAGGCTCACAGCTTGAGAGCAGAGCAACAGTGGTGGATCGTCTTCTGCCTCCATGGCAATGCCAAGAATGTCTGACAGCTTAGTGGGCTACAACATCAGTTGGAATTCCCCGAGCTTCTGGATTGTAAGAAGGCCAAGTTTAGGTATCCCCAACAAGTGCATAAATCTTGTGCACTAGACCTCTAATTTGTAATACTTTAAGCAATAAACGTACTTTTTTTTTTTTTAAAGAAAAGAATTCCAAAACAGCGTTTTAGTGCTTAGCTTACTGTATTATCTCTTTGGATATGCTGTTTGTTAAGCTTGGGTCTTTCTTCAATGCTGTTTAAAGCTGGCCACTTTCTGTGCCTGGTCTTGGACTCCTTGAAAGTTCTCTTGTTCAAGCCAACATCAGATCCAGTTCACATATGGCTCTTGGCAACTGTCTGAGCTAAAAGCCATTCACATTTTGTGACTGCTTTTGTTTCAATCTCTCCATTTTGGGTGTCTTTTTTTTTTTGTGGTTTATTTCTCTGTACTAAATAGAATTGCTATGACTTCTAATTTTCATGTGGTGGCCTTATGTATCATAAGGTATCCTGTGGGACTCAGTGGGCTTGGCTTATGTAGGAAGAATGAAGCTGAACTGCAAGGCTCACTTTAGCAGCACTGGGCTCAGGTGTAGCTCAGAAAATGTCTGAGAGGATCGCCTTTGCCCTGCATTCCAGTTCCACCCTGAGTCATTGAAAATGTTCAAATTTTGAAACAACCTCTTGAGGGACCAGGATAATGGGGCCCCTGGATCTCTATGTTGAAGAGGTGTCATTCAAACTTCAGGAAAGAATGGTCGGGTGTGTTTTCTCACCCTAAAGCCATATATCTGACTTTGTTTCAGATTATTGCCTTGACTTTGACAGGTTGGAGTCCCTACGTAAATAGGTGGGACCTCCGGAGACAGAGCTTGGGAAGATTTTCTATACATTTTAATGTTTTTTTTTCTGATATTTTTATTATAGAAAAAGGGAAATTTGCAATATTAAAATATTTCTTCTAATTTAGTCCTCTTTTAATGTGTAATAGTTCCCTAGTGAATTTCATGCACCAGGCCATTAGTGTGAATATGAAAAGTCTATCGATCAGACAAATTTTACACCAGGTTCTGGTCTGTACAGTTGTCAGTATATAAAATTTCTAGATGTAAGATTTAAAGCTTTTATTTTCCTCTCTTTGGCTGAATAAAGTCAGGCAGGCAGTTAACAATCTGACAGGACCCCACTACCTCTGTAGTTTAAATGCATTCAGATTAAGTCCTTATATGGGTACATGCATTAGTAACTGAATTATTCAGCATAAACATTAGTAAGTGATTACATAAGTTGTCATGTTGTCTAATTTCTGTTTGAAATTGCAAAGCTAAAAAACCCACAGTATTATTTCTCAGTATTCTAAAGCAAAGAACAGATCAAAGGAAAATAAAATGTTAATTCAGAGTCGTTCCAGGCAAATATTTAAATAAATATGATAAATTTAGGGTCTAGTAATTTTTATATATTAAAAAAACCAAAAAACCTCAATCACAAAGATGGACTCTCAATATTCACAAATGTGTTATTATTTCTGTTTAAAACACAATATTTTTAAATAACTGGGGCGACTTCTACAACGAGTTGCAAATGACCACAGAGGCAATTTAAAGTTGGTACATAAGCAGGCAGGAATTTAATTGCAAATCTGGCCAGGATGGTTGGAGTCCTAACAATCAAAGACACACCACTCCAGGTGCGGCTGTCCTTCCTTTTAAAGGGGTCTGAACCATGAATGTTATTGCCCCTGCATTTGGCGAATAGCCCTCAGGCCACCATCTGGGGGAAGGGGTGCAATAGACTATGAATGACCCTATTGCTCGCTTTTTATCTTCTAACTATGTTTTCTGCTAGACTGGGAAAGTGGTCCTATCTTGTAAAAAAGGTGGTGTGGCTACATAATTGGCAGGACTGTTCTAGTCTTCCAGGTACAAGCTGGAAACCTAACAGCCGTAATTCCTTCTGTTTTAAGCAAGCGGGTGAATGACAGTGGCCAAAGTTTCAAACAGCAGTTTACTTTAATAATGTTATTATGACCTTATTTCATAACCCTCATTTAAATATATACTAGAGGCAGTGCCAAAATTCCTGAATGGCGTGTGTGTCCCTTAGCTCAGCCTCCATCCTCTCCAAGCTGGGACCCTCGAGGGATGTCTGACTGTCCTTTCTAGGCCTGGACACAGGATCAAGCCTAAATGGGCAGTTGAGTTGGACATCCCTCTTACAATCCCGGACTGCTGGCTCCCAACTACTCACCTGCCAGCCTTCAAGATCAGATGCACATTGGTCTTCAGACATTTTCTGTTGATAGCAGCATCTATTAACTGAAGAGTTATCTTGTATTAATAGTAAATGTTTAGACATAGTCCCACCTCCCTGCTGTCAGCAACCAGAGAGCTATCTGACCAACCCCTGATCTCTAAGGGTGAGGACTGCCTCCTCGCTGCTTGTCAGAGAACTGGGCCAGCACACACTGGATATAGCATCAAGTCCTCCTGCACCAAAGTCCAGTCAATTTCCATACCCATTTTGTGTTTGTCCCCTGGAAAAAGCATCTACCCTCATGGGAGGGCTGACAGACCCAGACACTTCCAGAGAATGGGGAGCAGTAATGCTGGAGTGGGTGGATAAGGCCTCTCCCTTTGTCTCCATGATGTCTGGCCTGACCCCTGGCGGAGCCCACAGGCCCAAACACTCCAGCCCTGCTGCTCAACCCCAGATACTGGCGTGATCCACCACCGGAGTGGGAAGATCCCACCTCTCTGCTTGGTCTCCAGGACCCTTGGCGAAATATTCCAGTGGCAGGGCTGAAGGGACTGTGCACCACCATCTTGTGGCTATGGGCCACCATTTTGTCACAGAGTGGTGATTAATTTTTATAGTACTCTTTTATTAGATAGGATATAAACAAAACCAAGTCTATTTTCAACAAATTTTGCATAATTATTTGTTGTTAAAAGCATTTTTTCCCAGAGCTGGCATTTTTTGTTTTTGTTTTTGTTTAGTTCTTGCCTCCCGCATGTCCCACACTGGGAATAGAGTCCACAACTTAGGCATATGTCCTGACTGGAAATCAAACAATGACTCCTGGTTCATAAGTTGATGCTCACCCACTGAATCACACCAGTTGGGTTGAGATGATTATTTGCATAAATACAAGAATAGCAATTGATCAAATAGATATTTAAAACCTGCTTTGCTAAAATTTCATAAAAATTCTAAATATTACATTTTAATTAGCCCTGAAGCTTAAAACACAAACAACATAATTGTCCTCAATTATAGTACCTATAGACTTGCAAAAATTATTAATTATTGAGGATCCAAAAATGTCTATAGGTATTTGAGCTGCCATTCTTCAGGAAAGCAACTTTTATTTCTCACCTGGAAAGAGTGCATGAACAATCTTAGCAATACCAGGGGAATTTTCTGAGGGGCTTTTATTTGGCCTATGAAGTCATTCTTTCTTCTTTAAAGCTTCCTGTGACATCCAAGTCTCTCTCAAAAATGGCATTCCAGTCAAAGTAAATTCAGTATTCAGTTTTGTTCTATTATAAAGAGAACAAATTCTCATGAAATTTATGGAAAAAAAAACATTGCTATGAAAATAATAATGTTTTAAGTTCTGGAGGGATCAGATAGAAAAATGTACACATTTTGGTACTTAGATATAACTTGTCAAATCACTTTGAGCAAAACAAGATTTCTTATATATGGAATACCAAAAATAATGTTTAAGCAAAAATTGTTGCTATTCTCATGCATTCCATCACATATAATTAATTCTTATTTACCTTTGTCATTTTGTCAAAGCAGGCAGCACTTTATGAGTCAAGACTTATAATGTAATTGACAAAATAGGTTTCAATTTCCTGCTGCAATAAAAGCCAAACTCATGAGATTGGTACTGATGCAGAGGAACAGAGGTATATTTTCATGTGGTGAGACTTGATAGAATAGTGGACTTGGTTCAGAGGTGATTCTCCCATCTACTCAAGCACAAGGTTCTTATAGAAATAGTATATTAAGGGCTTCTGTTATCCAGTTATCTTACTAACTTTAGGCCCTTTACATTCATCTTACTTAATTTTGGCAGGCTTAAGACTCCATTTATTTTTGCACCTTTTGGAAAAATACACAATGGAAGAAACTACCACTGTGTCACCAATGGCGAAGACCTCCAAGTACATATGACTGGTTAAACTATTGGGAGAGGAGGCTACAGGACTCACCATCAGAAAGCCTGGAGATGCTGAAGCCCACAGTCTGGTACACATGCATCTATACGCAGTTTTGTGGACAGAACAACTGTATACAGAAAAATATTTACTGCTTCTACAATGCTGCCTCTTGTAATATTTCAAGCATAGTTATATGGAGATCTCATTCTCTGCAGTTTCTTTCTCATGTCAAGAGAGAAGTCTTAATTTTAGGAAATGACAGGTCTGCAGTGTGAGTCTGAGTAAGTATTTGGAAAGGAGAATGTGTGTGGATGTGAGTGTGAGGAGGCATCTGTTTGTGGGAGCAGGAGCTGAAGTTGGTTACTTAGATGCTCCAGGTAAAGGAATTGACTTTGCAGCCTGCTACTTGGGTGGCATTTCTCTCTTCTGCAGAGGGTAAGTGTGCTACTTGAGGGAGGTGCAAAGACTGCACCAATCCCTCAGTGAGCAGAGTGATTGGCCTGTCCTACCAGAGGTAAGAGGAACACTCAGCCTGTCCCCTGCACCAGCAGAGAAGCATCTGGAAAAGACCACACTTTGCACTGGCAGAGCCTCATTAGGCTTGTACCTCTTCCCATAGCCCATTACCTTGTCATGGGCCCCGCCAGAACATAGGAACCTGCTGCTCTGAACCTGCATTACCCTGGAGGACTGGTGACACAACCTTTATTGGGTGCACCCAGCCTTGTTATCAGATGCAGGACTTGTCATTTTGACCCATGATATCTTACCCAGCAGCCCTGGTCAAATGACCCTGCTACTTGATACTGGCCAATAGATGTGACCTTATGTCTCTCCTTCTTCCCCCCACCCCTGCACACACATGGACCTGCCACAGAGACTGAATACACATAACTTGGTTGATACCATGAGATGATCAGAAGCACTGCTGTGACCCAGTGTGACTAGTCACCTCTCAAAGCATGGACCTGCTATTGTGAAGTAGCCCTACCTACCTGGATCCCACACTACAGGGATGTAAAAAGGAGACAAAAAACAACCCCAAAATAAAAGAAAAAAAGGATTAGTCAGAAAAGAAACTCCATTAAATGGAGGCAGCTATTTGTCAGTTAAAAAATTCAAAGTAATGGTTATAAGGATGCTCAATATCTAAATGAGAATTACAAGTAATTTAATGAAAATTATAAGAGCTGAATTGAGAAATACACCAACATAAATTAGAACTAAGAAGAAATGAAGAATGACAGAGTTGCAATAAAGTATATCCTGGAAAGATGCAATAGGAGACAAGAAACTGAAGACCAAATCAGCCAGTTAGAAGGTAAGAAGGAAAATACACCAATCAGAGCAGCAATTGGAAAGAGGCTACTAGAAAAGGCCAAGAAAATTAATGAGAACTATGCCGAAATAAATAACACCTACAAAGAAATGAACAATGCCTACAAGGATATGAAAAAAGACCAACTAGAAATTAAGCATACACTGACTGAAACAAAAAATATTATACAAAGACCTGAAAGCAGTCCAGACGACTGCAAAAACAAAGTCAAAGATTTGAAATACAAAAAAGCAAAATCCACTCAGCTGGAAAAGCAAGAAGCCAAAAGAGTCCAAAAAATTGAAGATAGTATAAGGGACCTCTGGGACAACCTCAAGCATACCAACATCTGAATTATTGGGGTGCCAGAAAAAGAGAGAGAGCAAAATAATAAAAACCTACTAGAAGAAATAGTGACTGAAAACTTCCCCCACCTTGTGAAAGAAATTGACTTGAAAACCCAAGAAGTGCACAGAACCCCAAAATATAGGAACCCTAAGAGGACCACACCAAGGCACATCATAATTAAAATGCCAATAGCAAAAGATAAAGAGAGAATATTAAAAGCAGCAAGAGAAAAACAGTTAGTTACCTATAAGGGAGCACCCATACAATTGTCAGTGGATTTCTCAACAGAAACGATGCAGGCCAGATGGGAGTGGCAAGAAATATTCAAAGTGATGAATAGCAAGAATCTACAACCAAGATTACTCTACCCTGCAAAGCTATCATTCAGAATTAAAGGTCATATAAAGTGCTTCGCAGATAAGAAAAAGCTAAAGGAGTTCATCACTGCCAAACCAATATTATACAAAATGCTGAAAGATATTCTTTAAGAAGAGGAAGAAAAAAAAGGTAAAAATATCAATTATGAACAACAAATACACATCTATCAACAAATGAATACAAAAATCAAGTGAATTAATAATCTGATGAACAGGATAAAATAGTAAATAAAACAGAATCATGGACATAGGAAATGGACTGACAATTTTAGGAAGAAAAGGGTTGTGGGATGTATAGCAAGAGACTGGACAAAATTCTTGCAACAATGGGAGAGGACAGTGGGGAGGGGGAGGGGAGGGGGGAGGGTGGAATGGGTATAGGGTGGATGGGAGCTATTGGGGTATGAAAAAGGGGGAACAATGTAATTAATAAACTGAACAATAAAGATTTTTAAAATATAATAAATAAATAAATAAATAAATAAACAAACAAACAAACTGAAGAGCTTCTGCACAGCAAAAGAAATGAACAACAAAACAAATGGACAGCCAGCCAGATATTAGATGATGTTTGCAAACAATAGCTAGAAGAAAGGTTTAATTTCCAAAATATATATGAAACTCGTAAAACTCATCATTAAGCAAATAAATAACCCAATCAAGAACTGGGCATGAAAATACATCTCTTTCAAGAAGACATACAAACAGCCAATAGATATATGAAAAAATTTCAACCTCCCTGGCAATCAGGGAAATCTAAATTAAAATTACAATGAGATACCACCTTATATCAGTTGGAGTAGTCATCATCAACAAGACAAGTAAAAAGTGTTGGAGTGTGGAAAAAGGGAACCCTCATTTACTGCTGGTGTGAATGTTGGCTCCTACAATCACTAGGGAAAGCAGACTGATGATTCCTAAAAAAAAGAAAGAAAAATAGAGCTACCATAAGATCCAGCAACCCAGCTCTTGGGTATATACCTGAAAAACTCAAAATCATTTACACTCAAATATGCATGTTCATTGCAGCATTACTCATGGTAGCCAAGAGTTAGGAACAGCAAAGTGCCCTACAATAGAGGATTGAATAAAGAAGATGTGGTGTATATATACATAATGGATTACTACATGGCCATAAAAAATGATGAAATAGTTTAATTTACAACAACATGAATGGACCTTAAGAATATCATGTGAAGTGAAATACACCAGAGAAATCTAAGAACTAGATAATTTATCTCATGTGTGGAATATACAAAGCAAACTTATGAACACAAACAGCAATGTGGGGATTGCCAAAGGGATAGGATGAAAGAAGAAAGGGTTTCTAATATGAGGTAACAGAAAAAGCTTTGATTTTGAGTGGCAGGCAGATGGCCCTATAAACATGTTTTTGTAATTTAATAATCCACACATGTAACCTATATGTTCATGTGGACTAATGTCAACCCAATAAATTTTAAAATAATTAGGAAAAATAAAATAATGGGAAAAGAAGAAATGAAAGTCTATACAAAGCATACACAGGCAGGTGGACAAGAAGCATTTCTCAAGATTTGTGTCCCTACAGAAGAGTATCTCTATCCAAAACAATGGCTTGCAAATAAAAATGTCTACTTACCCAAAACAAGGCATATGTTGTACACTTATGCAAAATATATGACAAACCTTTTGGTTTCTACCTTGTGAACACAAAAAGAAGCGTGGGAAGGGGAAATAAGAACAGACATCATTTGCCAAAGTCTCACTGATACAGAAATTTAGAATGGCAAGGTAAAATAAGTTGCTCCCCTGTGAGCTAGTAATGTCCATTCTGTACCCTGGGGTGTTTGTTCTTGACAAATGCTGTTCCCACTTAGAAAAGGGTTTGGCTGTTCCCACTTAGAAAACACGACCCATGGTCAGCTAGAATGCAAGACCCATAGGAGACATTTATTTCCAGGCCTGCTTCATGGTGCTGGAGCCTGTCAAGCATTTTGAGTTTGTGAATGCTTACAAACCACAGCAACTGAGTATCATTCAATGTGGCTTACAATTGCTGAGTATCTTTAATTAGTTTGTTTTTTGTTTTTTTGTTTGTCTGTTTGTTTTTTTGGGGGAACCCTCCATTTTCTTATCTAAAGTCAGCTTAGCTTTGAAAAAATAAAAACCCTATCTAATAAAAGAGTAATATGCACATTGACCATACCACCAATCAAGCCACACCCACAGCCATGCCCATTATCCAATCAGGAGCAGATTATGCCAATAAAGCCCAACCAAGATGGTTATGGCCACTGAGATCAGGAGAGAGGATTGGGTTTCCCTGGCAATGGAGGAAGCCAGCTTTCCACCTGCCCTTGCTGGCCTACACCTCCACTCAATGCTACAAAGTTTCAATTATAGAAGATATATTCCAACGGAAATGGCAGCAGCCATGAGGCTGGAGAGAGCAGAGGATAGGATTGCCCAGGCAATGGAGGAAGTCAATCTTCTGCAGCCCTAGTGCCTAGGCCTTACTTCAGACTACAATATTTCAATTATAGAAAGTAAATGTCCCAAACAGAAATGACTGTCGCCATGGAGTGAGCAGAAGGTTTGGTTCCACTCCAGGCTAAAAACTTTCAATTGTAGAACATAAATTAATCCCAGATCCCAGGGCCTCATTTGGGTCTCTGGGGAGCCTGGCTGGCCTGCAAACCACCACAGGCCTTCACCCAGGCTGCTCCATGCCCTAAGGGAACCCCTACCCTGATATGGAACACTCTTCAGGGCAAACCAACTGGCCCCCACTCATGCATCAGGCCTCTATCCTATCTAATAAAACAGTAATACACAGATTGACCATCACTTCAACACACAAGAGGGTTGCCCCCATCTTTCAAAGATCCTGCCCCCTTGTGGACACAAGATGGCCAGCAGGGAAGGGTCACTGGGAGGTTCGGCATGCAAGGGAGGAGAGCTGGGGGTGATCAAGCCTGCAGGGGAGGGCAGTTATGGGTTACTAGACTGGCAAAGGAGGAAAGTTGGGGGCAAAGAGGCTGGCAGGAGAGCAGTTAGACATCAATTAGGCTGGCCGGGTGATCAGGCTAGCAGGCAGAAGCAGTTAGGGTCAATCGGGGAGCCAGGCAGGTGAGCAGTTTGCAGCAAGCAGTTCTGTATTGTGAGAAGGATGTCCAACTGCCCATTTAGGCCCGAGGTAGGATTGAGCCTAAACAGGCAGTCGGACACTCCTTGAGGGGTCCCAGATTGGAGGGGGTGCAGGCTGTGCTGAGAGATATCCCCTGCCCCGTGCACAAATTTCATGTACCGGGCCTCTAGTGTATATATATATATATATGCAGAGAAAAAATATACCTCTCGTTTGCACAGGAATATACTCAATACATTGTATCATTATATCATTCTATTATGACATCTCTTTGCTCAAATATCTTTTTGTCAAGAAAGCTAAACACTTTTTCAAATCCCCAATGAAGTGTATTTTCAAACAGCATTTGAAAACACATGTCAAAATATATAGACCTATGGCTTCACTTTTAAAGTCAAATGACACTGCAAATAAAAATTTATATAGCACATATATTAAAATTAAAATAAAATAAATTGGCATAATAAAATTGTTGATTTGAGGGAAAGTAAACCATAAAATATTTTAACTGATATAGTATTAAAAGCATTATAAGTTGTTTAATTCCAAGGAAAATGTTATCTAAATTTGACATTAAAATAAAATTATAACCTGCAAACATAATAGTGTGTTATTTTTTTGCAATATTATAAGTTTTTAAATCATATGTATGAACATTCATTCATTCTCTCATTTTAGTTTTATTAAAAATTTTCAAGCCTCAAAAACATTTTTAAGCCTCAAATGAAGGGATTTAATAAAGTTATTTTACCATATTTTATTCTCACATTTGTTTAATCCTATATAATAAAAGAGTAATGTAGAAATTGACTGCCTCTCTAATACACAAGATGGCTGCCCCATGTGGTCAAAGATGGCTGCCTCATGTGGACACAAGATGGCCACCAAAAGATGAGCTGCAGGGGAGGGAAGTGTGGGTGATTAGGCCTGCAGGGAACTACAGTTAGGGAGCCAGCAAAGGAGGGAAATTGACGGAGACCAGGCCTGGAGGGAAGGGCAGTTTGTGGTGACCAGAACAGCAGGGGGGGACAGTTAGGAGCAATCAGGCATGAAGGGAAGGATGATTGGGGAGGTCTAGGCCTGCAGGGGATGATAATTGGAAGTACCAGACCTGCAGAGGAGGCGAGTTGGTGGTGACCAGGCCAGCACAGTAGGCAGTTGAGAGCAATGAGGCCCGTAGGAGAGGACAGTTAGGAATGACTCAGCTGGCATGGGAGGGGCAGTTGTAGGCGCAATTGGCTGGCAGGGGAGCAGTTAGGCATCGATCAGGCTGGCAGATTTGTTAGGGGGTGATTGCTGGCAGGCAGGTGAAGGAATGGGAGCCAGCAGTCCTGGATTGTGAGAGGGATCCCAATTGGAGATGGGGCAGGCTGGGCTTAGGGACACACAAGACTCATGCCACCCCATACACGAATTTGTGCACAGGCTTCTTGTTAAATAAAAATATATCTTTATATTTATATTAGCCAATTAATTAGCTTATTAAGCCAATTAATTAGCTTATTCACTAATGAAAATTAAAACATTTTAGTATAATTTTTTAACTAGTATTCTCTATTTCAAAGAGAGAAATCAATGATTCCTGAAATTCTCTACATCACGGGCTTGTTTTTTTTTTGTGTGTGTGAACTGTTTTTTACCAATAGGAAAGAAAAAGAAAAACCAAGTTAAACATTATACATAATTAATTTTACTAAGGTTAAATAAATTACTATTATTGAAGAAGATTTCACATAAAAGATACAATATATATTCTTACCAAAGGCACAGGGTATTCTCAAGATAAATTCCTTGCTAGGGCACAAAACAAGTCTCTACAAATTTAAGAGGATTGAAATTATATAAAGCATCTTCTTGGATCACAATGGCATAACTAGAAATCAATTACAATAAAAGCACACCAAACATTTAATTAAAAAACATAGAGTTTAAATAGCATGAATGGCATACCAATGGAGTCAAGGAGAAACTAAAATATTTTCCTGTAAACAAATGAAATAACAACCCCAAGGCTATGTGACACGCAAAGGCAGTCTTGAGTGGGAAGTTCATAGCTATTGCTTTATCTCAAGAAAGAAGACAATTATTAATAAACTATCCTAAAGATCTAGGAAGGGGGACAACAAGAAAGGACTAATATAAATAGAAAAAGGAAATATAAACACGTAACTAAAATAAATGACAGAAGGACTAAAATACTATAAAAAGTTAATGAAACCAAGTTCTGGTTCTTATGAAAATATAAACAAGTCTGATGCAACTTTAGCTTGACTCATCAATCAAGAAACAAAGAGAGACTAATAAATAAAAATGACAGAGGTGAAATAACAACTGAAATCACATAACTACAAAAGATTTATTACAAATATTATAAAAACAACTATATGCCAACAAATTGAATAACCTGGATGAAATGAAGAATGCCTAGAAAAATACTACTTTAGAAATTGAATCAGGAAGATTAAGAAAAAACATGAGTAGGCCAATTATGATGGAAGAAATTAAGCAGTAATGATAAAAAGTTCCCAGAAAACAAAAGTCCAACCTCAGAAGGCTTCATAGGAAGAGTTCTACTAAGCATTCAAAGAATTAATACATTTCTTCTTACCTATTACAAAAAAAATGGAAAAGGAAGGAACATTTCCAAGCTCTTTTTAAGAGGTCAGTTTATCCTAATATCAAAATAAGATAAAGACACCAAAGAAAGAGATTAAGAAGCCAGTGTCTCTGATAAACATAGATGCTAAAACTCTCAACAAAATATTAGCAAATCTATCCAAGCAACATATTAAAAATACTATATACCACAACCAGCGGAATTTATTTAGGGATGCAAGGTTAGTACAATATTCACCAATCAATAGCGTGATACCACATATTGCCGGGAACCAGCCATTACCTCTACAACAGAAAGGTGTGGACAAGCAACCCAAAAGGCTTAGTCAACCTTGAAGCTCTGAAAGGTCAGAGACAACCACTCCCTATCTAATTGAGACAAGTGTGGCAAAGGGCAACTTCCCGACCAGATAATCGTGTAAATCCTTCTGACAAGATATCGTCTTATTTCCTGCCTAAGGGCAATGGATGTATCCCGAACCTAAATAAAAGGAATGGCAAGGCCAAGGCAAAGGGTAGTCCTTCCACTAGAGATAGGCTGCCGCCTGGCCCCCCATTTTTTCCAAATTATGTTTTCTGAGTGTTCATTGGCATGCGGCCTTCTCCAGAACCCAAACCCTGAACTAGATCCTGAACACGCGGAACGTGAAAAGAATTCCAACAAACAATATGTAACAAACTAAAATACAAAAATTGCATCGTGTATATCAATGACACAGAAAAGGCATTCAACAAAATCAAACATCCATTTCTTTTAAAATAAAAAATTCTCAGCAGAGTAGGGATAACGGAATTATGCCTCAACATAATAAAGGCAATATATCACAAACCAGTAATATCATACTCAAATGTGCATACACTAAAAACATTTCCACTAAAAACTGAAACAAGACAAGGATGTCCATTTTCACCACTTTTCTTTATTATAGTACTGGAGATCCCAGCAACAGGGATCAGACAAAATGAAAAAGCAACATCTACATTGGAAAGGAGGAAGTAAAACTGCCATTATTCACAGGTAACATGGATATTGTACATAGGTAAACCCTAACAACTCCACCATAAACACTAGATGTAATAAAGAATTTTGGCAATGGCACCAATTATTCTCAGAAAGAGAAACTGAAAAAAAATAATCCCACTGAAATAAACAAAAGAGATATTAAACTTATACCAGGAGGTAAAAAAAAAAAAAAAAAAAAAAAAAAAAAAAAAAAAACCCTGCACACAGGAAAACTGCAACATTAAAAACAAGAGTTAGAAGAGGTATACAAACAAGTGGAAGAATTATGCCATGTTCATGGGTTGGTAGAATTGCATCATTAAAATACCCATACTATCCAAAGCAATCCATGAATAGTTTCAATACAATTCCAAGTGAAAAAAACCACAGCATACATTATACATATAAAACAAACACTCTGAAAAATTATCTGGAATCTAAAAAAGACCCCCACATCACTGCAGCAATTCTGGGAAAAAAGAACAAAGTTGTAGGATCAAAACACCAGTTATCCAGCTATGCTATAAGCAACTGTAATTAAAACAACCTGGTACTGGCACAAGGAGAGATATACCAATCAGTTGATCAGAACATATATCCCAGAAATCAATCCAAGCCATTATACTCAATGTTGGATAAATGAGGTATATTATAAGAGCTCAATGAATCAAGAGCATTATTTTTAATAATTGGTGTTGAGAAAACTAGACAGAACATGCAAAAATGACAGTAGACCATAAACTTTTGCTATACAAATAATAACTCAAAATGGACATAAAATTTAAATGTAAGTCATGAAACCATAAAAATCCTTGAAGCAAACATAGACAAGAAAATCTCAGGCATCTCATGTAGCAAATTTTCACTAATGCAAGTGCAAGAGAAACAAAAAATAAACAAATGGTACTATATTGAAATAAAAACTGCAGCACAGCAAAAGCAAACCATCCACAAACAAGAAAACCCATAGTATGGAAGAACATACCGCCAAAGATATATGGGTAATATCCAAAATTTAAAAAGAATTCATACAAATCAACAAAAGGAAAGCAAACAACCCAATCAAAAAATGAGCAGAAGACCGAAATAGACAGTGCTCTTAAGAGAACATACATATGACCAAGAGACATATGGAAAAATGCTGAAGTCATATGCATAACATAACCCATGGACTCTGTAAGGGCAGACCAAGAGTGCTAGAAAGGGTAATTCGGATAAAGGGAGAGATATGTAATCTTTAAACAATAAATATTTTTTAAAAAGAAATCTTACCTATAGTCAGGTCCAGAGATATTTGCTATCTTCGAAAGAAAGAAGAAAGAAAGAAAGAAAGAAAGAAGAAAGAAAGAAAGAAAGAAAGAAAGAAAGAAGAAAAGAAAGAAAGAAGAAAGAAAGAAAGGAGAAGAAGGAAGAAGGGAGGGAGGGAGGAGGGAGAGAGGAGGGAGGGAGGGAGGGAGGGAGGGAGGGGGGAGGGATAGGAGGAAGGAAGGAAGAAAGGAAGAAAGAAAGAGAGCGAGAAAGAAAGAAAGAAAGAAGAAGAAAGAAAGAAAAGAAAGAAAGAGAAAGAAAGAAAAGAAAGAAAGAAAGAAAGAAAGGAAGAAGGAAAGAAGGGAGGAAGGAAGGAAGGAAGGAAGGAAGGAAGGAAGGAAGGAAGGAAGGAAGGAAGGAAGAAGAAGAAGAAATAGAAGAAGAAAGAAAGAAAGAAAGAAAAGAAAGAAGAGAAAGAAAGAAGAAAGAAAGAAAGGGAGGGAGGAAGGAAGAAAGAAAGAAAGAAAGAAAGGGAGGAAGGAAGGAAGGAAAAAGAAAGGGGTCAAAATTGAACGAAAGCCTTTATGCAAAGGAGAATTGCTGTCATCAGAAATCATTATGTGTGGTATCTAGATTATGGCACTTCTAAAGGAATGAAGGTGTAGACTGCTTCATATTTAAGAAGTAGCATTGGAAATGGAATTCCACAGTGAGAATTACAGTACTTATAAGCTATTAAAATTAGTGAAAATTGTAGTAAAATCAGAAGTTGGAGAGATTAAAAGAACCCCATGATCTAATCCTGAATGGGGCTTGGTTGGTATATCCAAACACAGGATAGTTTGTCTAGAAAAGTAGAAAGCACCTGTCTGAAAATGCAAGCATGAACATAAATATAGCAGTTCAGTTGTCAAAATATTAATAAAATAAAAAGTAACATTATCACTTGATTTATATTTTTCAGGTCCCAATTTCCCCTTGTATTATCCAACCACAGCAGTAAGATCCCAGTCATTCTCAGATGTGCCCACTTTATCCTTGTATGCTGGATCCAAAACTTGATTCTTTAGTTTGCAGTACTCATAGGCGCCACACCTTCATGCTGGGTTCAGAATGACTTGCAGGATGGTCAAGATACGGTGAGTATACAATATCCTATATAATAAAAGAGAAGAATGCAAATTTACTTTTGCTCCTGGTTGGTTAAACTACCAGCCAATCAGGAGTGGGGGCGGGGCCAAGTGGTGCAAGCACAGGGCCCCCGGGGTGGAGATGAAACAGTGGTGGTGGCAAGCGCCCAGCTTCTGGGCACTGTGAGGGAAAGTGGCGGTGGTGGTGGTGGTGGTGGTGGTGGTGGTGGTGGTGGTGGTGGTGGTGGTGGCAGTGGCAGGGAGCGCCTGGCCTTGGGTGCTGTGAGCAGAAGTGGCGGTGAGCGCCAGCCCCCGGGACCAGGTGGTCGCAGGCAGCCAGGGCTGAGCTGAGCAGGGCGATGGCTGGGTGCCCAAGGCCCAAAGCCTTGCCAGAGGCTTAAGACTCTTCATTCCACATCTGCAAACTATAAATCTTATATAATAAAACCTAATATGCTA
The DNA here is from genome assembly GCA_027563665.1 of Antrozous pallidus. Taxonomy (NCBI): domain Eukaryota; kingdom Metazoa; phylum Chordata; class Mammalia; order Chiroptera; family Vespertilionidae; genus Antrozous; species Antrozous pallidus. Next base: position 148,255 of record JAOAOB010000024.1, on the reverse strand, counting down.
AATGTCTGCTTTCCAACTATTCGACCAATCAGCATGTAATTTGCTAATGATATGCTAAGGCTGCTCAACCACTTGCCATTAGGAGGCAGATATTCTGACCGTTAGGTTAGCTTGCTGCTGAGCTTTGGCTAAATGGGACTGAGGAAGACAGGCCAGACATGCCCTGGAGCCTTGCAGAGTCTTTCTCAACTGGCCAACCTCCAGCATCTCTCCCCAGCCCTTGTCTGCACCAGTGGGGCTCCTCGGCCTGGCTATGACTTTTTGCAATCTGGAACCCCTTAGAGGATGTCCATAAGGCAGTTTTGGCCCAATCCCTCCCACAGATGAGTCCAAGGGACCCACTGGTTCATGAATTTTGTGCACCAGGCCTCTAGTTAACATATATCCAAGAATGAGACAGACAATAGTGATTGTGCTAAGAGGGAAATGTAGACAGATCCAAGGAAAAGGGTTGAATTCTTTCAAGCTCTTTTTAAATTGCTGCCAGGCATCTAAGGAATTAGTTTGTAAGTTTTCCCGGGGCTGGAGCAGTCCATATCTATGGCTACAGGTACAGGCTGAGGCTCGACTTGCAATGTCCTCATTAGTTAGGCCAGTTCCGTCTACAGATCTATGTTGATGTTATTTGATCCTTGCAGAAATCCATATAGCCTTGGAAGGAGTTTTTATGGGAATACACAAGAATATTCTCAACCAAAGATTATATAAGGGTTAGGGCCCTTCCATAAATCAGACTCAGAACACCTCCACGTGACCAAGTCTTTTTTCTTTGGCTCATCGTGACACATGTAGCTTTATTTATTTATTTTTTTGTCTTAGTGTTACCAGTTAAAATTTTTAAGGCAATTTAGGATCGGTGTAGTCTACCTACAGGAGATTTCTCTAGTATTTTCCCTTTTTTGTTTTTCAAGTTGAGATTTTAGCTGCTGGTCTTGGCATTCTATTAATTGCCTGTCCTTGGGAATTGTATGGTATTTGGGTAGGGATGAATTTTTCATTTTTTTACAAAATTGCTGGAAATGACAGCTTGTTTATGCAGGTCCATTTTCATTTTTATATATTTTTTGAATTCCCGTAATGGCAAAAGCAGCTAAGCAATGATTACTGACCTGTTTTTCTACTTCCTCTGTAGATACGGTGGCCCAAAGAACTTTTGATAAGATATCTAGAGAGAAATTAAATGCCTCATTATACTAATTCAAAAGTAGTATAGTGTGTTACATCCATTTGCCTTATATGGTCTTTTATTAATTCTTGAGGATTAATTTCTGTATTAGCCCTTGAGGCAGATGTAACATATAAGTGGAAAATTGATATTGATATGTTTGGCCTGCTGTTGACTGATTGAGAATTGTTTAGATAACATTTGGCAAGTTGATGTAAAAGCTGGTGAGAGTCTTTGGCTTGTTGTAACAAAGACACTAATGATTGACATATGCATTTCCTTTGGTTAAAGAACCAGACTGGTGGTATGAGCCTGGATATGAGTATATAAAAGGGATATTTTCTTTGCTGTACAGTTTGTGTACCTATTAAAATAGTATAAGTAGACTTTGGTCACTGAGACATTTAATTGAGCAATGTCAATTCTGTTTTCTAGGTCTGCACCATAGGCAGAATCAGAAATTGCATTGAAAGGCTTCTGGAAATCCTGCAATGCAATCTTGATAGCTTCTAATTCAATCCTTTGTACAGAAGTGTTACTAATCTGAATGACTCAGACTGAATTTGCTGGATGATAGCAGCTTTGCATTAGAGGATCCATTAGTAAAAATAGTAATTTTCCAGGAATAGATTCCTGCCTAGTATTTTTTTTTTACCTGTCCTAATAAAGGCAACCTAGGTTGTGCCCATGCTACATGGGCTAAGTTTGCTTGCTCATTTCTTAGTAACATCTTCCTAGCTTCACCTATTAATGTTCAGGGAAAGAAGATTAGAGTCACTCTAAGTATCCTATGTAATAAAAGAGTAATATGCAAATTGACATCACCCTCTGCTACACCCACAAGCCAATTAGAAGCAAATATGCAAATAAATCTCAACCAAGATGTCTGTGGCCACTGAGAGCAGAAGGGAGGCTTGGGTTTCCCCAGTGATGGAGGAAGCCAAGCTTTCTGCCTCCCCCTTGCCAACCTACACCTCCACTCAATGCTACAAAGTTTCAATTATAGAAGGCAAATGTCTCATCAGAAATGGCTGCTGCCATGAAGCAAACAGAAGGCTTGACTCTGCTCCGGCCTACAAAGTTTTAATTATAGAACATGAATTAATCCCAGATACCAGTGCCTTAGCTTGGGTCCTGGGGTGCATGGGGTGGCCTGAAAGCCCACCACAAACCTTTGTCCAGGTTGCCCCATGCCCCAAAGGAACCTAAACCCTGATCCAGGACATCTTTCAGGGCAAACTAGCTGGCCCCCCATGCACCAGGCCTCTATCCTATCCTATCTAATAAAGAGTTATATGCAGATTGACCATGACTCAAACACACAAGACAGGTGCCCCCATGTGGTCAAAGATCCTGCCCCCATGTGGACACAAGATAGCTATCAGGGAGAGCAGTTGGAGGGACCAGCCTACAAGGGAGGACAGTTGAGGGTGATCATGTCTGCAGGGAAGGACAGTTAGGGGTGTCCAGGCCACTAGAGGAGGGAAGTTGGAGGCAAACAGGGTGGAAGGGGAGCAATTAGACATCGATCAGTCTGGCAGGGCGAGTGGTTAGGGGGTGATCAAGCTGGCAGGCAGAAGCAATTAGGAGCAATTAGGAAGGTAGCCAGCGAACAGTTGGGAGGCCAGAATTCCTGGATTGTGAGAGGATGTCCAACTGCCTGTATAGGCCCGATCCCACAGAGTCCCAGATTGAAGAGGGTGCAGGTTGGGCTGAGGGACAAACCCATCCCGCCCCTGCCCCATGTACAAATTTTGTGCACTGGGCCTCTAGTCTATATAATAAAATCCTAAGTGGTCAGAATGACCAGAATGACCAGTTGCTATGATGTGCGCTGACCACTAGCGGGGTAGACACTCAATGCAGAAGATGACCCTGGTGATCAGTGAGCTCCCACAGAGATAGTACTGCTCAGCCAGATGCCAGGATCATGGCTGATGAGCAGAAGCCGTGGCAGAAGACTCTCCTGCCCCTGCAACAGCACTAAGGAGCAATGAGCAGGTGGGCAGTAAGGAGTGAGGTGTCCCAGACTGTCAGAGGGATGTCCACTAGCTACTTAGGCCTGATCCCACTGAACATCCCTGAGAGGTCTTAGACTACAAGATGGTACAGGTCTGACTGAGGGTTTCTCACCTCCAGTGCATGAATTTGTGCCACAGACCTCCAGTATTGACTAAATTTATCATTTTTCCCATTGAGATTTTTAGATAAGGTCTTAATCAATTAATAATTTCTAACTGTCATTTATGTCTTAAGGCTATCCTTTTTTATTTATACTTTTTGAGGCCTAATACATTGTTTTTATTTATGGTTTCTAGATATTTGAAAGGCATTTCTCTCGGTACCTTTTCTGGAGTAATTTTTAAGCCCCATTTAGGGAGTTTCTTTTCTAATTGGATACATTGCTCAAATCTGCTTCTCCTGTGGGCTTGCCATAAATTACTACAGTAAAGATTTTTACTTGGTTGCCTTCCAGAAAACCAGGTATAAGAGAGACATGCTGGCCAATATTGCAATGCATACATCTCAAGTAAAAGTAACTTTCTTTTTACTTACATGGTGTCTCATTAATGGTGAGATTTAATGCTAGAATAATAACTTTTAGTTTACTCTATAAATAGGAGTGGAGGAGATTTTTTTTCAATTTCTCCTTTTTTAAGCTTAAATTTCCTTCTAAATAGTATTCTTTTTTGACTAGTGCTTATTTACACATATACGCAAATTTTTAATTTGGACTTTTGCTAGAATCAGTTGCTATTAAAATATAGGCTTCAAATATAAATGAGTTTATATGAGATTTTGATTGAATTGTGAAAAGTTAACTTATTAAGTAATTAAAGTATGCACCTTTATTGAAAAAGCATAGTAAGCAAAGCTTTACATTTCATTCATGAAGTACTGATGTCACCCAGCCCACCAGCAAATCTGAACATCAGGCTTGGTGGGGGTGTGAGGCATTATGTATGCTCCTGTTTTAAAATTCCATTGCTGAATTTTCTGGTTTCCTGCCAAGCTTAGAGGCTGAAACCTCTGTAACATTTAAAATACATGTATATAAATAGAACACAGTTATTAATTTTCCTTTAACAAAGTTTCCCATGTGATTTCAGTAACAATCAATCTCACAGAAATACAACTTATTATGAAAAATTACTATGATCAACTATATTATAACAAAATGGACAACTTAGATGAAATAGAGAGATTCTTAGGAAAATACAAACTCCCAAATATGAATCAACAGAGAACCAAGATGGCGGCATAGGCAAAACACCTCTCTTGCCATCATACACAGCAATTTTAAAACTACAAATTAACAAAAGAACAAACACCTTCCAGAATCACCAAAAAGCTGGCCAAGTGAAAATTCCACAAATAAAAGTGAAGATAAGACACAGTGACTCAGAGGAGCGGCTGAGGACAGCGTTCAAGATACGCGCGGAGAGAGGTTTGGAGGCACCAGCAGATAGGTCGGGCAGCTGAAAACCGGCCAGTTTTCTCGAACGGGGAGACAAAGACGTCCCACTGGACTGATTCTCCAGCTCTGGGCGAAGTCCAGGAAACCCACTATCATACAGGGTAAAAACTGGATAGTAGGAGGGCAGGCTGAAACTCGGGTGCTGCAGGGGTCTCCCGGCTTCTGGATAACGTGAGCTTGTGCAAATTTCACGTGAAAATGGGAACAGCGCAGCTGTGTCACCCTGACCACGTAGAGAGCGCTCATGACTTGCTCTCTCATTCGGGAAACCGTCAGACTGCTTTGTTTTACGACGCTGGGTGAGACCTTGGGTGTGCAGACTCCATTGGGGGAGAGTCTGAATTTCCCGGGGGCCAGTAGAGCTTGGCAGCAGCTCTCTCTCAGAGGTGCTTGTGGCCAATGCCCCTGGCACAGAGTCTCTGGGGCCGCATAGGGCGGAGCTAACGCTGTCGGCTTGGCCCGGAGACTCCGTCCATCCAACCTGAGCTGAACTTCACAGACAATTGCCCTGGAGGTCAACCCCTCCAAGTGCTAACAATGATTAATCTGAGCTTAACTTCAACAAGACTGTGCAACCCATATCTACCTCAGGTAACTGGGGAGGCAGAGCCACTGTCCCTTGTAGGACAACTACCATAAAAAGCTAATTGACCAACTCAGGGAAGCAGCCACCATGCAGAAACATGGAAAGAAATCAGATTTGAAAGAAATGGAGGGAAAAAAACGACTGGACATGGAATTCAAAACCACGGTTATAGGGCTTATCAAGAGGCTCCTAGAAAAGGTTGAGACCTATAAGGAAATAAGCAAGACTGCCAAGGAATTGAATGAGACTCTCAAGAATATGAAGGAGACCTGCAAGAATATGACCGAGACCAACATGGAAATTAATGAGTCCTACAAGGAAATGAATGAGACCCTCAAGGATATGAAGGAGACTCTCAAAGATATGAAAAAGGGCCAACCAGAAATTAAGCATATACTGACTGAAATAAAAAAATATGATACAAAGACCTAAAAGTACTCTAGAGCACCACAAGAACCCAGTTATAGATTTGAAATACAAAGAGGGAAAATCCACTAAGCTGAAAAAGCAAGAAACCAAAAGAATCCAAAAAATTGAAGATAGTGTAAGGGGCCTCTGGGACAACCTCAAGCATACCAACAAACATCTGAATATAGGGGTGCCAGAAATAGGGAGAGAGCAAGACAATGAAAACCTATTTGAAGAAATAGTGACTGAAAACTTCCCACACCTGGTGAAAGAAATTGACATAGGAGTCCAAGAAGCGCACCGAACCCCAATATATAGGAATCCTAAGAGGACCACACCAAGGCACATCATAATTAAAATGCGAAAAGCAAAAGACAAAGAGAGAATATTAAAAGCAGCAACAGAAAAACAGGTAGTTACCTATAAGGGACCACCATATGATTGTCAGCGGATTTCTCAACAGAAACGATGCAGACCAGATGGGAGTGGCAAGAAATATTCAAAGTGATGAATAGCAAGAATCTACAACCAAGATTACTTTATCCAGAAAAGCTATCATTCAGAATTGAAAATCAGATAAAGTGCTTCGCAGATAAGAAAAAGCTAAAGGAGTTCATCACCGCCAAACCAATATTATACAAAATGCTGAAAGACATTCTTTAAGAAGAGGAAGAAGAAATAAGATAAAAGTGTAAATTATGAACGACAAATACACATCTATCAACAAATGAATCTAAAAATCAAGTGAATTAACAAGCTGATGAACAGGATAAACTGGTGAATGTAACAGAATCATGGACATAGAGAGGGAATGGACTGACAATTTTTGGGGAGAAAAGTGGTGTGGGAAGTGCAGCAAGAGACTGGACAAAAATCATGCAACTAAGGAGAAGACAGTGTGGGGGAGGTGAGGGTTAAGGTGGGATGGGCACTGGGTGGAAGAGAGCTATAGGGGGATAAAAAAAGGGAACAATGTAATTAATAAACTATCAATAAAGATAATTAAAAAAAACCGAATCAAGAAGAATAAAAAACCTAAATAGGCTAAAAACTATTGAATAAATTGAAGCAGCAATAAAAAACCTTTCAGCAAACAAAAACCATAGTATGGAAAGCTTTACAGGGGAGTTCTCCTAAGCTTTCTAAGAAACACTAAAACCTATCTCCTCAGATTATTCCAAAAATTCAAGAGGAAGGCACACTTCCAAGCTCTTTCTATGAAGCCAGCATTATGCTAATCCCCAAACCAGATAAAAACACCACAAAAAAAGAGAACTATAGGTCAATATCCCTGATGAGCATAGATACTAATTCAGATTCAGCATTACATTATAAAGATCATACATATACCATGACCAAATGGAATTTATTCTGGGGATCCAAGAGTGGTACAATATCTGCAAATCAATAAAGGTGATACATCACATAAACAAACTGAGAGACAAAGATCAAATAATCATATCAATCAATGCAGAAAAAGTATTTGACAAAATCCAACACCCCTTCTTGATAAAAACTCTAAGCAAAGTGGAAATAGAGGGATCATAGCTCAACCTAATAAAAGCCTTTTAAGTCAAACCTATAGCCAACATCATATTCAATGGGCAAAAACTAAACTCATTTTCACTAAGAACAGGAACAAGACAGGGATGCCCACTATCACCACTCCTGTTTGATAGAGTACTGGAAGTGCTACCCATAGCAATCAGACAAGAATAAATAAAACCACTCTATTTGGGAAAGAAGTAAAACTCTTGTTGTTTGCAGATGATATGATACTTACTATACATAGAAAACTCCAAGACTCTGGCAGAAAACTACTAGACCTAATAAATAAATTTGCCAATGTAGCAGGAGACAGATTATCTTTTATCTATTATCTTTTTATTCAACAATAATAAAGTCAGAGAAAGAGAAATGAAAGAAAGAAAAAAAAAAACAATTCAATGTACCATTGCACACAAAAAATTAAGATACCTAGCAATAAACTTAACTAAAGACATAAAAGACCCGTACTCAGAAAACTTCAGAACATTGTAAAAAGAAGTAGAGAAAGATATAAACAGATGGAAAAACATATCATGTTTATGGATTAGTAGAATAAACATCATAAAATGTCCATACTACCCAAGGTAATCTTCAGATTCAATGCAATCCCCATTAAAATACAATTGGAATGATATATTTCAAAGATCTAGAACAAATTCTCCAAAAATTAATATGGAATAAATAATACCCTGAATAGTAATTCTGAGAAAGAAGAACAAAGTTGGAGGTATAACAATACCAGGTATCAAGCTATATTACCAAGCCACAGTTTCCAACACTATCATCAATGGGAACAAGAACTTACATACAGACCAATGAAACAGAACAGAGAACCCAGAAATATACCCAAGTCATTATGCTCAATTTATATTTGACAAACAAGGCAAGAGAATACAATTAAGTCAAAACAATCTTTTAATAAGTGGTGCTAAAATAATTGGACAGATACATGCAAAAAAAAAAAAGAAAGAAAGAAAGAAAGAAAAAAAAGAAAAGAAAAGAAAAAAGAAAAGAAACTAGATCACCAACTTACACCATACCAAAAACAAACTCAAAATAGCTAAAGGTGTTGAATGTAAGACAGAAAACCATAAAAATCATGCAAAATTTTATAGGCAGCAAAATAGCAGACATATATTGCAGGAATCTCTTTATAGACACAGCTTCTAAGATAAAGGAGATAAGGAAAATATAAACAAATGGGATGACAACAAAATAAAAAAAGCTGCACAGCAAAAGAAACTAATAATAGTACAACAAGAAAGCCCACTACATGAGAGAACATATTTGCTAATGATATTTCTGATAAGGTCTTAATCTCTCAAATTTACAAAGAACTCATACAACTTAACAAAGGGAAAATAAATGATCTAGTAAAAAATAGTCAAATGATATAAATAGACACTTTTTGAAAGAAGATAGATATATAGAAGGCCAAAAGACATCTGAAAATATGCTCAAAGTCACAAATCATCCAAAAGATAAAATCAAAACAATGAGATACCATCTTACACTTTTTAGAATGGCTATCAACAACAAATCAACAAATGATAAGTGCTGGTGAGGATGTAGAGAATAAGGGACCCTCCTACACTGCTGGTGGGAATGCAGACTGGTGCAGCCTGTGAAAGACAGTTGGAGTTTCCACAAAAAGTTAGAAATGAAACTTGCATTTGACACAGCAATCCCACTCTAGGACTAATCCCAATAAACCAGAAACACCAATCAAAAAGGATGTATACATTTCTAAGTTCAGAGCAGCACAATTTACAAAAGCTAAGATTTGGAAACAGCCTAAGTGCTCATCAGCCAATGAGTGGATTAAAAAACTGTGGTACATCTATACAATGGAATAGTAATTCCCTAGAAAAAAAGAAGGAACTTTTAACATTTGCAACAACATGGATGGAAATAGGCTAAGGGAAATAGGCCCGTCAGAGAAAGAGAAATATCACATTATCTCACTCATATGTAGGATATAATGATCAACATAATTTGATGAACAAGAATAGATAGATCTAGAGAAAAAATGGTAGGTAATGTTAGACAACAACCAAATAACTTGTATGCATGCATATTAGCATAACCAATTGACACAGACACTTGGGTGGAATGTCTGATCAATTGGGGAAAAAGCAGACATATGTAAAACTTTATACAATAAAAAATAAAATAAAATAGATGTACAATTATTCAGGAGCCTATAAATTTATCTGTATTTATCAAATACGAACAAGTCACATCTGGAGCAACATAGATTATGGAACTGAATATACCAAAATCCTCTCTAATAAAAGAGTAATTGCAGCTGAGACTGGTTTGGCTCAGTGGATAGAGCATCGGACTGTGGACTGAAGGGTTCTGGGTTCGATTCCGGTTAAGGGCATGTACCTTGGCTGCGGGCACATCCCCAGTAAGGGGCGTGCAAGAGGCGGCTGATTGATGTTTCTCTCTCATCGATATTTCTGACTTTCTATCCCTCTCCCTTCTGCTCTGTAAAAAAATCAATAAAAAATATATTTTAAAAAAAGAGTAATTGCAAATTGACTGTACCTCCATTGCACCTACAAGCCATACCCACCATCCACACCCACCAGCCAATCAGAAGTGAGTATGCAAATTAACCCATATCAAGACGGGTGTGGCCATTAAAAAAGCTGGAGGGAGGCTTGGCTTTCCTGGCAATGGAGGAAACCAAGCTTTCCACACACCCTGGCTGGCTCAGGCCTCCACTTAATGCTATAAAGTTTCAATTATAGAAGTTAAAAAAAATCTCAGGTACCAGGACCTTCACTTGGGTCAGTGAGGGGTGTGGCTCACAAACTATCACAGGCTCTGCCCTGGCCACCCCATACCCCAAAGGAACCTCCACCCTGATTCGGGACACTCTTCAGGGCAAACTAGCTGGCCCCTGCCCATGCACCAGGCCTCTATCCTATCTAAGAAAAGAATAATACGCAGATTGATCATCACTCCAACACACAAGATGGCTGCCCCGATATGATCAAAGATCCTCCCCCCATGTGCACACAAGATGGTCACTACAATATGGCCAGCAGGGGAGTGCAGTTGGGAGAGACCAGGGTTGCAAAGGCGGCAGTTGTAAGCAATCAGGCCAGCAGGGGCAGTTGGGAGGGACCAGGCCAAAAGGGAGGGCAGTTGGGAGTGACCCAGCCTGCAGGGAAGGGCAGTAAGGGGTGGCCAGGCCAGCAGAGGAGGTAAGTTGTGTGTGACTGGGCCTACAGGGAAGGGCAGTTGGGGGAGAACCAGGCCTACTGGGGAAGGGTAGTTAGAGTCAAACAGGCTAGCAGGGGAGTGGCTAGGGGGTGACCAGGCTAGCAGGCAGAAGCGGTTAGAGGCAATCAAGAAGGCAGGCAGGTGAGCAGTTGGGAGCCAGCAGTCCTGGATTGTGAGAGGGATGTTCTATATTTGAGAGGGTGCAGGCTGGCCTGTGGGACACTCCCTACCCTGACCTTGTGCACGAATTTCATGCACTAGGCCTCTACTAATTATATAATTGTTTAACAGTTTTTGAAAAGGATACACTTCACTCTTTTCAACACATTTTTCCTAATAACTTTGTAGTTTATTAATAAATATTTTTTCTCAAAATTTCTAAGATTCACTCATATTTTGTATAGTCATTTTCATTACTGGGTTAGCTCTCATGTGAATATACCAGGATTTATTTATCTATTTAACTCTGGATAGCCATTTGGTTAGTTTATAGCTTGGAACTATTTTAAATAAAGTTGCAATGGTATATTCTTATGTTTATAATTTAATCTACATGTACATACATTTCATTTTATTTTTTTAATTTTAATTTTTAATTTTTTATAGTTTCTTTTCTTAATATATTTTATTGTTTAAAGTATTACAAATAGTAGTACATATGTTTCCGTTTTTCCCCCATTGACCTCCCCCCAGCCTCCCCTACACCTCAACACATACCCGCATCACTCCCCCCACACACACGTGTCTTGTATCCATTGGTTATGCTTATATGCCTGCACACAAGTCCTTAGGTTGATCTATTACAACCCCCCGTCCCCCACTCTCCCCTGCTTTCCCATTGTAGGCTGACAATTTGTTCAATGCTTTTTTGCCTCTGTATCCATTCTTTCCCCCCCCATTTCTTTTCTTTAAAAAATCTTGCATCTGCATACTAGAGATAAACATATAAGAACAAAAAAATGTTTAAGTCTGAATTTCAATGTCCAACAGTTCTGAGTCCCAGTTTCAATGTCAAATAGGTCCTTATGTGCACATGTTTGTAATGATATCTGGATGGTGGACAAATGATGGCAATGCAGGTCCCACACTCTCTGGTTTGGTACAGGACAACCTGTAGTGACACACAACTGCTGACTGCTAGCCTAAGAAGTTATCATAAGTGTCTTCCGTCTCTGGACTGTCTGCATGGTTGGAACAGACCTGTCAGTTCTTCTCTGTTGTGGAAATCCATATGGTCTTGGAGTTGTTTTCTGAAAATATACAAACATATTCTCAACCAAAAGTTAATAAAGGAATCTTTTCTGTAAATTAGATTGGGATTCTTTTTATTTTTGCCCAAATATTTTTTGGGGCTTATTTTGACACCATGTGTGTTTTTCATTCCTGTCCTGCTATAGCATTGCAAATGGAAATTAATTTTCTAAAGTAAGAATTTTCTAGATGTAATTTAGTTGCAGAATATTTTTCTTTACATGATATTACCAAACTATTCTCCCCCACTATTTTTTGATTAATGGGAGCTTTTGGAAATTTTATATTGCCATCTTGGTATCTTTAAATATTAATTTTTGCACATAAATATGACTGCTTTAGGTTCTTTGCATGGTAGGGAATTTTATGATGAGATGAACTACTAATAGAAATTTTAGAAATAGCTTTTTGTCCAGTACACTTAAATTTTCTTGGTATTCCCTTATTTAAACTAGCTAATTTAAAAAACTTGATTACTGTTTTACTGTCAAATTTAATACTCAAACAATAATCTTAGTTTACCCTGTAAATATTAGTGGAAATGATTATTTGCACTCTTTTTTAAATCTTTATTGTTCAGTTTATTAATTACATTGTTCCCTTTTTTTTTCACCCTATAGTTCCCCTCCACCTGGTACCCATCCCACCCTCTTCCCTCACCCCCTCCACTGTCCTCTCCCATAGTTGCATGATTTTTGTCCAGTCTCTTGCTGCACTTCCCACAGCTCCTATCTCCCCAAGAGTTGTCAGTCCATTCCCTCTCTATGTCCGTGATTCTGTTACATTCACCAGTTTATCCTGTTCATTAGCTTGTTAATTCACTTGATTTGTAGATACAATTGTTGATAGATGTGGTTTTGTTGTTCCTAATTTACACTTTTATCTTTTTCTTCTTCCTCTTCTTAAAGAATATCTTTCCGCATTTCATACAATATTGGATTGGTGGTAATTAACTCCTTTAGCTTTTTCTTGTCTGCGAAGCACTTTATCTGACCTTCAATTCTGCATGATAGCTTTGCTGGATAAAGTAATCTTGGTTGTAGATTCTTGCTGTTCATCACTTTGAATATTTCTTGCCACTCCCGTCTGGCCTGCATCGTTTCTGTTGAGAAATACGCTGACAATCGTAAGGGTGCTCCCTTATAGGTAACAGATTTTCTGTTGCTGATTTTAATATTCTCTCTTTGTCTTTTGCTTTTCGCATTTTAATTATGATGTGCCTCGGTGTGGTCCTCTTAGGGTTCCTATATATTGGGGTTTGGTGCACCTCTTGGACTCCTAAGTCAATTTCTCTCACCAGGTGTGGGAAGTTTTCGGTCACTATTTCTTCAAATAGGTTTTCATTGTTTTGCTCTCTCTCTATTTCTGGCACCCCTATAATTTGGATATTGGTATGCTTGAGGTTGTCCCAGAGGCCCCTTACACTATATTCAATTTTTTGGATTCTTTTGGTTTCTTGCTTTTTCAGCTGAGTGTATTTTATTTCTTTGTATTTCAAATCTTGAACTTGGTTCTTGGGGTGCTCCAGAGCACTTTTAGGTCTTTGTATAATATTTTTTATTTCAGTCAGTGTATGCTTAATTTCTGGATGGTCCTTTTTCATATCCTTGAGAGTCTCCTTTATATCCTTGAGGGTCTCCTTCATTTCCTTTGCAGTCTTGCTTATTTTCTTATAGGCCTCGACCTTTTTTGGAGCCTCTTGAAAAGCCCTATAACCGTGGTTTTGAATTCCATGTCCAGTCGTTTTTTTTCCCTCCATTTCTTTCACATCTAATTTCTTTCCATGTCTCTGCATGATGGCTGCTTCCCTGAGTTGGTCAATTAGCTTTGTGTGGTAGACTTCCTACTAGGGACAGTGGCTCAGCCTCCCCAGTTACCTGAGGTGGGTATGGGTTGCACAGTCTCGCTGAAGTTAAGCTCAGGTTAATCGTTATTAGCACTTGGAGGGGTTGACCTCCAGGCCAATTGTCTGTGAGGCTCAGCTGTTCTCAGGTTGGATGGATGGAGTCTCCGGGCCAAGCAGACAGTTAGCTCCGCCCTATGCGGCCCCAGGGACTCTGTGTCGGTGGCAATGGCTGTCAGCACATCTGAGAGAGAGCTGCTGCTGAGATACACCAGCTGCCGGGGAATTCAGACTCTCCCCAAATGAGTCTGCACGCCCAATGTCTCACCCAGGGTCGTAAAACAAAGCAGTCTGATGGTTTCCCGAATAAGAGGGTAAGAGCGCTCTCTACACAGTCACGCAGCTGCCCTGTTCACGCAAACTGCCTTCTCTAGAAGCCGGCATACTCCCGAGCTTTGGTGTGCCCTCCCACTGTCCAGTTTTTACCCCGTGTGATAGTGGGTTCCCTGGAATTCGCCCAAAGCTGGAGAATCAGTCCAGTGGGACGTCTTTGTCTCCCCGTTTGAGAAAACTGGCCGGTTTTCGGCCGCCCGCCCTTTCTGCTGGCGCGCGCTCCAAACCTCTCTCCGCGTGTATCTTCAACGCTGTCCGCCGCTGTTCCTCCGAGTCACAGTGTCTTATTTTAACTTTTATTTGTGGAATTTTCACTCAGCCAGCTTTCTGGTGATTCTGGAAGGTGTTTGTTCTTTCGTTAAGTTGTAGTATTAAAATTGCTGAGTATGATGGCAAGATAGGTGTTTTACCTATGCCGGCATCTTGGTTCCCTTCGATTATTTGCATTCTTGAGTAGGCCTGAGCATTCCTGGTATTAGACTGGGTTTAGATACATGACAGTTGTTGCTGCCCAAGTCTCTGTCTCCAACCTGGGACCCAATCTGAGCTGGGCATGGGAGGCAAAGAAGCCATGGGGGTAAGAGTCCTCCTTCAGAAGGGGCTAGGTTTCAGGCCCCTCCAAGGTTGTTGGGGTGAGGATCTGTGCCCCACCTCTGTTGACCTTTTAGTTCTCTCCTATTGGCCCCTCTGCATCTTTTCCTGTCTTAGGTTGTTCCTTCCCTGAGGAATCTTACCCGTCTCTGGCTAACCAGCCATCCTCCAGGGCCAAGCAAGGTGATGTGAGGTTCAGTTCTTTCTCCTTGGTAGTCTATGTCCCCATGGCCTCCACGTGGGCCCAGAACCTGCCTGGGAATCACCTCGCCTGCTATTTGGGTGCAGGTACTAATCACATATCTCAGGGGACTCAGGTTTCTTCTCCAGGGAGGGTCCAACTCATACCATTGAGCGAGAGACAGATAGAGAGCCTTCAACCTCAGCTTGAACTGAAAGCTCAGGCAACAGCTGTGTGCACTTGAATTGTGAGAAGAGGGTCCCTCTTGGCAAAAAGATCAAGAGGGGCCAAAATAGAATGCTCAAGTGCCTTCCCAGTGCCTTAATTCCTTCTGAAAAGGGTTAACTAACACATTTTTTTTTAATTAAAGAAACTTGTTTAATTTCTTTAAAAAAATGTGGTAAATATATATTTTTCTTATCTTATCCCTCTAGGATTTGGTAATTCTTAATGAGTGAATCATGGCAATACATTTCTTTGCATAAATTCAGTAAGGTTAGTTTCTAATTGTAGTTTTATTAAGTCTGCTGTTTACACACAGCTTCAAGAATTTGACTGAAACATCATGTTTGAGAGAGGCATGCCCAGATCCTTATGTAACCGGAAAGCTTTAAGGAATGAAAATTGACTTTGAGTAATCATGGCAATACATTTCTTTGCATAAATTCAGTAAGGTTAGTTTCTAATTGTAGTTTTATTAAGTCTGCTGTTTACACACAGCTTCAAGAATTTGACTGAAACATCATGTTTGAGAGAGGCATGCCCAGATCCTTATGTAACCGGAAAGCTTTAAGGAATGAAAATTGACTTTGAGGCTATTGTAATCAACTTGGAGAAGTAACCTGGTACCTTGCTTGGTCATCTGGTTCATGACAGTCCTTCCAGGTAACAAACAAAGGTTGCTTTCCTCAGAGATGGCAGGGAAGGAACCTCAATTCATTTTGGGAATACAGAGATTCCACTTGATTCTACAGGCATTGCAGGTAAACCTGATGACAGATAGGTGGCCCAGCTTCTTTACCTTGAGGGAATAATTAAAGCCCAATAATACAATTCCTGCAAATTTTTAAAAAAGTTATATGATCAATTTCATACAAATGATCAGACCTACTTGAAACTAGCCTTAATACAATAAACTTGGTCTTAATTTGGCTCCTGAACAAAAATTAGTGCAATTTTGAGAGACAACATGTGTTCAGTAGTCTCTATAAAACTGAGATATGAATGTTAGATTTAAAGCTATATTTTTCTCCTGTGACTTGAACTGGATTCTGAAATTACCTCTGGTTTTTACACCAATCATACAAAACTTTATAACACATTTTGTCTCCAGAAGGTTACATGCCCTTCTGTTACTATGGGAATACCATGTATAGACACCATTGCTATTTCCCTTCATACCCAGGTCTCATTATACTCTGATAGAGAGCAAGGATGTATTGCCTCTGAAAGAAAGTATCATCCCTTCGCAGAAATAAGCAGTTTCAGAGGGAACCCTATTACTCTTTCCTCTGAAAGAATTCAGAGCTGAGATCCTTGATGGAAAATGCCATAGGCACTTAGATAGACTTGAGCAGAATAAGGATGACGAGAAATGGACAGGATCCCGATACATGTGTTGTATCAAAAATCAGTTGAGCTGGACAAGACGTCTTAATCAGCCAAATAGTTAAGAGTCATGTTTATTACATGACAAGAGTCATGTTTATTACATGTTTATTCAGAGCAGATTACCTCTGCCAAATTCTGAACACACATAGGAAGAAGCATTCTCTCTCGCTCTTTTAGGTCCTTGAGTAAGTTATTTTTACAGACAATTGTAACCTTAAGTATGTATCATATTTATACAGACATCTGTATCACAGGGTGATACTACTGAGTATCATATCTATACAGACACCTGGCATTGATTATCAGCATGATTTTGATGGTTAGCTTGCAAAGTCAGACAATTAGGTTTATCTTTTCTATTCAAGCAAAAAAAATGTTATTTTACAGTCTAAAATTAATATACTTGACCTACAGAATAAAAGACTAAGAATAATAGAGTAGTTCAAATAGCAGTTTCAAACAGCAGTTTTCCAGAGTTGATTAATATGTTTCACATGCTTCAAACTGCTCTGAAATTGTCAATGGGAGGAACCTGTGTAGACTGACCTTACATTTTGCTCAGTACAAGTTAGGACATGCATTGATAATATGTAACCTTATTCCATTCATTTTGGGAAGTCACATACAGAGACCTTCATATGTTGAGACCAATGGTTTGGAAAAAGATTCAGGGACATTTTCTCTAAAGATTGCTGCAGTAGCTCCTTTTGGCAAATGTCTGAATTTCACTAGACACTTGGAGTCTTTTAGTATCTAATAACTACAATATGAATTGTTCTGATAATGTCGTCCACCTTTCTAGTAGTAATGGACATACTAATCTGCTGGCTGGTTGGTTTATGATATGTGGAATAATTATGCATTCATTTGTTCCTGCTAACAGTACCATGGGATCTTGTTCCTTATGATGATTGACTGTCTTTGTGTTTCAGAAATATCACGGTGTTCATATCAAAAGAGACCTTCTCAGGACTGTGTCACCAGACTGCAATGACAATCTTCACCTGTGCAAGCGTGATTACTATGTACCTTTAAGCATTTGTGTCATGCCAGGTTTGGTAGCATCCCTTAATATAGAAGTGACACAGCTGCCTTGCAGAACTGTAAGAAATCCGAATGCTACATTCAGGGCTATTCATGGGATAAATCAAGGGCTGAGTCAGATCAGAGAGGCAGTTTTAGAAAATCTGGCAGCAATAGATTACTTGCGTCTGAGTAGAAGCACAGATGTAAGCAAATTCAAAACATGTGCTCTTTTAATCTTTCTACCAATTCTTAATAGATAGAAAACAACATTCCACAAATTAGAAAAACTATCTTCAAGGTAAAATAATTTTTTTGTTTGTTTAATTTTATTCAACCTAGCTTTTTGGCTACCCAAACTTTCTTGGCTATAGGAATTCTTTTAATATGTCTGCTGTGTTTTGTTTGTTTGTCTGTTTGTTTTTGTTGTCTACCACCTTGCTTCTATGTTCAACATCTTGCTCATTTTAGATCCTGAATTTGCTGTATTTCATCACTGGGAACTGCTTTCAAGGCAGAACCAAATGCAGGCCAGCAGCATGAGACTTTACATCTAAAACGAATCTCCTAGATATGAGGTAAAAGAAAATGCAGTGAGGACTGTTGGGTACAAATCTATAATTTTGGGAACTAGATATTCATTGTAAGGAAGAATAATAATAAGAAACATCCGTGATGCTGTATTTCCCATGATTGCCTTGTTAGAATAAAGAAAGGACATTCTAACTTGTCTGGTAGTTGTAAGATCTCAGGACCTGGGAGTCAATCTTTGACCTGGTAGTCATCCTTGGACCAAGGAGTTTATCATCCATCCTTATTCAAGAGCTGTCTACTGTCTTGGAAAGACTAACATCCTTGTTGCCCAAACAATGGAGACCTGCTCTAGCTCCACATCTCAGCCCACTTAGCTTTACTTTTCCCAGACATGTAATTCCTGATTCACAACATATGCAGCTGACTTATGTGGGGAGGGGCTTCAGAGAAAGTTTTTTTTGTGAATGCCTGCTACTCTCACCTATTGCAGGCAGTATTGGAATAAATGCTCACATATACTCATAGAATGCTCTACTTAAACAGGCATCCAGGACACATTGTTTAAACAATTTCACTTATAGGATCTTTAAAAACAGAGACAGGGCAAAGAATGTGGGAAAATATAGAAAATGCAGGTCTTGTCTAAAAATTTAACCCAATACCCAAATTGTAGAGATGGGTAAAATCAAACACTATTTAATCAATCTCTGAATAAAAGAACCAATTCATTCTATCAAAAAAGCATCCTTGGAAAAATAAGTGCTTAAGAAAACAAGACCCTCAATAATACCAGCCTAGACAGGTGCTCAGATGAGCTTGGAAAAAAATATACTCCCAAATGCTCCCAAAATAACACACCAAAAATCATGTATGTATGAAGTACAAAACTATCGATGGCTACAACACTGCTCTATTTTGTAAGAACCTCTCTGCCATATTGTAAAGGGCAAGTGTGAGATAGAAAATGGGCCTCTCATTTTCTTTCTGTGGCTTTCCACAATGAATGGTAATTAAACCCCAAGCCTGTTGTCTCTTCTGATTTAAACAGCTTCTCTGTTCAAACTGCAGGACAAGGTAAGGCTATACTCAAAGCTGCACTTCCCACACACATACCACCACTATCACCCTTCTCTGTCCTCCCTTGCTGTTTTAACAGCTTTAGGCTGTTTATCAAGAATACCTCCTCTTATGTCTCCCTCCTTCCCTTCAGACAATCACCCTTTGAACCCTTTATATAATTTTTTTCTAAGCCTGCCTTACAGCCTTGAGGGGAAATACTGATAAGATATGTTCTTCCCAGCTCACCTGCCTATCTCCTGGAGAGCAAACAAACTAACTTTTCAAGACAAATTCAAGCATCTGGTCAGCTTCAACACAATCCCCCTTCCTTTGTTGTTTCTTAGCAACAGCAACTGCTTGATTTTTTTTAAAAATATGTTTTTGAAATTAATTTAAGAGAGAGGAAAGAATAAGGTGAGTTGGATAGAAACATCAATGATGAGAATGATGTGCCTTCTGCCAACACCCTACAGGGGATTGAGTCCACAACTCACATTTGTGCCTGACTGGAAATCAAAACATGACCTCTTGGTTCATGGGTCAGTGATATGCTACTAAGCCACACTGACCACGCTGCTTCCTCTTTAAAAGTGCAAGCCACTCTTTCTTTTTTGCCTTGTGTTGACTATCAATGGACTTTCCTTCCTTGGAAAGCAAAAATATATTTCCTTATTGTATCTCTTCTCTTAGTTGTCATTTTTTCACAAACCTGTGCCATTGGCCAAAACCCTAGCAGACAGAAATAACAAGAACAGTTTATTGCATATGTTCATGTTGTAGCCGAATGCATGGGAGAAAGTTCAGCCAACACTTTAAGGGAGGTTAAATTTAACTTTTATTTTGCAGATCTGCTAGTCTGGGGAATTGTGGATCCAAAGCCTGAACTGAGCTCTTGAGGAAACTCTGAGGTATATATTCCCTCTTTTTTCAGGTCCCTGAGAATCCCCACAGCTCTGCCCAAGTCTGTGTTGGCTGGGCTTTGGGGCATGCTCTACCCAATTCAGTTGCGTCAGGCCTTGGGGGTCACGCTTTGCAGCTCTCCACAAGTGAGTCATAGTGTGAAAGTAAGACTACAGTTTTAACCAAATACTGAACTTGGTTGTCACCTGCCCCCTTCCTCTATTTTTGTTTTCACTCAAGTAACCCACAATGTTTTTTATTCATTCCTCAGACCTCCTATCCTAAATGGACTGTGAGGTGAAAGTCAAAGGGAAAGCAATCCACTCTTCATTTTTGTGTGTGTAATGTCATTCTTTTATTAGCCAAATTCCTGATAATATTCTTTAAAACATTTTGTTTAGCAAGACTGTCATCAATTCAACCATGTCTCCAAAACAGATAGAGATGTTTACAAATGCTAGTCAATAGCTTTATTATAGCATTACTAGAGACCTGTTGCAGGGAGATTCCTGCAAGAATAGGGCTGCCTTTGACCTGAGTAAAGCTCCCTCCCTTTTCTACTGACTCGCTCCCTTCTCCTCTGCCTCACATTTGTGCCTGACTCACTCCCTTCTCCTCTCTCTCATTCTCACCTATCTCCACTGCCTTGCTTCCTCTCTTCTCCACAGCCTGCTTCCTTCCCTTCTCCCCCATCTTCCTTGCTTGCTTCTCCACAGCTTTGGTTCCTTCTGCAGTACTTTGCTTCCTTCTATGCCATCTTCTGTGACAGGATATGCAAATTAAGCACCATCTTGGTAGAGTTAATTTGCATACTCACTCTGAATAACTGGCAGGTGTGGCTGATGGGTGTGGCTTGTGGGTGCAGTGGAGGTATGGTCAATTTGCATATTACTCTTTTATCACTCTTTTGCATAATACTTAGATAGGATTGCAAGACAGGAAACCCCCCTTTTAGGAATATCACAGGACATTAAAAATAATCCTGAGGTATGAGTTTACTTATTTCTGGGTCAGCCAAAGATGTAAAATCAGTAAAAATTGAACTAAAACCAGATATAACCTACTCATAAATGATGTTCTGCCCATTGATATCAGAGTCATTGAAATGAATAAAAAAAATTCTTAAGGCTTGGCCTAATATAAATCTGCAGTCCTGTTATAATGGTATCATATTTTACCTTTTTAAAAGTTCCCCGGATACTATTGGCTTATACAAGGTTTCAGACCTGCCAATGAATCTGCACATGGTCCCACCTTCCTGCAGCAAGTCTGCTGTTTACACACAGCTTAGACATGCTCTCTGCCCTGCCTTGAAACAAACAAACAAACAAAGAAAGAAAAAAAACACATGAGCAGGTAGGTCTGCGAAAACTGGGAATTGTAGGAGACTCAAGCAGGCACTAAGTCGTGTTGTTCTGGAGTGGGGCCATTACCCTACCAGGTACCTGACAGGTGCTTTCCTTCACCAGAGCACATGCTAGGCTGACTCCTGGTGGCTTTACTCTGCCGGTTTACTTACTGAAAAAAGTCATCAGCTCCACCATCCTGTTAAAGACTCAGAAAGACAGTGAGTTTGGTAGCTCTGGTATGAGGACCATTTCCCCCATACTGTGAGCCTGCCTGGCACGTTCCCCCCAGCAAAGGACCTACAAACCCCATCCTTCTGATGTCAGTGACCTAGCCTGCCAACACAGTGCTTTGTAAAGAAGACCATTGCTGCAACCAGCCTGGGGCTACATTACTGACTATGGGGAGCTTTTGAGGAACTCAAGAAGCTTCGGGAATGGAATAGCAACAAAACTGTAGAAATGGATCTTGAGGTGCTTTGGGATTTTTGATGACCCACCCTCTGGCTCTGAGCTTGTGGAAGTTTGTTAGGTTTGTGCCAAAAGAAGCCAGACCAAGAGACATTGTGAGATTTTAAGGAATTGTATTTCATGCTCTCACAGCAAACTGAGATTGATGTGTCAGTTTCAGCATTGAAGGGCTGGTTAGGTTCTCTTATCTAGGGTAGAAGTACGCAATGTAGGTTTAGGGTGTGGGTGCAGGAGTCAGTCAATCAGAGGGAAGGGCACAAATCGGTCAAGACAGTGAAGGCAGGAGAATGTGGTGTTCTTTCAAGCAAAGGGGGATTCATCTTACCTTCCTTCTTTACAAGCTGTCTCTTGCAAGCTATTGGAAAAGGCTTATAACAATACTAGTGGCCCAGCGGGGGAGTGATCCTCAGCCTAGTCTACACCCTTTTCAATCTGGGACCCCTCAATGGATGTACAACTGCCTATGGAATTGGGCCTAACTCACCAAGGAATCAGGCCTAAACTAGCAGTTGGACATCCCTCTCATAATCTGGGACCATTGGCTCTTAACCACTTGCTTGCCCGCCTGCCTGATTGCCACTTAACTGCTTCCTTGCTGGCCTGATGGACACCTATCTGCTCCTCTGTAGGCCTGATTGCCCCCAACTATTCTCCCCTGCTGGCTTGATAATACCAAGGTTTTTATTAGTATAGATTTGATCCTTAACTAAAAATTTTACTAACCCTGCTTTACAATAATGATGATTGAATTATTGGGTCCAGAAACCAAGATTTCCTTTCTTTAAATAGTTGAAGAAATAATTAACTTTTCCTGAAATTCAAATAAGATAATGACTTAAAAAAGTATAAAAGCACCATATAAAGACAACTGTCTTTTTCATGTACTGAAAAGACAATAAAGTGGTAAAATGAAAAACACTATTTTTATTATTTCCCTTCCTTTCTTTACAACCTTTATTTAAACTTTGAAATTTATAAAGTTTCACTATTATAACTTTTTACTTTCAATATGTTTTAAGTTTGAGGTTTTACATTAGTTACAGAATAGTGGCTAGACAATCATATACTTTACAACGTGTGCCCTGATATTTCCAGTACCCACCTGGCATCATTCCATCATTACAACACTATTGACTGTATTATCTATTTAAATGACAGGTTTACAGATTTCTTCCAGTCTTTCTTTTGTGTTGTTTGCCTTCCTTTTCTTTCTTTATTTTTTCTTCTTCCCTCATTTTCCTTACATAATTTCTCAAAGCTCATATATATGCCCTCAAAGCTCAATGAAGGCATTGGGATACTACTAATTCATTTTTGCAAACCAGGAAACTAAGGAACTGGTTGGCTATGGAACTGCACTTAGTGTACAGGGAGCCTTCACAACTGTACTCTCCACCCAGAGGGACACAGGGTCAGTTCTTTGCCCAGAACGTTAGAGGTTGCAGCAACAATTGCAAATGTTTCCCGTAGCCAGTGTTGGGTGTCCTCATAGAGGGACAGTGAGGCATTGCTCGGTGCCCCTTGGAATTCTTACCTCCTGGCTTGCTGCTTTGCCAAAGCAGTGACACTAGCCCTGAAGCCACCCCTCAGGCAGCCCCGCAGTCAGGCCTTCCAATCTGCTAAGTCTTCACTCTCACATGGGTCACCTCCTTTCTTCCACATTTGGCCTTTATCTATCCCTCTCTCCTGCAGTGCTTGCACTCCAAGACCTAAAGAAAAGAACCAAGACCAAAAATGACAAAGCCCAAAGGAAGTGAGTCTTGAACACTCACATCCCATTCCCGGATTTCCTGCTGTACCTCCTCTAATTGTCATATCTTAAACAGGCACCTTGTGGCCTAGCCCAGTGGTCGGCAATCTCATTAGTCAACAGAGCCAAATTTTTTAAACTTAAACTTCTTCTAATGCCACTTCTTTAAAATAGACTCACTCAGGCAATGGTATTTTGTAGAAGAGTCACACCCAAGGGGCCAAAGGACTGCATGTGGCTCGAGAACTGCAGTTTACTGATCACTGGCCTAGCCAAATGGCCTCTGGGTGGCCTGGTAGAGTCAGTCTCCATGAAGCTGTGGATCTTTGGTTAGAAGCCTGGCCATGGTCTCAGCAACCCCATGCCTGTGAAATTCCCAGGGACCACAGGCATGGTTAGGTGGGCTTGGCCACTCCTCCCAGGACTGATGATGTTTCTGGGTCCTCATTAGCATGGTGGCTAGGTGTGCCAGTTATGCCTACCGTGGCCAGCGATGTTCCCAACCCACTTCCACCATTGCCTCCTGTAGTGCTTGACACTTGCATATGCATATTAACCTGCCATTTGTTGAATTAATTTTATACTCACTCCTCATTGGCTGGTGGGTGTGGCTTGTGGGCATTGTGGAGGTATGGTCAATTTGCATCTTTCTCATTTATTAATATGGACTAGTGACCCAGTGCATAAAATTCATGCACACATGGTGGGGGGCAGTTTGTCTCTCAGCCTGGCCTACATCTTCTCCAACCGGAGACTCCTGTGGTATTGGGCTTAAACTGGCAGTCAGAATGCTGGCTCCAGGACTGCTGGCTCCTCACCGCTCACTTGCCTGACTGCTTGATCACTCCTAATCACTCTGACTGCTGGCCTAATTGCTCCAACCGGTCCCCTCTGCCAGCCTTCTTGGCCCCAACTGCCCCCACCACCAGCCTGATCACTCCCAATTGCCTCCCTCTCCTGGCCTGATCATCCCTAACTGTCTCTGCTTAGCCCCACCATCATGGCTTTGTCCAGAAGGACTTTGGAAGATCTCATGGTCTCATTAGCATATTACCCTTTTATTAATATAGAAAGGATATGATATACGGCCATAACTATAACATATGTAACAGAATTACTCTATGAAAATACATTACATTGCAATGTTGTAAGTAATAGGAATTGCTGTATTCATAGCAATAATATATACCCTGATCTGGAAATTGTTCCCCAGTTCTTTGAATGTTTCCTGGCCCCTAATGTATTTCTTTTATCATCCAGTCTAATTTTATTTACTGTTTATTACACATGATTTGAGGTCTTTAATTTCTAACCATCGAAGATTCAAAGGACTATTTTTCCCCATGAAGTTTAACATCAACATCAGTGAATTTATGTATTCATGTGTTTTTATTGTAAACATCTGAATTACTCACATTGTCATAGATGCTGAACTCATAGCATGGACCATGCAGAGACTTGGCAGCAAGACAGGAAGCCACTCTGAATGGAAACAGATACTATGGATAAGAAGAAAAGTCATTGCACAACATTTAATGTCCAACCTCAGTCACCTCAGAATGTTATATATATATTAGAGGCCTGGTGCACAAAATTTGTGTACGGGAGGTGGGGGATGTCCTTCAGTCCAGTCTGCATTCTCTCCAATATGCATCCTCTAGAGGGATATCCAACTGACTTGTTTAGGCTCGATCCCAGGCGTTGGACATCCTTCTTACAATCCAGGACTGCTATCTCCAAACTGCTCACCTGCCTGCCTCCCTGATTGCCCCTAACTGCTTCTGCCTTCCAGCCTGATCACCCCATAACCACTACCCTGCCAGCCTGATAGATGTCTAACTCCTCCCCTGGAAGCCTGTTTGCCCCCAACTTCCCTCCTCTGCTGGGCTGGTCACCCTTAACTGCCCTCCCCTGAAGGCTTGGTCACCCCAACTGCCCTCCCTTGCAGGCTTAGTCCCTCCTACAGCCCACCCATGCTGGCCTGATTGCGTACAATTGCCCTTTTGTGCAGGTCTGAAACCTCCCAATGGCCCTCCCCTGCTGGCCATCTTATGGTGGCCATCTTGTGTCCACATGGGGGCAAAATTTTTGACCACATGGGGGCAGCCCTCTTGTGTGTTGGAGTGATGATTAATCTTCAAGTTACTCTTTTATTAGATAGGATAGAGGCCTGGTGCATAGGTGGGAGCCAGCTTGTTTGCCCTGAAGAGTATCCCAGGTCAAGGTGGGGGATTTCTTGAGGTATGCGGTGGCCTGGGTGAGGGGCCTGTGGTAGTTTGCAGGCCGGCCACACTTCCCAGTGACCCACACAGAGGCCTTGGTATCTGGGATTAATTTATGTTCTACAATTAAAACTTTGTAGCCTGGAGTGAAGCCAAGCCTTCTGCTAGCTCCATGGTGGCAGCCATTTATGTTGGGACATTTACCTTCAATAATTGAATCTTTGTAGCCTAGAGTGGAGGTCTAGACCAGCCAGGGGCTGCAGATGCTTGTCTTCCTCCATCTCCCAGGCAACACTAGCCTCTGCTTTCTCCAGCTCTGTGGCTGCTGCCACTTCTGTTGGGATATATCTTTAAAAATTGAATCTTTGTAGTATTGAGTGGAGGCAAAGGCTGGCAAGGGAAGTTGGAAAGCGTGGCTTCCTCCATTGCTGGGGAAACCCAAGCTTCCCTCCTGCTCTCAGTGGCCGCAGCCATTTTGGTTGGGATTTATTTGCATAATTTGCTCCTGATTGGCTAATGGCGTGGCTGTGGGCATGTCTTGACCAGAAGTATGGTCAATATGCACATTACTTTTTTATTAGATTGGTTTGACGTCTTAATTTATACACTGTTGGTAACTCAACTGCTTGGTTAGTGATGGGGTTGACCTGTTTTCAGGATGATTACTCCTGAAATAACTAAGGAAAAGGGGGGGGGTCAATCTTTTCTTGGTTGCTTGCACCTCCTAAGCACCTTATTTCTTCTCATCCTCAGCTTTTTGGACATCTTCTCCTTTACCTTCACCTTCTTCCTCTTCTTCCTTTGCATCCTCAAATTCTTCCTTGGCACTTTCTTCCTCTTCCTCTCCTTCCTCCTTTTCAGCCACTTCCTGTCCTTTTCTTCCTCTTCAGCTTCTCCTTTAGAGGAGGGTTCATTCTTAGCTTCCTTGGCTTTTGAAGCCTTCATGGTCTTCTTCACCTTGACCTGCTCCTTCTGGAAGTGGCTGGTGTATTAAGAAGGAAAGGAGCCAATGGACATCAAGTAGAAGCTTGTCTGTAAACCACCATAGGCAGATTGACCAAAGACCTGGGAACTGTGGGAGTAGCCACTAGCTATGTTTCCCACGCTTGTGAAACTGAGCCAGGTCTCCTCACCTTTCAAGAGTTTCCTGTAAGGGGCAATGTCAATGTCCAAAGCCACAATGAAGAAGACCTGCAATTTTTTAAAAATTCATGCCATTTCACTCTTTGTAGTTCTACTCATTTTCTAATTTGTTCATTATGTCCTGCATAACACTAACACATGAGTTCTGCTTGTCCTCCAGCTCTTCCAGTTGCTTTCCCAGAGCTTAGTTCATGCCCTGGCAATGCTTCCATCTCCAGGGTCTTGGCCTTGAGCAGGCAGCAGTTTTCAGACACCTCCTCATTGGCTGTGCAGACCCCGTAGATGTTCTTGACAGTGCTCTCCGTCAGCATGGTGAAGTGGCTCTTGTACCATTCTTCAGCATTCTGCCTGTTCTTGGCAGCCAGTTTCTCATACTGGGTGCAGATGTTCTTGAATCAGCCAGCCAGAGGGGTTGGACTTGGAGAACACATCCATCTCCATGGAGATATGAGCACACTGGATTTGTGCCTGCAACTCAGCAATCTCCTCTTCATGCCCCTTCTTCAGAAAGGCGATTTAGTCCATCAGAGTGTCGATGCACTTTCCAAGCTCAGCGCCAGCAAGAGCCACCTCATCTGCACCTTTGCGTAGCTATCAGCCAGCCCTCTGCCTCATCATGGTTCAGCACCTCTTCCTGGTAGCATGCCTGCAGGTTGTTCCCATCCCCTTTCAAGTCCTGGTGCCTGTAACTGCCCACTGCCCCCTCCTTCCCAGGGACGGGGGTGGGGGGGAGCACATTCATCCCATTTTCATTAAAATGTTCAACCCTGGTCTGCTCTACCTGTGTGCAAGGCAGCCCTGGGGCATACAGTGATCCCAGAGACCCTGGCTACCTCTGCCTACCCACATCCCTGATGGTGACCTGGCCCCCGTTGGTGGAGTCAAGTGTAGCCACCTCACCCTCCTCTGCCTGCCCTGCTACTGATCTTGGCCTTGTCCCACTGGGCAATGCCATGAGCAGCCAGTCTACCCTGCCCATCCCTAGTGGCAACCTGGACTCTGCTGGCATATGGAGTCAGGCACTGCCCACTGTCCTCCATGGTGGAGCTGCAATCTTGACCCCTGCTACCCCAAGCCCTGTTGCCATGTCTGGGCTTCGGGCGGTGGGGGACCAGATCTCCTGCTGGGTCTGGGGCTGTTATTCAGACCCTGCCGCCTGAAGCACCGCCACCATGGCTTGGCTTTTGGCAGCAGGGGGAAGGGTTCACCCATCATCTTGATTGGATTTATTTGCTCCTGATTGACTGGTGGGTGTGGCTTGATTGGAGGTACAGTCAATTTGCATATTACTTTTTTATTAGATAGGATAGTATATTCCAGAAAACATGTTGAAGCAGGAGGGATTAAGGGTGGTTCATCCTAATAGAGAAAGCTTTGTTACACTCTGGCTTCTCCCATAATAATTCTGTGTAAGGTTTCATGTGTGGGAGATGGAAGCCAAAGACCAAGACATTTTAAAAGGAGGGTCAGTTATTACAGAGGAAGTAGGGAAACCAGGATTAGTGGAGAAGGAGAAAAAGAGGAAGGGACCCAGCCAGACTGCCTCGCAGCCTGGGGAAAGAGGTAACACATGCCACAGTGAAGACACATTTAAGGGGAGGAACAGGAAAAGGTTGGGCCCAGGGCATAATGGAAAAGGGTGGGACCCAAGGCACTCAGCACATGCTTATTGGTTGTTCAATGTCTCTGGGATGTCTCGGCCTTTCATCGTGTGGCTGGAGGCAGCAATGGTGGTTCCCGTAGTGGCAGCAGCCACCACTGGGAAGAGTTGGCGGGAAAAGAGATGGCTGCAGCAAAGGAGGAGGAGGAGGAAGAGAAGGAGCAGAAGGTGGGGTAGCAGGAATGGGAGAGGTGGAAATAAGAGAGCAGCTGGGCCAAAAGAGTCAAGAGACAGTCAGCAACAGAGAGGGAGGCAGTTTGAGAGGATTCCAATGGGATAGGAGAACCTGGGATGTGGAACAGAAGGAGCAGAAAGAGGGGCAAGGGGCACAGATGCCTGGACTTGTGGGACCTCAGGCCACTTCCTGGCTTTCTAGCAGAAATTTCTAAAGTCAGTGAGGATGCTAAGTCCAGGTTTTGGGCCATCTAGACCCAGGTCATGCCACATTACTGAAATAGCCAGATTGGTTGAGGAGACACCCCGGATGTGTCTTTGGATCAAGTGCAGAGTTTTTGATTGCCCATTCCAATTCCTGCGGTCAGGTTGCAGAGGCTCAAGGACCAGCGTCCCAATCTTGGAGTCAGACTGCAAAAACAGGGACCTCAAGAACAGCAGGGGATGTATCCCCTACTTTCAGGGGTCTGGAGTGAGTCCAAAGGCCAGTGAACGCAAGGAAGGCATGGACATCTTTGCTGCCTTCCTACTTTTGGAATCGCTCCTGGAGGGACCCAAAGGGCAATCTCTGATGCGGCCACATTTTACAGACAGAGACCCAGGGGTTTTTCCGGGGGAAAAACCACAAGGGATTAGCACAGGGTGGGACTTACCATTGATGCTACCGAGCCAGGAGGAGTGTGAGGGTCCCGCACCAGTGCAGTTTGGGGGGGCATCCTGGACCACCATACACTCATCCACCCAGGTTCAGCACCAGATGTAAGGTCCAAGGTGTGGGAGATGGGAGTCAGAGACCAAGACATTTAAAAGGGGGAGAGTATTATGGAGGAGGTTGAGAAACCAGGATTAGAGGAGAGGGAGGAGAAGGAGGAAGGGACCCTCCTGGACTGCCTCGCAGACTGGGGAATGCAGCAGTGAAGACACCTTTTGAGGGGAGGAATAGGAAGGTGTTGGGATGGAACAAGAAGGGGTGGGACCCAGGGCACTTGGCACACTCTGATTAGTGGTTCAATGTCTCTGGCATGTCTCAGGGGCAGATGCTGATAACACTCCCACCAGTTGTAGGGAGGTAGTATCTATCACTCTGGTTCAGCAGAGGCAGACAAAATTGCAAATCACTTGTAGCTCCAGATAGGTAGCCTAAGGCCAATTACAGGCAGTGTCTGAAAACAAGTCACTCCTAAAGTGGCCCAATTTCAAAACAATCAGTGGAAGCCTTAAGACCAGAGCAGTTTACAAATCAATTAAGCACATAATCAGGACATCCAAAAAGTTAGCTAGTCCCAGAATCTGCTAGGGCTAATTTGCCTTCAAAGAATTAGTAACCACATGGCAGTTTAATTGCTGTATTTTATCAGAATACCACAAGATTTATCTTCATAGTTAGATAGCCTGAAAACCAGTACCACTTATGAGCAAATAAATAGCATTTAAAACTAAAATAAACAGGAGAAATTATTAACTTACACAAAGAACATTCCTGAAGCAGAAACTGAAATGATAAGATATTACGTCTTTAAGCCCTAAACACACTTATCAAAAAAGACCACTGTAATGAGATTGGAGACACAGCACCCTATCTAATAAAAGAGTAATATGCAAAATGACCACCACTCCAACACACAAGAGTGATGGTCAACTAGAAATCCACAATATCCCAGAATAGTAGATTGGATGATGGTTGCTGTGGTTATGTGGTTGCTGGGAATGGTGATCACAGGGCCCCCAGAAATGAGTCCCCAGTGGCATTCCGCTGCTCCCTGTTCTGCCAGCTGGAAGTGAGGTCAAAGATCCCCTACAGGCCTAACCAAAAGTTCGAGAACTAGATGCTCTGTGCTGGAGTTTTGTTGTTTGGGCCTATAGACCTCCGACACAGAGTGTCTAGACTACACTACAGCAATTGTTTCATCCTCGGCTACTGCACCTGGTTGTGCAGTAGTAGGGGATGAAAATTCCTTCTTGGCATGTGGCTCCATACTTCTCTGTATGCGTCTGCATGAAACTGTGTGTCATTGAAAGTAGCTATGCATGTCAGTGCTGACAGGCATGTCATAGGTTCACCATCAAAGGGTAGAGATTGGGTCCTGTGGCAAATAAAACCAATACATAGACACAAAGCCAAAATGACAGCAAAAATGGGTACAAAAATACAAGCCTTATGGAAAGACCAAGAAAACTCTTTAGAAGAAAAGCTAAATGAAATGGAGATAAGAAATGTATCACATATTGATAAGGGTAATAATTTCAAGGATGATCATCAGCATGAGAAAAGATATAGAAACAATGAAAAATGAGAAGTCAGAAAGGAAGAATAACATAGCATTAATAATAAAAACATTGGAATGAATACATAGATTAGAAGAAGCTAAAGGTAACATCTGTGAATTAGAAGACATGGTATAAAAAAATCAATCAGAGAGGGAAATAGCGGCACACAGGATGGAGTTAAAGGAGAGTGTGTGAGTGAGGGTGTTAGAGAGTGTATGGATGTGTCTGGTGTGTTTGTGTGAGTGAGGGATGGTTAAATCCAGCAGGAGCAACAAGGACTGGCAGACCAGGCTCTACTGGACAGGAAAAGACTCCACCACTGTGGGCATTCCTAGGAATGTTGGTTTCTGGCATGTGCATGGAGCCCATGCCATCTTGAAGGAGAGAGCCTCTTCTCAGAACTGATCAACACCACCACCCAGACAGGCTTTGGACACTGACTGTGACCTGGCAACCACACCAGCCACAATCCTGCTGCCCTACCAGCAGTCACGTGGACCCTGGACCTCCACCTCCAAGGGTACATCGTCTTGCAGCAGTAACTGCAACTTACCCCCTCCTCAGTAATTTAACTCCTGACTCCACAGTCACTCTTCTCCAGTGCCATGGTCCTGCTTTTCAAGTGCACTGGCTGCCTGAGTCTACCACTTCAGTCAGCGGGTAGGTGCCATCATGAAGCACACTCTTACCCAAAAAAGGGTCCACTGCTCTGGCAGTAGAAATTCTGGATTACCCCTTCCTGGATACTTTCCCACAGCCACCTCAGTCATATGGATTCAGTACCAGGCCTTCTCTGGGTGCTTGAGCACACCACCACTGGGCGAAAACAAACCCAACCAAGGGCTTAAGGCCCGTAGCAATAAAAATACAGACTTCCCCCACTCCTGGCTGCCTTCCCAGAAATACCTCGGCTACGCTCTTCAGGCAAGTGGCTATTTGAGTGCACACCTTAACAATTGGCCCCAGGCATACTCAAATTCAGCCAAGGGCACAGCAGTAATACTGAGTTTTCCCACTTCATAGCTCCAACCTCTATACACCACAGCAATGCTTTCTAGTGCACAAGCCTCCTGAGCCCAAGGCGTCAAAGGCAGCTCTTGGGTGCTTCTGTGAGACCCTACTGGGCACACTCTTATCAAAAAAAGTGCTCACTGTCCCAGAAATAGAAATTCTGAATCCCTCTTTCTGGATACCTGTTCACAGACTCCTTAATCACAGGACTTCAGTGCAAGGTCCTCTCTGAGCATACCACCCTAGCAAACAGCCCTGGGCTACCTCTATGAACTATCACTGGGTGCATGCAAATTCAAACAAGGGCACAGCAGCAAAAACTGAGTCTACCCAACTCACAGCTGCTGGCCCTCTGAGACCACAGTCATACTTTTTCAGCATACAGGCCTCTTGACACCACTGCACCAAAGGCAGCTTTTGGGTGCCCTCATGGGGTGCACTTGTATCCAAACAAGGGTTCTCAGCCCTGACAATAGAAATTCAGACTTACGCCCATTCTGGATGCCTACCCATAGACACCTCAGTCACTTGGCTTCAATGCAAGGGTCCTGCTGAGTGTGCTGCCCTGGCAAATGGCTTCCAGGTGCCTTAGTAAGCTGCCACTGGGCATTCACAAATCCAACCAAGGGAACAAGACCTCAGCTGCAAAAACTTGATTCTTCCCACCCCTCAGCTGCCAACCTCAAGACACCTTAGTCATGCCTTTCCAGAGGGCAGGCCTTCCGAGCCCCACCACCCCGACAAATGGCTTCTAAGTGAGCCACCACTGGGCAAGCATAATTTCAACTAAGGGCACAAAGCAGCAAAAATTGGGACATCTCCCTCCCTGGCCACTGACCTCTGAACACCACAGTTGCACACAGGCCTCGTGAGCCTGCTACCCCTATAAGCAGCTCCTGAGTGCCTCCTTGAACACCAGCTCAGCATGCTCATATTCAAACATGGGCACACAGTTTCAGCAGTAGAAATTTGAACTTCCTCCTTCCTGGCTGCCTACCATAGACATCAGACACTGTGTTGCATGATTTTAGCATGTAGGCTCCCTGAGGATATTGTCTCAGCAGTCAACTCCTGGGTGCCTCTGCGAGCTGCCACTAGGCACACTTATATCCAATCTCAGGCTCAAGGCCTCACAGTAGAAACTGGGGCTTTCCACTCCTCAGCTGCTGGCCTCGAGTCATTGCAGTTACACTGGTCCAGTGCACAAGTCCCCTGAGCCCATTGCCTTGGCGGGTGTCCCAAGGTCTTTCTCAGAACAGCCACAAGGTACACCTGGCGTCCAATTCTCCTGTTAGTGCCTCTCCAGTGCAAGGAACTTCTGAGCCCACTGTCACAGCAGACTGCTCCTGGGTGCCTCTGTAAGCAGCCACTGGGCATGCATATCCAACTAAGGGAGCACATCCCCAAAGAAGAAACTGAGACTTTTCTTTCCATATGGCTGGTGGCACACCACAATGGCTCCAATCTAGTGTGTGGGACTCACAATATCACACCCCCAGCAGAAGGCACCTAGGACCCTAGGTGTACTGCCACTGGGCATGAGCCTCTTCAAAAAGGGGCACATGGCTCCCTCAGTAGGATACATGGCATCCCTTTCCTAGCTGCCTACTTTTGGACAGCTCTGTGAATTACTGAGGACTTGCCTCCCTGAAAAATGTCACATTATTTCAGCCAGAGAGCCTGAGATTCCCACATCCCAACAGCTGTTGGATCCTGAAATGCCTTGTGGTTCAGAGAGGGAAATCACTTTGCCCAGAGTCCCACTGCCTCAACCAGAGACACCTGCTCCCCATTGCCATAGGCTCAGTGGCCCTTTCAGTGAGTTGTAGAGTGATGCTAAGCCAGGGGAAGTCACAACACTCTGGCCAAAGTCACAGTACTGGAGCCTCAGGCCCTGAGATCCCTTCCTTCCAAACTGTGAACTCTGGGAACCCACAGTGATAACATATCAGTGAGGCTCTGACAACCTTTGCCACAAGAGCTGGAACCACAGTCATATCCAAACACTGCACACAATGAAGCTGGAGGCAAGTCACATTGCCAACCCGAGATGAAAATTTTATCCACAAATAAGAAACTAACATTCAAGATCCAACCACATTAAGGGAACTCAAATAGCTCAAGTAGGGAGCTCCACTAGATCACCAAGCCCAGGGAACCTGAGATATCACACCTCTAGTACCATCTCCAAAAGAACCAGGGTAGCAAAACAATTGGATCTAAGGAACAGAAATGATCAAAGCATTAGAACAATAAATGGGAGACAAAACAACAGCAGCAACAAACACAAACAATCCCTGAAGGAAAGAAAAGGAGGAATCGCCAGAAAGAGGATTAATGAGTGAAATATAGGCAAGCAGAATGTCAGAGAAAGAATTCAGAGCAATGTTTATAAGGATGCTCAAATGGCTGGATGACAAATACAACTCAATTAAGAATATAAAGTGCTGAATGAGAGAGTCATCAACATGAAAAGGGGCCAAGAGGAAAGGAAAATAATCCTATCGAATAAAAGAGTAATATGCAGATTGACCATCACTCAACACACAAGATGGCTGCCCCTTGTGGTCAAAGTTCCTGTCCCAATGTAGACACAAGATGACCACCACAAGGTGGCCCAGGGCTGTTGGGAGGAACCATGCCTGCAAGGAAGGGAATTTGGGAACAAGCAAGGCTGCAGGGGAGGGCAGTTAGGGGTGACCAAGTCGGCAGAGGAAGGAAGTTGGGGGTGACAAGGAATGGAAGTGGGGGGTGGGGTAGCCAGGCCTGCAGAGGAGAGCAGTTGGGGGCACTAGGCCTGTAGGAGAGGGCATTTAGTGGTGATCAAGTCTGCAGGAGTGGGCAGTTAGGGGTGACCAGGCCTGCAGGGGAAGGCAATTATGGGCAAACAGGTTGAAAGGGGAGCAGTAAGGGATCAATCAGGCTGGCAGGCAGAAGCAGTTAAGGGCAATCAGGAAGGCAGGCAGGTGAGCAACTGGGAGCCAGCAGTCCTGGATTGTGAAAGACATGTTCAACTGCCCATTTAGTCCCTATCTTACTGGGAGTGGGCCTAAACAAGCAGTTGGACATCCCTCGAAAGATCCCAGATTGGAGAGGTTTCAGGCCCAGATGAGAGACACCCTCCAAATTTTGTGCACCAGGTCTCTAGTATAGCATCATAAAGAACACGATGGAAGACTTAAACCATAGGTGAGAAAAGGTTGAGTATCACATCAGCTAATTAGAAGACAAAGTAGGAAAAAAACACATAAACACAGTAACAACTGGAAAGGAAACTTGTGGTAAGAGGAAAGCTTAAGGAAGCTTTTACACAATGCAAAACAAAACAACCCCATAAGTGGGGACTAGAAGGAGAGGAAGATGAGCAAGAAATAGAAAGCCTGTTTTAAGAAATAATGACAGAAAACTTTCCTGATATTGGTAAGGGAAAAAAAAAAAAGCAAGTCCAAAAAGAACATAGAGTTCCAAACAAGATGAACTCAAAAAGACAAATCCCAAGACACATCATAATTAAACTAGAGGCCCGGTGCATGAAATTTCTACACAGGGGGCAGGAGATGTCCCTTAGTCCAGTCTGCACCCTCTCTAATCTGAGACACCTAGAGGGATGTCTGACTACCCATTTAGGCCCATTCCCAGCAGGATTGGGCCTAAATGGACAGTCAGACATCCTTTTCACAATCCTGGACTGCTAGCTTCAAACCGCTCTCCTGCCTGCCTCCCTGATTGCCCCTAACCGCTTCTGCCTGCCAGCCTGATCACCTCCTAATCACTACTCTGCCAGCCTGATTGATGTCTAACTGCTCCCCTGTCAGCCTGTTTGCCCCCAACTTCCCTTCTCTGCTGGCCTGGTCATGCCTAACTGCCCTCCCTGCAGGCTTGATCACCCCCAACTGCCCTCCCTTGCAAGACTGGTCCCTCCCAACTGCCCTCCTCTGCTGGCCTAATCACCCACAACTGCCCTCCCTTGCAGGGCCTGGAACCTCCTAATGGCCCTCCCCTGCTGGCCATCGTGTGTTGGCCATCTTGTGTCCACATGGGGGCAGGATCTTTGACCACATGGGGGCAGCCCTCTTGTGTGTTGGAGTGATGGTCAATATGCGTATTACTCTTTTATTAGATAGGATAGAGGCCTGGTGCATGGGTGGGGGCCAGCTGGTTTGCCCTGAAGAGTGTCCCAGATCAGGGTGGGGGTTCCCCTGGGGTGAGGGATGGCCTGAGGAAGGGGCCTGTGGAGGTTTGCAGGCCAGCCACGCCTACTAGCAACCCAAGTGGAGGCTCTGGTATCTGGGATTTATCTATGTCTACAATTGAAACTTTGTAGCCTGGAGCAGAGCCAAGCCTTCTGCTCGCTCCAGGGTGGCAGTCATTTCTGTTTGAAACTTTGCAACCTAGAGTGGAGGCCTAGGTCAGCAATGGCAGGCTGAAAGCTTAGCTTCTTTCATTGCCAGGGAAACCCAAGCCTCTGTTCTCTTCAGCTCAGTGGCTGCCACCATTTCTGCATCTTTTATAATTGAAACGTAACATTGAGTGGAGGCCTAGGCCCACAATGGCAGGCGAAAGTTTGGCTTCCTCTATTGCTGGGGAAACCCAAGCCTTCCTCCTGCTCTCA
Source organism: Antrozous pallidus (assembly GCA_027563665.1). Lineage (NCBI taxonomy): Eukaryota > Metazoa > Chordata > Mammalia > Chiroptera > Vespertilionidae > Antrozous > Antrozous pallidus. The sequence goes on along the minus strand of JAOAOB010000024.1, from coordinate 111,790 downwards.
ATGCTGGCAGCCATCTTGGTTAGTGTTTATTTGCCTAATCTGCTCCTGATTGGCTGGTAGGTGTGGCTTGTTGGTGTGGTAAAGTTACGGTCAAATTTGCATATTACTCTTTTATTAGATAGGATAGGCAAACATCAACAACAAAGTAATAATCTTAAAGAGTGCCATAGGGATACAGAAATTTAACTACAAGGTATCTCCCATCAGAAACACATCAGGCCAGAAGGGAATGGAATAAAATATACAAAGTGATGCAAACCAAGGGACTGAATCCAAGAATACTATTCCCCGAGAGACTCTCATTCACAATTGAAGGTGGAATCAGGAGCTTCACAGACATAAAAAGACTAAGAGAGTTTATTACCACCAAGCCAACAATGCAAGAAATGTTAAAGGGACTGAATCAATAAGAAGAAATAGAGAAATAATTTGCTAATATTCACTTATCAATGAACTTGTACACAATGGCTTTATCACCCATTGTTAATTTTTTTCCTGAATTAATTATTATATGTGATTGCAAAAGGGATATTTTTAAATATTTATATCAATTACATGTTTTTCTCATTCAAAACTCTTCTCAAAAGTAAACCCTCCTTTATCCCTCCTCTTCTCTCTCCTTTGAGATTCCTTAAAACTTTTACGTTGTTCAATGTGTTCACATCCATTGTAAGCAGAAGGTTGTTTTGATATTTAAATTTCTTAGAGTTGAACAGTAGGATTTCTTCAATGCCCTCATTGTTCTTTATGCACTTTCTTGATTTCTGGTACATTAACTTACCCTGTACCTTCTCTCACCCAGATCTTTATGCATTCTCTTTGAAAGAGAATAGTTCCCTTTACTGGAGAATGATATTAGAAAACAAGAATTGTCTAATTCTCTAAAAACTGAAGAACCCTTCAACTTATGTATATTCTTCATTTGTCATATACTTGCCATCCTTCTTTTCTAATGTTTTCTAATATCTAGGAAGAAGTCACATGTTGGGCCTTTCTAAATGTCATGTTGTTATTAAGGCTGTTATACTATTCAGGTATGCCATTGCCTCAAGAATATTGTGGGAGAAGGCTTACACTAATAAATTACAGCTTTAAAAAATGGTATAAGTTTATATTTATTCCATACCCTATTTCCAAAAGTACACGAGATACCTTAAAATGTATAAACAAGATACTGTAAGTTTTTTTTTTTTTTGTAAATGATATTTTACGTAAGGCAAAATAAAACAAAAGACTGAAAATTCAAATGGGTCAGATATAGGTTACATTACCTCATATTTATGCTGAAAAGCCTTTATCCTATTAAAGTTAATGTGCATTATCTGATTCATAACAGTTCTAGAAAGTGGAAAGGCTATGCATAATTAACCCAATTTCTACTGATAGCTTTTTATTATATAGGATAGTCATTCTATGCCTTTATTATAAAAACTAGAGGCCCGGTGCACAAAATTTGTGCACAGGGGTAGGTGTGGGGTCCATCAACCAGCTTGCATCCTCTCCAATCTGGGACCCCTCAAGGGATGTCCAACTGCCCATTTAGGCCTGAAGGGGATAGGGCCTAAATGGGTAGTCGAACATCCTTTTCACAATGCAGGACTGTTGCCTCTAAACTGCTCGCCTGCCTCCCTGATTGCCCCTAACCGCTTCTTCCTGTCAGCCTGCTCACCCCCTAACCACTACCCTGCCAGCCTGATTGATGTCTAACTGCTACCCTGCCAGCCTCTTTGCTCCCAACTTCCCTCTTCTGCCAGCCTGACCACCCCTAACTGTCCTCCCTACAGGATTGATAGCCCCCAACTACCCTCCCTTGTGGCCTCGTCCCTCCCAACTGCCCTCTCCTGATGGCCTGATGGACTACAACTGCCCTCCTTTGCAGGCTTGGAACCTCCAAATGGCCCTCCCCTGCTGGCCATCTTGTGGTGGCCATCTTGGGTTGACACGGGGGCAGGATCTTTGACCACATGGGGGCAGCCCTCTTGTGTGTTGAGCTGATGGTCAATCTGTGTATTATTCTTTTATTAGATAGGACAGAAGCCTGATGTATGGGTGAGGGCTGGCTTGTTTGCCCTGAAGGTTGTCCTGGGTCAGGGTGGAGGATCCCTGAGGGTGTGGGGCAGCCTGGGCGAGAGGCATTTGTGGTGGTTTGCAGGCCGTCCACGCCCCCAGCAACCCAAACAGAGGCGTTGGGATCTGAAATTAATTTATATTCTGCAATTGAAACTTTGTAGCCTAGAGCACAGCCAAGCCTTCTGCTCACTCCATGGTGACAGGTATTTCTGTTTGAAACTTTGTAGCCTACAGTGGAGGGCTAGGCACTAGGGCTGCAGAAATTTAGTTTCTTCCATCACCCCAGCAACTCTAGCCTCTTCTCTCTCCAGCTCCATGGCTGCCTTTGGATTATGTCTCTTTTATAATTGAAACTTTGAGGCCTAGACTGGCAAAGACTGGCAGAAAGCTTGGCTTCCTCCATTGCCGGGGAAACCCAAGCCTCCCTCCTGCTCTCCGTGGCAGCAGCCATCTTGTTTGGGGTTTATTTGCATAATTTGCTCCTGATAGGCTGGTGGGCATGGCTGGTAGGTATGGTCAAATTTGCATATTACCCTCTTATTAGATAGGATTGCAACATGTGTTTTTCATGTCCCTGGGGGTCTAATTCATAGCCAAGTAAGGACCATCTGAAGGTATATATCTGGATTTTGTATTGTTCTGCAAAATGCTGATGTCCCAGAAAACCTCAGGATGTTTTCATGGATTCCAGAGAAATAACCCAGAGTACTGGTTGTGAAAAATAGGAGTTTATTAGGATTTATGGGCATACTGGTTGTGGTCAACCAGTAGATAAAGTTTAAGGGTAAAGTTAAACTGCTAACCGCATGCCCTTTGTGGTCTGGTGGCACCAAGGATGGGAACCATTGTTTTGCTGCTATCTAAACCTACCAAAACACAAGGTTTTAGACTCCTTTTTTATATATTTCTGAAAGGAAGGGAGACGGAAAGAAAGATAGACTCATCAGAAATAGAGTCTGCAATGGATGCCTGTGCCATGACGGGAACCAAATCCTAAAGTCCTAGTCCATGGGTCCAAACTCACTACTGATCCACACTGGTTGGACCACAAGATTTTACAGAGAACCAAAAACAGAGGAAAATGTGGTACACAGAGATGGGGCAAGTGTTTCTAAAAATATGTAGAAACAAAACTGAGATCAAAATTGATAGCTGTTGATGTTGTTTTAATATATCTTATTGATTTCAGAGAGGGAGGGAGAAGAAAAAACAGAGTAAGAAACATCAAAGATGAGAGAGAATCATTGATCATCTGCTTTGAACATTCTCTCTATGGGAATCAAGCCAACAACCAGATATTTTCCTGACCAGGAATTAAAGTGTGGCCTCTTGGTTCATAGGTTGACACTCAACCACTGAGCCACACAAGTGGGAGTGAATACTTTTCCTATATTGTTTTAAGGAGTATTTAAGTTACCCACAGGAAATATTTATGCCCCCACAAGATATCAAGCCCAGGCATATACCTACCCTGGAATCAAAGTGGATACCTCTGGATTCATGGAACAATGCTAAACCATTGGATGAGCCACACTGTGAGTCCTAATTTTTGTTTTGCCTTTTAAAATGCTTCATATGCAAAATACACAGCATCATGTAGTACTTAAAGGCTTGAGAAAAAATAAGTTTTCAAGCACTTTCCAGCTCTCTCACCAAGGCATACATATATATATATATATATATATATATATATATATATATATATATATGTATGTATTTTTTTTTACACTTCTAGCTCTTTCTTCCTAACCTGTTCCATACTTCTAAATGAAATGTGTGTGTTAACATGCATTCATTCATTATTTTGGTGACTTTTCATGTGTGAGGTCCTACTCTGTGCCACACAGGATCTGGAAACTATAATACAGATTAACAGGATGATCAGAATTACTGCTCTTGAGCAGCAGGTTGGTGAAGGAGGAAAACCTAGGCACACATGTATGCATGTGCATAAAATTACACAGTGATTAGTGGTTTGAAGAAAACTGATCCAGGATAAATGCCTGTGAGGAGGATGATTCAGTTATTTAAATTGTCAGAGAATGGCTCTCTCAGGATGAATTATTTACAAAAACACCTGTGTGTACAGGGTCTGGGAAGAGGGAAAAGCCTATGCTGGAAGGGAAAGCTGGCTGAGGACTACGCAGATCTCAATCTCGGTTTAGAACCCATGAACAGAGGTTGGTAGATCCCTAGCAGCCTGGGAAAAACAGTGCCTGTGATCCAAGCTGAGGTACTGGGGATGTTCCTGAGTGAGTTAGGATAACTGAGCATTTTTCAGCTGCAGAATAGCATTTTCTCTGTTCTATAATTATGCTTTGTTAAGTTTAATGCTCAGAGATTGAGTATTGACCTATGATCCAGAGGTCACAGTTTGATTCCAGGCATGGTGCATGGTAGGATTGGGGTTCAGTCCCCACTGTGGCTCATGCAGGAGACAGCCAATCAATGATTCTTTCTTATCATTAACATTTCTGTCTCTTTCCCTCTCCCTTCCTCTCTGAAATCAGTAAAATATATTTAAAACAAAATTATTTGGGGAAAATAAATTTCACTATAGAATTATCTCTGAGATTACTTTATTTCCAAGTGAGAAAAGATGGCAGTTGGTTGGGATAGGAGTCAGGAGTATAAGAAAAAACGTTAGGGAAACATTTTGAAACAGGACTTCCTATTATATTTAAAATGGGATAAAACTAAATAAAATCAAGTAAGGCTTAAAGAAGGACATATTTTCATCTTATGATTTGGGATAAGTTGAGAAAAGAGCTATTTCTAATTGCTACTGTGATTTCTCTCAGCCTGTCTCTGTCTCTCTTTTAATGTTTTTATTATTGTTGAGAAAAATGATGGGGCAGGGAGAGATATATAGAAACATCAACATCAATCTGCTGAGCCCTGCAAGCCCCCTGATGGGGTTTGAGCCAGAAACCTGAGTATGTATCCTGATCAGAATAGAACTGTTGACCTCCTGGAGCATGGGTTGATGCTCAAGCACTGAACATACTGGCTGGGCTTGTGATTTTTCTCTTTCAGCATGACTTGGAAAATACATGTATTAGTAAAGGTCACTGTAATTCCATCCACACAAGATATAAAATAGCCTCTATTGCCCCTTGAAAGTCCTTAGTCTGGCCATATGTAGAAAATCCTTGATATGGGCTTTCTGAATTTCTGAAGAAGATGTAGTACATAAGATGAATAAAGTAGACTGTAAGAGAACACTTTGTTGGAGACAAAGCTTGCATTGTCAACACAATAAGAATGATTTGTGATCAAGTCTTACCAAGAGAGAAAATGTACGGTATAGGCAGCCTTGTCAACACCTGCCCTGATCAAACCTTTCTCCTTCCAGCAGAACCAAAGCCAGACATCCACTCCTGTCCCTCCTGCTATGGCCTTCTCCAGTGAGACATTTATTGGTCAACATCTGAAATGCAATCTCTATTTTTCCAGGAACATCTCCAATAAAACACCTCCAGGAACATCAGCAAAAAAACACCTCTGGTCAGAGGAGCCTGGCTCTGAGGATCAGAATCAGCAGCAGATACATATTAGTACACATGGCTGGAATGACAAAGCTGAAGATCAGGAGGTCAAAAAAAGTTCCAAACCTTTGCCTAAAAGGATCAGGCAGAAGATAATTTCAAAAGCCCTTTCAAACCTCTATTGAGAGCTCTATGAGAGAATAATGAAGGAAGAGTCCAGCAGAGGCCAGAACTTGAATCTAAAGAACATGGGCAAATTATTTGTGGTAGGTGAGTGTCAAAAATTTTAACAATCAGGTCTGGCAGGTGTGAGCAAGGCTTCGAAGATGGGTCACATATCAAACATATACCAGAGGACACTCTGAGGAGAGAAGCCCTTTGTTTGCAGGGAGTGTTGGGGAGGCTTTTTTTTTTTTTTTTTTTTTTTAAATAAGTCACATCTCATCACACATGAAAGGTCACACTCAGAGGACAAAACCTTTACAGGGAGTTTGGGAAAAAATTTTACGCAGAAGTCAAATCTTATCACACATTAGAGAAAATATTCAGGAGAGAAACCTTAAGTTTTCAGGGAGTGTGAGTAAGGTTTTATATGAAAGACACATCTTATCATACACCAGATAAATCTTATACTTGCAGCGAGTGTTGTCAAGGATTTACAGATAAATCAGGTCTCATCAAACACCACAGGACACAGACAAGGGAGAAGCCCTATGTTTGTAGATATGTGTGGATAAGATTTTTTATAGAAGTCACATCTAATCACACATCAAAGGACACAGTCAGGGAAGAAATCATGTTTGCAGGGAGTGTGGGCAAGGCTTTACACAGAATTCTCATTAGAAACCAGAGGACACACTCAGGAGAGAAGCCTTATGTTTGTAGGAACTGTGGGTGAGGCTTTACAGAGAAGCCTCATCTCATCACACACCAGAGGACTTTCAGGGGGAGTGAGTGAATCATTGTTCCTAAATCGTATCTCAACAACAATAGGACCAATGTCATCACTATGTTCCTCATTCCCCAGCTATGAATGGATTTCAGAGGAAGTCTACTTTCCCTTATCCTCTACAATGATTATAATTAGTACAGAACTAACTGTTTATACAAATCCTCCACTCTCATGAGAAGAGATGAAATAAACAAGCAATTGTTTAAGTGCTAATGGGATGCCAAAACCAATCCCCTCCATGGTTTCTTTGGCTTTGTTTTAATAAAGTTTGTGTCCATACAAATCAGAAACTTATATATCTCATTCCCCCTTATCACTGAAAGCAGAGAATTCTAGGGTTTCACAAGATTTTGTACTCTCAGCTACTGGAAGGCATAAATCTGAAATCAGTTTAGGTTCCTGCCCAAGGAGCTGGATTTGATAGACTCAGTAGGGAAGAGAATTCCCTGTACTCCTAGATGTTACAGAGCGCAGCCCACCACGAGACGGACCACCACACAGATTTGAAGTTTTGGAATATTTATTTGCTGATTCGAACCAGGGCTTCCACCGTCCAAACACAAATCGTGGCGGAGAGCCCCGATCTTCAGTCAAGCCGATATTTTATACCCCGCGCAGCGGGGTGAAGGTTGGCTTGGCAGCTCCTGATTGGCTAATACAAAGCTAAAAACCTTAACTACTTCTTTGTTCTGTCTTGACGCAGCTAAAGGTCACATTTGCAAAGTATATTTCAAAATAACACTTCGTGGTCAGGTCTGGTCTACATTCCGGGAAGCCGGTCTCTGCTAAAGTTTATCCGTATCTATCATCTGCTTACACCTGGCCGTTTATGGCCGGGCCTGTTTGTCTCAAAATCTTCCGCTCCCTACATTCCGGGACCTTCCAGTCCCCAGGGCGGTGGGGCTCACACTGGAAAGTGGGATCTTTTCTCCCAATAGGCAGTTCATCTCCAGCTAGAGTCTTCTCCTGGATCTTCCCAGGATTGCCTCAAAATTCTGTAGCCTCAGAGATGTATGTCAGAGGTAGTGAGTCTGTGTGTGGGCCTGCACAAGAGTGCCATCACCTGCCCATGCATGTACCTGTGCCTGTCCTGGTCTCCCTCACTCTCTCCTTGTTGCTTCTGTTGGTGCAGCATCTTATGGTGCACAGCATGTGGACTTTATATCAGTGCACAAGGGTTTGAGTTTCAGTTCTGACCTCACCAACTCTGTGATTTAAAGCAAGAATTTCAACTTCTCTGTGCCTGTTTTCAATCTATAAAATGGGAGAGGTGATTCCAGCCATTGTTTTATCATTCAAAGTTGAGTCAGCACAAGGTAGCTTCTCACACCAGGTGGTTTGGAATAGAAGTATTGAAGAATAGCTTTTAGTACCCATGTCTTCCAAGTCTGTAGTGGTGGACAAGGGAAGATAGAGAGGAGGCAGGGGTTTTGTGGGAATCCTTTTCATATCCTGCGTGTCCAGGGTTCCCATGTCAGGGTTCAGCATCTAGAGAAGGCCACACACAAATGAAGAGAGACTGGAAAAGCATTAATTTTTGGAATCATGGGGGCCTGGCGGGAGTCCACCTCTAGGGAGAGGACGCCACCAGCTCTGGCTTTGGTCTTCCCTTTTATTAGGGCCAAGTGATACACATCCATGTCCTTTAGGTCAGGAAATTCCAACAATAAAACCAACCAGCAAGAATTAATGTAAGACTAAAAGTGTGGAAGCTTTTTCAATTACCAATGTGTCACCTAAACAATATGTGAAGAGTTCATACTTAACATAAGGCTAAAGAGGGGCAGCTAATGTTTCACCTCAGTGGTGAGTAAACAGTTCATACTTAACATAAGACTAAAGAAGGCATCTGCTTCAGCTACCAATGTCTCACCCAAGCAGTGAGTAAACAGTTCCATTAAGGTTTGACCAGGTTTCTTGTTTGTTCTATTTACATCTCTATTAGTGAGGTAATGTCTGGTTTCCTGCAGGGTCTGGGAACCAATTCAGAATTGAAGAAGAGGCCACTTCTCTCTGCATGGACTCAGCTGCCCTTAGAAAGAGACATGATGAGATCAGGGATGCAACTCCTCCTAGATTACCACCCTCCCACGGTACCAGAGAAGTCTCAGAGCCTCTCTCAGCACAGGCAGACCACATTAAGAATGACTTGGGAAACAAGATCCTCCCCACCCTTTGCTGAGAACTGCTGGGTGCACCTCATCTGCACAGAGTGTTTGCAAAGCCCACCACACAGTAGCCCCTGCAGTGCACTGACCTTGGACCTGGATCTGTGGAGTTTAACATTCTCTTGATCCATCTGGAAATTCTTAATCACTTTACCTTTATAGTTTTGTTAGTCAAGTCTGGTAGGCTACTGCTCTTCAAGTTCAGTGAGTCGCATTTGCTCTCCTGGGCATGTGCACTTGTAGTCTGATCACCTTCTGGCCGTTCTCCAACCCTAGCCCCTGTTTCCCCTGGTAGCTTTGTTCCCAAAGATCAGGTCACACTCCAGGCTGCCTTTTCTTGCACTTCTTGCCTCTAATCCAGGCATGTGCCCTTGGAGACATGCTCAAACTTCTCTGGGGAGAGGTGGTAGGGGAAAGAACAAATTTTTCAGTACAGCTGCCTATCCAACAGGCCTGTCAGAGGATTAGAAGGGTCCTGCAGTAATCATGGCCTTCGTTATTAAGTTGAGGTCAGCTATAGTCTCCATGGCAACTTTCCCCTAAACCACCATCCATGGAGATTTGGGGAAGTGCACCGCCTCCATGACTACCTAGGTATTGGAAAAGTGATAGGGAAGGAAGTGGGATGAGGGCATGGGGACAGGACTGGATAAGGAGCATTGAAGGAGAGTGGGGATAGAGGAGCGACTGACTTAGGGACAGGGAGAGACCCAGAGTTTGCCAGTTGTGAACAGACAGAAGAAGACAACAGAGATAGATTTCTACTCTCTAAGACCAAGAGAATGTGATAAGAAGCCAGCAGGTCAAGGCTCAGACCCTGATAGAAATATGTTCCAGAATAATTAGCAATAGGAAGGGAGATCATTAAGGGGTGGAGGTGAAAGGAGAGAGAGGGAGAAAGAGGAATAGATTCACGGGAAACAGAAGTACAGACATGGAGATTGTTAATGTAAAAACATCCAAACATATAAAGAATTTTAGTGAGTTTATCTGAGCCAAACTGTGGACAATTGCCAGGAAGGGATGTAGGTGGTTTACATGAGACATACTTATATGGGTACAGGATAATTAACAGTTAACAAGGAACATGATAACAATGAAGAAATTTACCTGTGCTGATGCCCGGGCACATTAACTTGTGTCCCAAGGGTTCAGGAAAAAGGGAAGTTACCCAGACATTTCAATGATATGTTATAACAGATGCAAAAAGACAGACAGGCTTAGTCAAGGTAAAGGTTGACCTTGTCAGTGAAGTTACAGGCCTAGTTTAAGTTAATTTCAGACCATTTTTTGTGGTTACTTTGGTGCAGATAAGCTGCCAGGTGGTGCAGGAAAATCAATCAGTCAGGCACCCAGAGAAAATTCAGAAAAATTGCCTTTATAGTAGTGCATTGACCTTATACCTGGATCTGCTGGATTTAACCCATGTGGGAATTTTTAATCAGTGCTTCTGGCAAGCTCCCTTTGAGGTACTAGAACTAGATTTTACAGAAATAAGGCATAGAAGAGGAAATAAATATATTTTAGTCATTATTTATACTTTTTCAGGCCAGGTCAAGGCATACCCTACTCACACAGAGAAGGCAAGATAAGTCACAAAAGCATTGCTGAAGGACCTAATTCTGAGATATGGAATGCCCCTAATAATAGCCCAGGATCTGATAATAGCCCAGCCTTTGTGGCTGAAGTGGTTCAGCAAATAGCTGGGTCTTAGGAATTAATTAGAACTTAAATAAAGCTTATAGACACCAGAGCTAAGGGAAAGTAGAGTAAATGAACTGGACTCTCAAGCAGGCTATTGCTAAGCTATGTCAAGAGACAACCTTACCCTGGACAGATATCTTGCCTCCTGCACTCCTATATGTATACTGTGCCCTAAGGGGCAGAGTAAGTTTCTCTGCCTTTTAATTTCTCCCATTTGACCCAGTAATTTCACTTTTAGAAATATATTGCAAGAAACTAGAAACACCAATCAGAAAGGATATGCACCCCTATGTTCATAACAGCACAATTCACCATAACCAAGATTTGGAAACAGCCTAAATGTCCATCAGCAGATGAGTGGATTAGAAAACGATGGTACATCTACACAATGAAATACTACGATATATATATATATATATATATATATATATATATGCATTCTTACCATTTGCAGCAGCATGTATGGAACTGGAAAGCATTATGCTAAGTGAAATAAGCCAGGCAATGAAAGAAAAATATGACATGATCTCACTCATTTATAGAAAATAAAGAGCATTATAACTTGATGAACAAAAAATAGATAAAAGACAATAAAGCCCCAAATAGACTATCAAATTACAGTTGGATTGGGGAAAGAGATTAACCAAAGGACTTGTATGCATTCATATAAGCACAACCAACGGACACAAGATACTGGGGAGGGGAGGATGAGGACATGCACCTGGGGGTAGGTGAGCTGGCAGAAAATCAATGGGAGTAAGAGATAGATATATGTTCTCCTTGTGTAATAATTTAAACAATAAAAAAAATACAAAAAAAAAAACTTTGGAAAAAGAAATTCTATAGGTAGATGACCTCCTTCTGGCTAGCTCCATATGAGTTCAGTGCTGGGAAGAAACTCTCCTCCCTTAATTTGGCCAAAGGAAGATTTGGGAAAAATAGGGAAATTAGAAATTCAGAAGAAATTACAAGAACCTGGGAAAACTATCTTTGAAATCCACAGATGATTTACTTACTGATTATCCATCACTTTAGGAATGGCTGAATACCTTTATAAGTCTGGAGACCAGGTTTGGGTAAAGGGATTGGGAAAAGGAGCCCTTTAAGTCAACTTGGAAGGGATCCTATCCCATCATACTAACCACCCCCACAGCTCTCAAAGTTGCAGGGCTAAACAGCTGGATCCACCACTCCCAGGTGAAAGCAGCACACCAGTGGGTGACACCCAGCCAGAGGAAGTAACCTCTGACAGAAACACCCCTGTAGATCATTCTCAAGAAGACATTGGATCTGACTGATCAACTTGATCCAAGGAATTCAGATAAAACCCTGCTGAATTCTCCCTTACACTAGTATTTCTTTATTATTTTCTCCTAAAAGTAATATGCTCTGATATTTCTGGAGAATTATTATTTTTATCTTTTTAATAATTCTTATTTTGACTTTTTATGAATGCCACCTGAACCCTAGACAAGTACCAGAAGAACCCTTCTGGGACACAAACACACTATTAATTTCTACCTCTTACACCACAAAAGAATTTATTGCTGTCAATGACAAATATGAGACTGTCACTATTTTCCCTTCTCTTGCCTGGTATGTTAGCTGGCCATTTCAGGTGGAGTCCCATTGACAAACCCAGGACAGAATGTTCATGTTTTAAGGAGGGCCAGACATAAAATCTCACTGATTATAATCCTGCCTATTACCAAGATATTATCACTTACCATGAGTGGCAAGGGAGAATATATATCACAGGAGCCAACTGACACCTACCTACAAGATCAATTAGCTCCTTTATTAAGAAAAATAATCCTGGGGATGCCAAGGTCAAGAGAGCTCTAACAATAACCATGGGCCACTGAATAAGAAAAAGAAAAGAAAAGAAAGAATATTAGAGTAAAATACTTAATGGAAGGTCTAAAGACATGGTTATGCTCTTTTGAATGACTGAAAGAAGATTTGAAGGCTAATTTGGAAGTGTGAAATTTATGAAGGTTATATATGTGATGAGAAGGAGAAAATAAATGTTTAAAGAAAAAAAAGAAAGAAAAAAGGGGCAAAAAACCCTGAGGATTCAGTCTTCATGCTTGGCCGGACAAGGTTGCTGGATACTTCTTAAGCTATACCAGAATATTCGGCAGCAGAATTTTAAGGGAGAAGCATACATAATGGTTGAAGGTAGGGGTGGCATCTATACTTCATGGGCCAAATGTATTAGTTTGCTTACTTAAATTTTACAATAAAAAGCATACATTAATTACTTGATAAATTAGCTTTTCACAATATAATCAGGGTCTCATATAAACTCATTCATATGAGAAACCAATACCATCATCCTTAACTTTCTCACCCACTTTATTTCCTCTCACTTAGATGCCTTAAAGTTCCAGATGGTGTACAAGCCAAGACATTGAACTACCATTATGACCCTGTCATGGAAGATGAAGAAGACTCAAGCTGCAGAACCCCATAGTGATGTCCCTTCTCAGCAAGAAGCAACTAGAGAGTGGTCAGCAACTTTATCCCCAATGCCCGAGGCTTCTGTAAAACCCAAGGCTAAGACTAGCTTGAGGAATAAGAGGGGGAATTAAGGGACAAATAAGACATTTGGGAGGCTAGCTATCTGAATCTGTCTTAGTAACCTATCTTCTGATGCACGCTCTTGCTTGCTAATAAACTACATTCTTATCAAACTCCCTTGTTACATGTAATGTCTGTTCTGTGTTGCAGAATCTGTTTCCCATAATATTCCCACTTTACAGAGACCATAAATCATGAACCGTATACAATCCTTGAAGGGGCTGGTGCCAGTGCTGGCAAGCCTCTGGATGCTGTCTCACTTCCCCCATCTCAAATCACAGTGAGTGGGGAATGGAGGAGCTGCAAAGGTCATGAAGAATCTGGAAGTCTGATTCATATTTGAGATTCAAAGAAACTAAAGGGTATAAAGGAAAAGCTTTATCGATATTCATCTCTCAGGATTTGGAGATTGACTTCCCTGAGTCACAGCACTGGTGCAATCCTTTGTGGTTACTATGTTGCAGTTAAGCTACCAGGTGGTGCAGGAAAATTAATCAGCCAGTCACTAAGAGGAAATTCAGAAAAGTTGTATTTATTGCAGTGTGCTGACTTTATACCTGGGTCTGTGGTATTTAACCTTCTCCTGACCCATCTGGGGAACAAGGTAGAAGAAGTTGAAGGGGCAAGAATTGAAGAAGAGCTAGGAGGAGATAAGATTGCAAGTGTGCATGCCCAGGAGAGCAGCCGGGACCCACTGAGCTTGAAGCTTCATGGGCCCATCAGATTTGATGTAACAAAAGTGCCTTCCCTTGCAGGCTTGAACCTTCCGATGGCCCTCCCCTGCTGACCATTTTGTGTTGGCCTCTTGTGTCCACATGGGGAAAGGATCTTTGACCATATGGGGGCAGCCCTATTGTGTGTTGGAGTGATGGTCAATCTGCATATTACTCTTTTATTAGGTAGGCTAGAGACCTGGTGCATGGGTGGGGGCCACGTGGTTTGCTCTGAAGGATGTCCCGAAGCAGCGTGAGGGTTTCTTTGGGACGTGGGGCAGCCTGGGCAAGGGGCCTGTTGTGATTTGCAGACTGGCCATGCCCATAGCAAACCATGCAGAGGCCCTGGGATCTGTGATTAATTTATGTTCTACAATTGAAACTTTGTAGCCTGGAGCAGAGCCAAGCCTTCTGCTCACTCTGTGGTGCCAGCCATTTCTATTACAATTTTATGTATCTTCTATAATTGTAGTCTAGAGTGGAGGCCTAGGCACTAGGGCTGCAGAATCTTGGCTTCCTCCATTGCCCAGGCAACCCTACTCTCTGCTCTCTTTAGATCCGTGGCTGCCACCATTTCTGTTGGGATATATCTTCTATAATTGAAACCTTATAGCATTGAGAGAGGCCTAGGCTGGCAAGGGGCAGGGAATAGCTTGGCCTTCTCCATTGCCGGGGAGACCCAAGCCTCCCTCCTGCTCTCAGTAACTGCAGCCATCTTGGTTGGGGTTTACTTGCGTAATTTGCTCCTGATTTGCTGATGGACATGACTATAGATGTGACTTGATTGGAGGTACAACTAATTTGCATATTACTTTTATTAGATAGGAGAATATATATATATATATATATATACACACACACACACACACACATATATATAATCTCCTATCTAATAAAGAGTAATATGTAAGATGACCATCACTCCAAGACACAAGATGGCTGCTCCCATGTGGACATAAGATGGCAGCCAGAAGATTTCCTGCAGGGGAGAATAGTTGTATGCAGTTAGGGTTGACCAGGCTGGCAGAGAGGGCAGTTGAGGGAGATAAGGCCAGCAAGGGAGGGCAGTTGGGATTACCCAGGCCTACCAGGGAGGGCAGTTTGAGTCAGGGGGCAGGCCTTCACAAAAGGGCAGTTGTAATGAGGGCTGTTAGGGGTGACAAGGCCAGCAGGAGAGGGCAGATGGGGTAGGGGGGGGCGGGGACCAGGCATGCAAGAGATGGCAGCTTGAGAAAAAGTCCTGCAGTTAGTGGGGGCCAGGCCTGCAGTGGGAGCAGTTGGTGGATCACCAGGTCTTCAGTTGGGGATAGTTGGGGGGACAAAGATCTGCAGGGGAGGACAGTTGGCAAGGACCAAACCTCCAAGGAAGGGCAGTTTGAGGCTAACAGGCCTACAGGGGGAGGGAAGTTGTGGGCAATCAGGCTATCAGGGATGGCAGTTAGGGGTGACTGGGTCAGCAGAAGAAAGCATTTGGAGGAGACCAGACCAGCAGTTAAGGGCTGCTGTGGGGAGCCACAATAGCAAGGGAGGGCAGTTGGTCGGGGACCAGGCCTGCAAGAAAGGGCAGTAGGAGGGACCAGCACTGCAGTTGGGGAAGACACACTAGCAAGGGAGGGCAGTGGTCAGGGACCAGGACTGCAGTGAACAGCAGTTGGGAAGATGAGGACTGCAGGGGAGAGCAGTTGCGGGTACCAGATCTGCAGAGGAGGGCAGCTTGCTGTGGGACCAAAGCTTCAGGGGAGGACAAAGGCCTGCAGAAGGGGGCATTTGGGGGGACCAGGACAGCAGGAGAGGGCAGCTGGGAGGGGCAGGACTGCAGCCAAGAGCAATTGGGGAGGTGACCAGGCCAGCAGTGAGGGGCAGTTGGTGGGGCACCGGACCATTTGTGGAAGACAGTTGGGGCGACCCATGCCTGCAGGGGAGGACAGCTGGTGTGGTACCAGACCTCAGGAAAGGGCAGTGGGGGACCAGTATTACAGGGGAGGCCAGTTGGGGGTGCCTGGCCTGCAGTGGAGAACAATTGGGGTCCCAAGCCTGCAGAGTTTGGCCATTGTGGGGAATCAGGCCTGCAGGTGAGGGTAGTCATGGGTAAACAGGCCTGCAGGGCAGAGCAGTTGTGGGCAATCAGGTCAACAAGGAGGGCAGTTAGGTGTGACGCTGCAAGAAGAGGAGGGCAGTTGGGGGAGACCATGCCAGCAGGAGAGGACAGCTGGAGGTATCATGCCTGCAGGGGAGGACAGTTGTGAGGAAAGGCCTTCACGGGAGGACAGTTAGGGGCAATCGGGCTGGCCTTGGATCAGTTAGGCATCCATCAGGCAGGTAGCGGAGTGGTTGGGGCAAACACCCATGATAAAGTAAGAATCTTAAAAGCTGCCAGAGAGAGACAGAAATTTACCTAGAAGGGATCTCCCATCAGACTACTGACTGATTTATCAAGAGATATACATAAAATTAGAAGGGAATGGGGTTAAATGGAATAAAATATGCAAAGTCATGCAAAGCAGGGGTATGAATCCATGAATACTGTATTCAGCAAAGCTATTAAAGTTGAGGGTGAAATCAAGAGCTTCACAGAAAAAAAAAAAAAGGACTAAGGGAGTTTATTACCACCAAACCAGGATTGCAAGAAATGCTAAAGAGTCTGCTATAAAGAGAAGAAATAGGAAGGGAAGAAGGAACACAGGCATAAATAATAAAAATGGTAACAAACAAGTATGTATCAATAATAACCTTAAAGGTAAATGGATAAAATGCCCCAGTAAAAAGACAGAGGGTAGCTGAGTGGATAATAAAACATGGCCTATATGCTTACTGTCTATAGGAGACCCACCTCAGAACCAAGGACTCACACTGACTGTTGGTGAAAGGATAGAAAAAATATTTCTTTAGGTGAATGGAAATGAAAAATTAAAGCTGAGGTAGAAATATTTATATCTGACGAACTAGAACTTAAAGTGAAGGCCACAATAAGAGCTAATGAAGGCCACTTCATAATACTAAAGGGACCATATATAACTCTGGTAAACATATATGCACCCAATACAGAAGCACCAAAACACATACAAAAAAGAAACAAAAAACTTCCGGAGAATATCAAGGGAGAGATTTACAACAATACCTTCATAACAGGGGACTTTAATTCCCCCACCAACACCAGTGGAAAAATCTAAACAAAAAATCACCAAGAAAACATTAATGCTAAATGACTCACCAGATCAGATGAAATTACTTAATATCTTCAGAATAGTTCACCCCAAAGCCATAGAATATACGTTTTCTCAAATGCACAAGTTATTTTCAAATATGTTGGGACATAAGCAAATTTCTTCAAATTCAAATGATAGAAATCATATCAAGCATTTCCTCAAATCACAATTGCATAAAATTAGAAATCAACTACAAAAAAAAAAAAACAACATGGAGGATAAGTAGCACGCTATCAAACAATGTTTGGGTTACCAGAGAGATCAAAGAAGCAATAAAAATGCATCATGGCTACAAATGACAATTGAAACACAATAATTTAAAATCTATCAGACACAGTAAAAGCAGTCTTGAGAGTGAAGTTCATAGCTCTACAGGACTACCTCACAAAAACAAAAAAGGTAAATTAACCCTACAACTCAAAGATTTTAAAAGATAGCAACATGGAAAGCCCTGCATAAACAGAAGGAAGGAAATAATAAAGATCAGAGCAGAAATAAATAAGAAAACCTAGAGGTAAAAAATGCAAAGATCAACAACCCAAAAGCTCTATCTTTGAAAGGATAAATAGGATTGATGAACCTCTAGCTAGGCTTGCCAAAAAGCAAAGTGAGAGGACAAAAATAATCAAAATTAGAAATGAAAAAAGTGAAAGTTACAATCGATTCCATAGAAATGCAAACAATTATGAAAAAATGTTTTGTACAACTCCATTCCAACAAAATGAGCAACCTAGATGAAATAAATGTATTCTTAGAAGTATAGAAGCTCCAAACACTCAATCAGGAAAAAGAAAAATTTGAATAGGCTAAGACCTACCATAGAAATTGAAGCAATGCTCAAATATCTTGCAGCAAACAAAAGCCCTGGTCT
The DNA here is from genome assembly GCA_027563665.1 of Antrozous pallidus. Classification (NCBI taxonomy): domain Eukaryota; kingdom Metazoa; phylum Chordata; class Mammalia; order Chiroptera; family Vespertilionidae; genus Antrozous; species Antrozous pallidus. The sequence goes on along the minus strand of JAOAOB010000024.1, from coordinate 94,035 downwards.
GGATGACTTTATAGGGGAGTTGTGCCAAGCATTCAAAGAAGAACTAAAACCTAGACTATTCCAAAAAGTCAAGAGGAAGGCACACATCCAGGTTCTTTCTATGAAGCTAGCATTACCCTAATCCCAAAACCAGATAAAAATACTACAAAAAAGAGAACTATAGGGTAATATCCTTAATGAACAATAGATGCTAAAATCCTCAACAAAATTATAGCAAATTGGATTCATCAATACATTAAAAATATCATACACCATGATCAAGTGAGATTTATACAATAGATGCAAGGATGGTACAACATCCACAAATTAATAACTGTGATACATCACATAAACACACTGAGAGACAAAATCATATAATCATCAATCGGTGCAGAAAAAGCATTTGACAAAATCCAACACCCTTTTTTGATAAAAACTCTGAGCAAAGTGGGAATAGAGAGATCAAACCTCAACATTATAAAAGCCTTGTATGAAAATGCTACAGCTAACCTCATACTCAAAGGGCAAAAATTAAACTCATTTCCCTTAAGAACAGGCACAAGGCATGGATGCCCACCCTGCTTGATGTAGTCCTGCAAGTGCTAACCATACTGATCAGACAAGAAGAAAAAATAAAAGGCACCAAAATTAAAAAAAAAAACAAAACACCAAACTCATTACTAGCAGATGACATGATACTATACATAGAAAACCCAAAAGATTCCATCAAAAAAACTATTAACCTAATAAATGAATTTGGCAATGTAGCAGAAGACAAAATTAACACCCAGAGAACTATGACCTTTTTATGCAACAATAATGAACTCACAGAAAGAGTAACAGGAAAAAAATCTCATCATTGCACCAAAAAAATTAAGATAGCTAGGAATAAACTTAACTAAGGAATTAAAAGACTTGAACTCAGAAAACTGCAGGATATTGAAAAAAGAGAAAGAGGAAGACATAAACAAATGGAAGAATATATTATGTTCATGAATTCATAGAATCAGTATCATTAAAATGTCCACATGACTCAAAGCAATCTACAGACTCAATACAATCCCAATGGCATATTTCAAAGATCTAGAAAAACTCTTCAAAAATTCATCTAGAATAAAAAAAGAAACTCTGAATAGCCACAACAATCCTGAGAAAGGACAAATTTGGAGGGATCATAATGCCTGATAGCAAGCTATGTTACAAAGCCACAGTTCTCAAAACTGCCTTGTACTGGCACAAGAACAGACATATACACCAATAGAACAGTACAGAGACCTCAGAAATAGACCTAAGCCATTATGTTCAATTAATATTTGACAAAGAAGGCAAGAACATACAATAGAGTCAAGACAGTATCTTCAAAAAATGGTACTGGGAGAGGAGGAATCAAGATGGCAGCATAGAGAAAAGACCTATCTTGCTGCTTCACACAACAATTTTAAAACTACAACTTAACAACAGAGAAAACATTATCCAGAATCACCGGAAAGTTAGCTGAGCGGAAATTCCACAAATAAAAGTAAAGATAGGACACTGTGACTCAGAAGAGCGGTGGAGCACAGAGTTGAAGATACGCGTGGAATCAGAGGTTTGGAGCCATGCGCATGCAAGCGAATAGGGAGGGCGGCTGGATACTCGGCTGGTTTTCTTGAATGAGGAGGGAGACAAAGGCATCCCACTGCACTGATTCCCCAGTTCCAGGCAAGGTCCGGGGAACCCACAGTGATACAGGTGAACCTGAACAGTAAGGAGGAAGCATGCTGAAACTCAGGTGCTGCAGAGGTCTCTGAGCTTGTGGAGACAGCGCGTCAACTTGGGAACTGCAGAAGTGATTGAGTGTGCAGAGAAGACTCGCGACTTGCTCTGTCATTCTGGAGGAAAAAAGAAAGAAAGAAGGAAAATCACCAGACTGCACTATTTTACAACCCTGGGTGAGACTTTGGGTGTGCAGACTCATTTAGGGAGAGGATGAATTGTTTGGCAGTGGGTAGAGCTTGGCAGCAGCTTTCTCTCAGAGGTGCATGCAGCCATTAGCACCAGGCACAGAGACCCAGGTCTGCATAGGATGGAGCTGATGGGAAATCAAGACTCCCTGCTCAGTCTGAAGACTCCATGTATCCCACCTGAGCACAGCTGATCCTCACAGCCAACTGGCCTGGAGGTCAACCCTCCTAGTGCTAACAACAATAATTTAGGCTTAACTTCAACAAGACTGTGTAAGCCATAAAGGGCTGCACCAAGATTATCCACCTCAGGTAACTGGGGAGGCTGAGCCACTTGTCCCTTAGAGGATATCTGCCACACAAAGCTAATTGACCAACTCAGGGAAGCAGCCACATGCAAAGACATGGAAAGAAATAACATGTGAAAGAAACCACATGTGAAAGAAATAGTGGGAAAAAAATGGCTGGACATAGAGTTCAAAACCAAGGTTATAAGGTTTTTCAAGAAGCTCATAGAGAGGATTGAGAAACTTAATAAGACCTTCGAGAATATGAATGAGACCTTCAAGGGTATGAATAAGACCCTTGAGGATATGAAGAAAAAAACAACTAGAAATTAAGCATACACTGACTGAAATAAAAAATATTATACGAAGTCCTAAAAGCAGTCTAAAGGACCATAAGAACCAAATCAAAGATTTGAAATACAAAAAAGCAAAATTCACTTAGCTGGAAAAACAAGAAGCAAAAATAATCCAAAAAATTGAAGATAGCATAAGGAACCTCTGGGACAACCTCAAGCACATCAACATCCGAATTATAGGGGTGCCAGAGAAAGAGCAATATATTTGAAGAAATAGTGACCAAAAACTTCCCCCACCTGGTGAAAGAAATTGACTTAAAAGTCCAAGAAGCACAAAGGACCCCAACTATAGAGATCCAAAGAGGACCACACCAAGACACATCATAATTAAAATGCCAAGAGCAAAAGACAAAGATAGAATATTAAAAGCAGCAAGAGAAAAAGTTACCTATAAGGGAGCACCCATACGATTATCAGTGGATTTCCCAACAGAAACTATGCAGGCCAGACGGGAGTGGCAAGAAATATTCAAAGTGATGAATAACAAGAATCTATAACCAAGAAAACTCTAACCAGCAAAGCTATCATTCAGAATTGAAGGTCATATAAAGTGCTTCACAGATTAAAAAAAAAAAAAAAAAGCTAAAGGAGTTCATCACCGCCAAACCGATATTATATGAAATGCTAAAAGATATTCTTTAAGAAGAGGAAGAATAAAAAATAAAAATAAAAATTATGAACAACACATACACATCTATCAATAAATGAATCTAAAAATCAAGTGAAATAAAATCTGATTATCAGGATAAACTGGTGAATATAACAGAATCATGGGCATATAGAGGGAATGTACTGACAATTCTAGGGGAGAAAACAGGTCGGGGAGGTGCAATTAGTTTGTAAGTTTCTTTGGGATAATTGAACAATATGCTCTTGGCAAATACCCAAACTTGTAATGACATTGTTGAATAATATCATGTAAGGGAATCATGGCATCACAGGGAGGTCAGAGGGGCCTAGCCTAAAGATTGATGTCCATAGGAGATGACATGCTCTAGGCCATGTGAATTCAGTCTTTAACTAGCTGCCAATTTTTTTAATACCTTTATATAAACTTTGTCAGGGATGTAAAAACATAAATTACTTACCTTTGTTCAAGATGTCAAATATATTGACTTTCGCCCTTACTCCCAACACCCCACACTTACCCTGAGGTTTGACATTCTGGTGGACTTTTTCAGTCTCTGGAACCATTCTCATTCATCAGTTTATTCTGTTCATTATATTCTACAAATGAGTTAGATCATGTGATATTTATCTTTCTCTGCCTGGCGAATTTCACTTAGCAAATGGTAAGAACTTCTTTTTTACCGCAGCGTAGTATTCCATTTTAAAGATGCACCATAGATTTTTAATCCACTCATCTGCTGATGGGCACTTAGGCTGTTTCCAAATCTGAGCTATGGTAAATTGTGCTGCTATGAACATAGAGGGGGCATGTATCCTTTCTAATTTGTATTTCCGATTTTCTGGGATATATTCTTAGAGGTGGGATCACAGGGTCAAATGGGAGCTCCATTTTTAGTTTTTTTTTTGTGGAAACTCCATACGATTATCCACAATGGCTGCACCAGTCTACAAGCCGACCAGCAGTATACCAGGGTTCCTTTTTGTCCACATCCTCACCAGCACTTGTCTTTTGTTGATTTGTTGGTAAAACCCATTCTGACCAATGTGAGATGATACTGCATTGTTGTTTTGGTTGGCATCTCTAGGATAATTAGTGACTTTGAGCAGGTTTTCGTAAGTCTCTGGGCCTTCCTTTTGTCTTCTTTCAAAAAGATTTTATTTAGGTTTGTTGCCCATTTTTTTATTGGATCATTTGTCCTCCTTTTATTGAGTTGCGTGAGTTGCCTGTAGATGCTTGAGATTAAACCTTTATTAGTGATAAAATTTACAAATGTGTTCTCCCATACAGTGGGTTTTCTTGTTGTGTTGTTGATGGATTCTTTAGCTGTGCAAAAGCTTTTTATTTTGATGTAGGTCCATTTGTTTATTTTTTCTTTAGCTTCCATTGCCCTTGCAGCTGTATTAGTGAAGAAATTCTTTCAGCATATGTCTGAGATTTTTCTTCCTGTGGATTCCTCTAGTATTTTTATGGTTTCCCATCTTATGTTTAACCCCTGTATCTATTTTGAGTTTATTTTTGTTTATGGTGTAAATTGGTGGCCCAGTTTCATTTTTTTTCTGCATGTGAATTTGTCCAATTTTCCCAACACCATTTATTGAAGAGACTGCCTTGACTCCATTTTATGTTCATGCCTCCTTTGTCAAATATTAATTGAGCATAGTGGTTTGGGTTGATATCTGGATTCTCTATTCTATTCCATTGGTCTATATGTCTGTTCTTGTGCCAGTACCAGGCTGTTTTGAGAACAGTAGCTTTGTAATACAGCTTAAAATCTGGTATTGAAATCCCACCGACTTTGTGCTACTTTCTCAGGATTGCTGTGGCTATTAGGGATCAGTTTTTATTCCAGATGAATTTTTGGATAGTTCTTTCTAGATCTGCGAGTTATGCCGTTGGTATTTTAATGGGAAGTGCATTAAATTTATAAATTGCTTTGGGTAGTATGGACATTTTAATGATGTTGATTCTCCCAATCCATGAACATGGTATGTTCTTCCACATGTTTACATCTTCCTATATCTCTTTTTTAGTGTCCTGTAGTTTTTCACAAATAGGACTTTTACCTCCTTAGTTAAATTTATTCCTAGGTATCTTAATTTTTTTGTTGTGAGGTAGGTAGGATTGCATTTTTTTAGTCTCTCTTTCTGTAAGTGCACTATTGGTGTATAGAAATGCCTTAGATTTGTTGACATTAATTTTGTAGCTAGCTACATTGCTGAACTCATTTATTAAGTCTATTAGTTGTTCTTTTTATTTTTAAAATGGAGTCTTTCTGTTTTTTTATGTACAATATAATGTCATCTGCAAATAAGGATAGCTTTACTTCTTCTTTTCCAATTTGGATGTCGTTTATTTCTTCTTCTTGTCTAATTGCAATGGCTAATACTTCCAGTACTATGTCGAACAGTAGTGGTGAGAGTGGGCATCCCAGTCTTCTTCCTATTATTAGGGGAAATGGTTGTAGTTTTTGCCCATTGAGTATGATGTTTGCTGTGGGTTTATCCTTATATGGCTTTTATTATGTTGAGTTAAGACCCTTCTATACCCACCTTGTCGAGGGTTTTTATCAAGAAAGGGTGTTGGATTTTGTCAAATGCTTTTTCTGTATCAATTGATATGACTATGTGATTTTTCTCTCTCAATTTGTTTACGTGGTGTATCGTATTTATTGATTTGTGGATATTGTGCCATCCTTGCATCCCTGGAATAAATCCTACCTGGTCATGGTGTATGATCCTTCTGATGTACTTCGGGATCCAATCTGCTAGAATTTTATTGAGGATTTTGGCATCTATGTTCATGAGGGATATTGGCCTATAATTTTCTTTCATTGTGTCATCTTTATCTGGTTTTGGTATTAGAGTAATTCTGTCTTCATATAAGGAGTTTGGAAGTATTCCAACCTCTTGATTTTTCTGGAATAGCCTAAAGAGGATGGGGTTTAGTTCTTTCTTGAATGTTTGGTAAAATTTCCATGTGAAGCCATCTGGTCCTGGGCTTTTGTTTGCTGGAAGCTTTTTGATGACTGCTTCAATTTTTTCTAGAGTTATTGGCCTATTGAGCTGTTTAGTTTCTTCCTGATTCAGTTTTAGGAGGTTATATTTTTCTAGGAATATATCCATTACCCCCAGGTTATTGGAGTAGAGTCGTTCATAGTATTTTTTTTTTAACAATCCCTTGTATTTTGGTGGGGTCTGTTGTTATTTCACCTCTTTCACTTCTCATTTCATTTATTAGGGTCCTCTCTCTTTGCTTCTTGGTGAGCCTGGCTAGAGGTTCATCAATTTTGTTTATCTTTTCAAAAAACCAGCACTTGTTTCTGTTGATCTTCTGTATTGTTTCTTTGGTCTCTATGTTGTTTATCTCTGCTCTGATCTTTACTATTTCCTTCCTTCTGCTTACACTAGGCTTTTATTGTTTCTCTCTTTCTAAATCTTTGAGTTGTTGGGTTAGATAATTTATTACCATTGTTTCTTGTTTTTTTGAAGTAGGATTGTAGAGCTATGAACTTCCCTCTCAAAACTGCTTTTGCTGTATCCCATAGATTTTGTATTGTTATGTTTTCATAGTCATTTGTTGCAGTGATGTTTTCTATTTCATCCTTGATCTCTCTGTTAACCGTGTCATTGTTTGATAGCATGCTGTTTAGTCTCCAAATGTTTGAGTTTTTTGGATTGTTTTCATTGTAGTTGATTTCCAGCTTTATGCCACCGTGATCTGAGAATAGTCTTGATATGATTTCCAGCTTTATGCCACTGTGATCTGAGAATAGTCTTGATATGATTTCTTATTGAATTTGGAGGAACTTTGCCTATGACCCAAACATATGGTCTGTCTTTGAGAATGAGCCATGGCACTTGAAAAGAATGTATATTCTGTGGCTTTGGGTTGAAATGATATGAAGATGCCAATTAATTTCATCTGGTCTAGTGAGTCCTTGAAGATTGAATTTTCTTTACGGATTTTTTTTAGAGGATTTTTCCAACGGTGATAGTAGGGTATTAAAGTCTCCTACTATGATCGTATTGCTGTCTATCTCTTCCTTGATACCCTCCAGGAGGTTTTTTTATGTATTTGAGTGCTCCTGTATTGGGTGCATATATGTTTACCAGAGTTATTTCTTCTTGTTGGATTGCTCTCTTTAGTATTCTGAAGTGGCCTTCTTTATCTCTTATTATGTCCTTAACTTGAGATCTAATTTGTTGGATATAAATATTGCTACCCCAGCTTTTTTTTTTTTTCCATTTCCATTCGCCTGAAGAACCTTTTTACATCCTTTCACCTTCAGTCTGTATATCTTTTTTTCGGAGGTGGTTTTTTGTAGACAGCAGGTACATGGGTTGTGTTTTCTTATCCAGTCCATTACCCTATGTCTTTGAGTGGAACATTTAATGCATTTACATTTAAAGTTGTTATTGATAGGTACTTATGTGCTGCCAATTTTGTTCTTTACCCCTGTGTTCCTTCTTCGCTTCCTATTTCTTTTTACAGCTGACCTTTAGCATTTCTTGCATTGCTGGTTTGGTGGTAATGAATTTCCTTAGTTCTTTTTTGTCTGTGAAGCTCCTGATTTGACCTTCAATTTTGATTAATAGCCTTGCTGGGTACAGTATTCTAGGATTCAGACCCTTCCTTTGCATAACTTTGCATATTTCACTACATTTCCTTCTGGCCTATTAAGTTTCTGTTGAGAAATCACTTGTTAATCTAATGTGGGTTCCTTTGTATGTGACTTTCTGTCACTTTCTGGTGGCTTTTAAGATTCTTACTTTGTCATTGGTGTTTGCCAATTTAATTATAATGTGCCTTGGTGTAGGTCTTTTGTGGTTCATTTTGCTTGGCTCTCTGTGAGCTTCTTGGATTGTGTTGTTTTTTTCTTTCCTATATCAGGGAAATTTTCTGTCATTATTTCTTCCAAGAGGTTTTCTATTCCTTGCTCAGTTTCCTGTTCTTTGGAAACCCTATTATATACATGTTGTTTTGTTTCATGTTATCCCAAAGTTCTTTTAGGCTCTCCTCCTTCTTTTTAATTTTTTTTTTCCTACAAGCTGCTCTACTTGGGTATTTTTTCCTACCTTGTCTTCTAGTTCCCTGATGTGGTCCTTTGCTTTTTCTTGTCTACTCTTGATACTTTCTATTGAGTTATTTACAACAGTGATGTCACTTTTCATTTCTTCTTGGCTCTTCTTCATTTCTTCTTCGGTCTTCCTCAATTCCTTTTGGTTGTTACTGATATTGTCAAATTTGTCTTCAGTTCTTTTCAGCCACCTTATGACCATTTCTCTAATTCTTTCTCTGACAGGTTGCTGGTTTCCATTTTGTTTACCTCCTTTTTTGGTGAGGCTTGTTTTTCTGTTATATGCAAGCTGTTTCTTTGTCTCTCCATGGTCTCTCTTCTCTGTGTGTCTGGTTATGTAGTTCTCATTCTCCCATGTTGATTTAAAGGCACAAAATACCATACAATCAGGTGCAATGCACCAGGCACTGAACAGAAATGCATTCACAGTATTGGTAACTCACAATAAAGTGATTGCCAGAGAAAGGCAATTTCGGTGATAGGTGAGAAAGAAGAAAGAGAAAACACACACACATACACACACGCACATACACACACACAAATAAATAAATAAAAGAAAGAAAGGAATGCCAAAAGGAAATTGTGAAAAGGAGAAGTAAAAATAAAACAAAAACAAACAAACAAACAAACAAACAACAAGGACTGGAATAAACTATAAATGTGGGGTGAAAACTCCTATAGGAGAGCCTCTAATCCCAACAAAAGCCAGCAACAAGTACCTGGAGATTAATACAAACTACATACAACAATAAAATCAAGGGAGTTGAGGGAACATATTAACAAATATCTATAAAAAAAAAAAACCCATTCAAATGAGAACAACAAAACAAAAAACAACACCACCACCCCCCCCCCCCAAAAAAAAACAGAAGAAAAGAATAAGCAAACCAATCCCACAAACCTGCGTACTAAATCTATATAATCAATAGTCAAGTAAACAACACCAACAGGACAGAGAGAAAAACAATTTAGGATAGTGAAGTTGGAGAAGCAAGAGGTATGTATGGACTTGGAGTACGTGGTTAGAGATTAGATATATAAGTGGAGAGAAATTTTAACAGGTGGTTAAAAGAAAGAATGAGGTAAATCTAACCAGGAAAAGTGTAAGGGAAACAAGGCACTAAATAGGGAAAGGTTAGCAAGAGAGTGGTGGCATAAAGGTGAAGTTGAGGTAGAGTATACAGATACTAAAGGGTAGATGAAAATAGTCTGTGGAACACTAATCCCAAATAGAATAGAGAAAATAAAATTAATTACTTAATTTGTGTTACACTAGAATCAATTTGTGATTCAGCCCCTTGGTGGCAGTGTTTCTAGATTGACCTCCAGGTCTATTGGTCCTCTCTATACTAAACTAAAATCTCGCTATTCCTGTTGTATTCAATACTGATTTGTGGGGATGGGCTACCCCAGAGCTGCCTCTCTAATAGTGACTGCTTACTCTTATCCCCAGTCTCCAGCTCTCCCCTGTGGTCTTTCAGGTTACCTCCAACCAGGAGTTCCCACGTTCCTGGTTTAGCACTCAGAAGTTTGGATTAGGAAAGGAAAAAATGCAAGTGTGCAAACTCAGGTTCCACAAGTATGTCTGCACAAATCCCCTTTCCCTTTTGGGTTTAGCAGCCAGGACTCTTTGAAATTTTTTGGGCTTCCCTCCTTTGTCAGGTCCAAAGTAGGTTACTCTCTAGGAATCCCCTCTGCCAACAGCTCCAAGGGGTCTCTTCCACGTTTACCAGCTCCAACAGCCATGAACTTTTTTCAAGCCAGATCTCCTGGCTCTGCCAGCTCCCTAGGTCTCATGCCCAAAGTAACCCCAGGGGAAACCTGACCTTTCCATGGCAGAGTGTAGAGCTCCTTTGAATCCGTGCATCTGCGCCAACTGGGCACCGGTATTCTGGGGGTCTCAGCCATCCAGTGGGTACTGCAGCTCTATATTTTCAGGCCCTTCCCCTTCAAGATGGCGTGGTCCACCTCCAAGCCGGTGGGTCTGAGAGAGAACCCAGTAGTACTGGGGCCACTCGGTTAGGGGAGACCAGTTCAGTAGTCCCCTACCTTCTTCAGGAGCACAGCTGTCCCCAACACACCAACAAACATTCCCATGCGACCCTCAGCTGCTCCCTCCATCTGCCCTGGGACAAGACTCAAAACATGTCTGTCTGTTCTGCTGCCATTTTTCTCTCCTAGATCATGAATTTATACCATATACAAAAACAAATTCAAAATGGCTAAAGGAGTTAAATGTAAGTTGGGATATCATAAAAATCCTATAAAACTCCATAGGTAGCAAAAATAGTGGACATATATCTTGGCAATATATTTATAGACACAGCTCCTAGGGCAATGGAAACTAAGGAGAAAATAAGCAAATGGGACTACATCAAAATAAAAAGCTTTTGCACAGCAAAAGAAACCATCAATATAACAACTAGAAAGCCCACTGCATGAGAGAACATATTTGTCAATGATATTTCAGATAAGGATTTAATCTTCAACATTTACAGGGAACCCATAAATTTGAAAAGGAAGATAAATGACCCAATCAAAAAATGGGATAAGAGTATAAATAAATAATTTTTGAAAGAAGACATACGGAAGGCCCAGGTACATATTAAAACATGCTCAATGTTACTAGTCATCTGAGACTTGCAAATCAAAACAACAATGATGTACCATCTCACACCTGTAAGAATGGCTATTATCAACAAATCAACAAACAGGAAGTATTGATGAGGATGTGGTGAAAAAAGACCACAGACTGGTGCAGCCACTATGGAAAAAAGTATAGACTCTCTGCAACAAGTTAAAAATGGAACACCTATTTGACCCAGTAATCCCACTTCTGTATTCCAAGAAACCAGAAACACCAATAAGAAAGGAGATATGCAACCCTATGTTCATACCAGCACAATTTGCAAAGGCTACAATTTGGAAACAGCTTAAGTATCCATCAGATGAGTGGACTGAAAAACAATGGTACATTTACATAATGAAATACTACTCTGTTGTATAAAAGAAGGAACTTTTACATTTTTCAACAGCATGGATAGAACTGGAGAGCATTATGCTAAGCAAAGTAAGCCAGTCAGAAAAAGATAAATATCCCATCATCTCCCTCATATGCGGGATGTAATGATCAACATTATTTGATGATCAAGAGGAGATTCAGGTATGAGGAGGCACGCGAAGGCAGACCACGACATCTTGAAAGGGAAGGACCTGAAAATATACAGCTCTGGTACCGGTACCAGCTGGACAGCTGAGACTCCCGGAGCACTGGCACCCAGTTGGCGCGGAGGCGCACAGAGCCCAGGGAGCTCTAAACTCCAGCACAGAAAGGTCAGATTTCCCTGGGGGTACTTTGGGCTGGAAACTGAGGGGGCTGGCAGTCTGGGAGATCTGCACCTTGGAACTCAAAACCTGGAGATCTGCACCTGAAATAAAATCTGTGGCTGTTGGAGCTGGTAAACGTGGGAGAGGGCCCTTGGAGCTGGTGGCAGAGTTAATCCCTGGAGCGCAAACAATTTGGACCTAACAGAGGAGGGAAACACGGAAGATTTTGGGAGGGTCCTGGCTGCTAAAACAGCAGTCACCATTAGAGAGGCAGTATTGTTTAGTTCAGGATAGAGAGGACCAATAGACCCAGAAGTCAATCTAGAAACACTGCCACCCAGGGGCCAAATCACAAATTGACTCTTGTGTGACAGGGAATTGATTATATTTTCTCTTCGACCTTGGGAATACAGTCTATTTTCATCTACACTTTAGTATCTTTTACTCTACCTCAACTTCACCTTTATACCACCACTCTCTGGCTAACCTTTCCCTATTTAGTGCCTTGTTTCACTTACACTTTTCCCACTTTAGATTTACCTAATTCTTTCCCTTTATCCCCTGTCTAAATTTCACCCCACTGATATATCTAATCTCCAACCACCTACTCCAAGTGCATATATACCTCTAGCTTCTCTGACTTCACTATCTTAAAGTGTTTTTATCCCTGTCCTGTTGTTGTTGTTTACTTGACTGTTGATTATATCGATTTTTTTAAGCAGGTTTATGAGATTGATTTGCTTATTCTGTTATTTCGGTTTGTCTTGTAGGGGGGGGGGGGTTATTTTTATTTTTGGTGTTGTTTCTTGTTTTGATGTCCTCATCTGCATTGTTTTTGAGATAGATTTTTGCTTCTGTGTTCCCTCACCTCTCTTGATATTAGTAGTTGTATGTAATTTGTATCAATCTCCAAGTACTTGTTGCAGGTTTTGGTTCGGATTAGGGGCTGTCCTATAGGAGTTTTCACCCCACATTTATAATTTACACCTTTTTTTTTTCTTCTCCCCCTTTTCCCATTATCATTTTGGCATTCCTGTCTTTCTTTTTTGTGAGTGTATGTGTGTGTGTGGTCTCTTTCTTTTTGTGTGAGGGTGGGTGTGTGAGCGTCTGTGTGAGTCTGGGGGAGGTTCTCTTTCTTTTTTCTCACCTATCACCGAATTTGCCTTTCTCTGGTGGTCACCTTTATTTGGAATTACAATTACTTTGACTACATTCTGTTTCAGTGCCTGGTGCGTTGCACCTGCTTGTGTTGTATTTTGTGCCTTTAAATCAACGCAGGATAGTGAGAACTACATAACCAGATACACAGAGAAGAGAGACCATGGGAAGACAGAGAAACAGCCCACATATGAAAGAAAAGCAAGGCTCACCAGAAAAGGAGGTAAACGAAATGGAAGTTAACAACCTGTCAGAGAAATAATTCAGAGAAATGGTCATAAGGTGACTGAAAAGAATGGAAGACAAATTTGATAATATGAGTAAGAACCAAGAGGAAATGAGGAAGACCCAGGAAGAAATGATGAAGAGCCATGAAGAAATGAAGATGAGCCAAGAAGAAAAGAAAAGTGACATTGCTGAAGTAAAGAACTCAATAGAAAGTATTAAGAGTAGACTAGAAGAAGCAGAGGATCGCATCAGTGAGCTAGAAGACCAGGAAGGAAAAAATAACCAAGTAGAGCAGCTTCCAGAAAAAAAAAATTAAAAAGCAGGAGGAGAGCATAACGGAACTTTGGGACAACAAGAAACAAAACAACATCCGTATAATTGGGCTTCCAGAAGGCCAGGAAACTGAACAAGGAATAGAAAACCTGTTGTATGAAATAATGACAGAAAACTTTGCTGATATAGGAAAGGAAAAACCCACACAAATCCAAGAAGCTCACAGAGTCCCAAGCAAAATAAACCCCAAAAGACCTACACCAAGACACATTATAATTAAATTGGCAAACACCAATGACAAAGTAAGAATCTTAAAAGCTGCCAGAGAGGGACAGAAAGTCACCTACAAAGGAACCCCCATCAGACTAACAAGTGATCTCTCAACAGAAACCTATCAGGCCAGAAGGCAGTGGAATGAAATTTACAAAGTCATGCAAAGGAAGGGTCTGAATCCTAGAATACTATACACCAGCAAGGCTCTCAATCAAAATTGAAGGTCAAATCAGGAGCTTCACAGATAAAAAAGGACTAAGGGAATTCGTCACCACCAAACCAGCAATGCAAGAAATGCTAAAGGATCTGCTGTAAAAAGAAATAGGAAGCGAAGAAGGAACACAGGGGTAAAGAACAAAAATGGCAACATATAAGTACCTATCAATAATAACTTTAAATGTAAATCGTTTAAATGCTCCAATCAAATGACATAGGGTAATAGACTGGATAAGAAAACACAACCCATGTATCTGCTGTCTACAAGAAACCCAACTCCGAAAAAAAGATGCACAAAGACTGAGGATGAAAGGTTGGAAAAAAGTTATTCAGGCGAATGGAAATGAAAAAAAGCAGGGGTAGCCATACTTATATCTGACAAATTAGATCTCAAAGTGAAGGACATAACAAGAGATAAAGAAGGCCACTTCAGAATACTGAAGGGAGCAATTCAACAAGAAGAAATAACTCTGGTAAATATATATGCACCCAATACAGGAGCACCCAAATATATACAAAAACTCCTAGAGGTAATCAAGGGAGAGATAGACAGCAATACAATCATAGTAGGAGACTTTAATACCCCACTATCACCATTGGACAGATCCTCTAAACAAAAAATCAGTAAAGAAACATCAATCCTCAATGACTCACTGGACCAGATGAAATTAATTGACATCTTCAGATTATTTCACCCCAAAGCCACAGAATATACATTCTTTTCAAGTGCCCATGGGTCATTCTCAAAGATAGACCATGTGTTGGGTCATAGGCAAAGACTCTCCAAATTCAAGAAGATAGAAATCGTATCAAGTATATTCTCAGATCACAGTGGCATAAAGCTGGAAATCAACTACAATAGATTGTTTCAAAGAAATCAAACACATGGAGACTAAACAGCATGCTATTAAATTATGACTGGGTTACTAGAGAGATAAAGGAAGAGATAGAAAGCATCATGGGTACAAATGACAATGATAGCACAACAATCCAAAATCTATGGGACACAGTGAAAGCAGTTCTGAGAGGGAAGTTCATAGCTCTACAATACCACTACAAAAAACTAGGAACAGCGGCAATCAATTATCTAACCAAACAACTCAAAGAGTTAAAAAGAAAGCAAAAAGAAAAGCCCAGTGTAAGCAGAAGGAAGGAAATAGTAAAGATCAGAGCAGAAATAAATGACATAGAGACCAAAAAAACAATACAGAAGATCAACAAAACCAAGAGCTGGTACTTTGAAAGGATAAACAAGATTGATGAACCTCTAGCCAGACTCACCAAGAAGCAAAGAGAGAGGACCCTAATAAATAAAATCAGAAGTGAAAGAGGTGAAATAACAACAGACCCCATTGAAATACAAAGGATTGTTAAAAAATACTATGAACAACTCTATTCCAACAAACTGGACAACCTGGAGGAAATGGATATGTTTCTAGAAAAATATAACCTCCCAAAACTCAATCAAGAAGAATCTAAACAACTCAATAGAAAAATAACTGTGGAAGAAATTGAAGCAGTCATCATAAAGCTTCCAGCAAACATAAGCCCAGGGCCAGACGGCTTCACAGGGGAGTTTTACCAAACATTTAAGGAAGAACTAAAACCTATACTGTCAGACTATTCCAGAAAATTTAAGAGGATGGAACACTTCCAAACTCCTTCTATGAAGCTAGCATCACCCTAATACCAAAACCAGATAAAGACGACACAATGAAAGAAAATTACAGGCCAATGTCCCTCATGAATATAGATGCCAAAATCCTCAATAAAATTCTAGCAAATCCGATCCAGCAGTACATCAGAAAGATCATACACCATGACCAGGTAGGATTTATGCCAGGAATGCAAGGATGTTACAATATCTGCAAATCAATAAATGTGATACATCACATAAACAAATTGAGAAATAAAAATCACATAGTCATATCAATTGATGCAGAAAAAGCATTTGACAAAATCCAACATCCTTTCTGAATAAAAACTTTCAATAAGGTAGGAATAGAAGGATCATACCTCAACATAATAAAAGCCATATATGATAAACCCACAGAATACATCATACTCAATGGGCAAAAACTACAACCATTTCCCCTAAGAACAGGAACAAGACAGGGTTGCCCACTTTCACCACTCCTGTTCAACATAGTACTGGAAGTATTAGCCACTGCAATTAGACAAGAAGAAGAAATAAAAGGCATCCAAATTGGAAAAGAAGAAGTTAAGCTATCCTTATTTGCAGATGACATGATATTGTACATAAAAACCCGAAAGACTCCATAAAAAAGTTAGTAGACTTAATAAATGAGTTCAGCAACGTAGCAGGGTACAAAATTAATGCCAAGAAATCTATGGTATTTCTATACACTAATAGTGAACTTAAAGAAAGAGAGACTAAAAAAGCAATCCCATTTACCATCACACCAAAAAAATTAAGATACCTAGGAATCAACTTAACGAAGGAGGTAAAAGACCTATTCGTGGAAAACTACAGGACACTGAAAAATGAGATCGAGGAAGATGTAAACAAGTGGAAGAATATTCCATGTTCATGGATTGGGAGAATCAACATCATTAAAATGTCCATACTACCCAAAGCAATCTATAAGTTTAATGTACTCCCCATTAAAATACCAATGGCATATTTCACAGACCTAGAAAGAACTCTCCAAAAATTCATCTGGAACAAAAAAAGGCCCCGAATAGCACCAGCAATCCTGAGAAAGAAGCACAAAGTCGGTGGGATTTCCATACCAGATTTCAAGCTGTATTACAAAGCTACTGTTCTCAAAATTGCCTGGTACTGGCACAAGAACAGACATATAGATCAATGGAATAGAATAGAGAATCCAGATATCAACCCAATCCACTATGCTCAATTAATATTTGACAAAGGATGCATGAACATAAAATGGAGTCAAGACAGTCTCTTCAATAAATGGTGTTGGGAAAATTGGACAGGTACATGCAAAAAAATGAAACTAGAGCACCAACTTACAACATGCACAAAAATAAACTCAAAATGGGTACAGGACTTAAACGTAAGACAGGAAGCCATAAAAATATTAGAGGAATCTACAGGAAGAAAAATCTCAGACATATGCCAAAAGAACTTCTTTGATGATACTGCTCCGAGGGCAATGGAAGCTAAAGAGAAAATAAACAAATGGGACTACATCAAAATCAAAAGCTTTTGCACAGCTAAAGAAACCATCAACAAAACAACAAGAAAACTCACTGTATGGGAGAACATATTTGCAAATGTTATCAGTGATAAAGGTTTAATCTCAAGCATCTACAGGAAACTCACCCAACTCAATAAAAGGAGGACAAATGATCCAATAAAAAAATGGGCAACAGACCTAAATTGAATCTTCACGAAAGAAGACAAAAGGAAGGCCCAGGGACATATGAAAACTTGCTCAAAGTCACTAATTATCCGAGAGATGCTAATCAAAACGACTATGCGGTACCATCTCACACCTGTCAGAATGGCTTACATCAACAAATCAACAAAGGACAAGTGCTGGCGAGGATGGGCAGAAAAAAGGAACTCTCCTGCACTGTTGGTGGGATTGTAGACTAGTGCAGACAGTGTGCAGAACAGTATGGAGTTTCCTCAAAAAACTAAAAATGGAGCTCCCATTCGACCCAGTGATCCCACTTCTAGGAACATACCCCAAGAAATTAGAAAGGTGAATTAGAAAGGATATATGTACCCCTATGTTCATAGCAGCACAATTCACCATTGTGCTGGAAACAGCCGAAGTGCCCGTCAGCAGATGAGTGGATTAAAAAACTATGGTACATTTACACAATGGAATACAACGCCGTGGAAAAAAAGAAGGAGCTCCTACCATTTATAACAACGTGGTTGGATTTGGAGAGCATTATGCTAAGTGAAATAAGGCAGGCAGAGAAAGACTATTATCACATGATCTCACTCATTTGAGGAATACAATCAGTGATATAGTCTGATGAACAAGAATGGATCCAGAGACTGAGAAAAGTCCATCAGAATGACAAATCTCAGGGTAAGTAGCAGGTGGTGGGAGTAAGTGGAAAAGTCAATATATTTGAACTCTTGAACTGAGGTAAGTGATTTGTGTTTTTACATCCCTGACAAAGTTTATATAAAGTTATAAAAAAAATGGCAGCTAGTTTGACATTGAATTGTCATGGCCTAGAGCTTGTCATATCCTATGGAGACCAGTCCTTAGGCTAGGCCCTGCTTAACCTCCCGTGACACCATAATACCCTTACATGATATTATTCTACAATGTCATTATAATATTTGATATTTGACAACATCATATTATACAATTAGCCAAAATAAACTTACAAACCAATTCTTTGAATGGTGGGCAGCAACTTAAAAAAGGATAGGAAAGAAATTAATCCCTTTCAGAAGGAATTAAGGCACTGGGAAGGCATCCGAGCATTCTATATTGGCCCTTCTTGCCCTTTCTGCCAAGAGGGACCTTCTTCTTACTATCCAAATACACACAGCTGATGCCTGAGTTTTCAGTTCGAGCTGTGGCTGAAGCCTCTGGGCAGCTGGCACCATGGATCTGTATCTCGACCAATGGTGTGAGCTGGGCCCTCTCTGGAGAAGAAACCTGGGTCCCCCGAGATATGTGATCAGTACCGGGACCCCGCCAGCAGGCGAGGGGACCCCAAGGCAGGTACTGGACGTGGAGGCCACAGGGGCATAGACTACAAAGGAGACAGAACTGAACCTCACATCACCCTGTTTGGCCCCGGAAGATGGCTGGTTAGCCAGAGACGGGTAAGATTCCTCAGGGAAGGAACAACCCTAAGACAGGCACAGTCGCAGAGGGGCCAACAGGAGAGAACTAAAAGGTCAACAGAGGTGGGGCACAGACTCTCATACACAAACCTTGCAAGGGTTTGAATTCTCACCCCTCCTGAGGGAGGTCTCCTACCCCCATGGTTGCTTCGCCTCCCACGCACAACTCATACCGGGACCCAGGTGACAGAGACTCGGCCAGCAATATCTATAGAAAGGATGTATGTACCCCTGCTCTATATCTAAATTTACTCTATTACCAGTAATGCTCAGGACCTACTCAAAATTGCAAATATTGCTTTCCACTTGTATTTACAGGGTAAACTAAGATTTCTGCTTGAGTATTAAAATTGACAGGAAATAGTAATCAAGTTTTCAGATTAATTTAAATTGGCCAAGTGAAATAAGTGAATACTCAAGAAAATTATAGTGTACTGGACAAAAAGCTTTTCCTAAAACATTAACTAAAAAATCTATTAGTAGTTCATCTCACTGTAAAATTGCCTAACATCCAAAGAACCTAAAGCAGTCATATTTGAGTGCAAAAATTGAAATTTAAAATTACCAAGACTGCAATATAAAATTTCCAAAAGTCCCCATTAATCAAAAAAGGGGAGGGGACAGTGGGGTAATATCATGTAAGGAAAAAAATATCGAGTAAGTAAAATACATCTAGAAAATTCTTACTCCAGTAAAGTACATTCCGTTTGTAAAACCAACTGCAGGACACCCATGAAAATACACACATGGTGTCAAAATAAGCCAAAGGAAAATCATTTAGGCAAAAATTAAAAGAATCTTAAGTCTATTTTGCATAGAGGACCCCTTTGTTAACTTTTGGTTGAGAATGTGTTTGTGTGTTTTCAGAGGACAACTCCAAAACCATGTGGGTTCCTGTGACTGTGAGGAACGGATGGATCTGTTCCAGTCAAGAGGACGGTCCAGAGATGGGGGACACTGACGACACCTTGCCATGCTAGCAGTCACCAGCTGTGCATGTCTGTAGGCAGCCCAGGACCAAACCAGAGAGGATGGATCTTGCATTGCCACGATGTGTCCACCATCTGGATACCATTGCTGACATGCACACATAAAGAATTATTTGACACTGAAACTAGGACTCAGAACAGTTGGACATTGAA
Organism: Antrozous pallidus; assembly: GCA_027563665.1. Classification (NCBI taxonomy): domain Eukaryota; kingdom Metazoa; phylum Chordata; class Mammalia; order Chiroptera; family Vespertilionidae; genus Antrozous; species Antrozous pallidus. Next base: position 74,335 of record JAOAOB010000024.1, on the reverse strand, counting down.
ACTGAGACTGAAACATTTTTTGTTCTTATACATTTATTTCTAGTATGCAGAGGCAATATATTTTTGAAGAAAAGAAACAGGGGAGAGTGATTGATATAGAGGCAGGGTGGCCTTGAACAGGCTGTCAAGCTACTGGGGAAGGCTTGGGTGGATGGGAGGCAGATGCGGGGGGAGATCAAATGAAGGACTTGTATGCATGCATATGAGCATAACCAATGAATGAAAGACACTGGGACGGGGAGGGGCGAAGGTGGGGATATGTGCTGGGGGGTAGGGGAGGCTGGTGGGAGAATAAGGGGGAGGGGGAAAAGAAAACATGTACTACTATTAATTATAAGTTATACTGCAAAAAAATCAATAATATTAAAAAAAGAGGAGATTCAAAGACAAATGGTAGATTAGGGGGTTAGGTAGCAATCAAATGATCTGTATACATGCATGTTTGCTTTACAAACTACACATACATTGGGGCAATGGGGCTGCCTGGGGAGGGAATGGCTGGGGAGTCAGTTGGGGGAAAAGAAGATATATGTAAAACTTTAGATAGTAATAAATAAATAAATAAATAAATAAATAAATAGGCTTCTAGGGCTGGTTTTTTTTTTTTTTTGTTTTGTTTTGTTTTTTGTTTTTTGTTTTTAGTTGGGTCAGTTCATGTTGTTGGAGGACCACTCGGTGGGCTAGTTTTCTGGCACACAGATTCTGTGGTCTGGAAATATCCACCTCCCCTTAGTCATATTTCCTTCATCTTGCTGTGTCTACCCTTTTTCTGAGCTTTATATTTTTTGGGGGGTGTGAGGTTCTGGAGGCAGCATAATTTGTGGTGGTGTTGCCTGTTCTCTTGTGGCATGTTTAGCTGCAGGGTCTGCCTGTTTATTTTCCTGGGACACTGAGTCTTTTCCCTTTCAGTGAATGACTGCTACCTCCTTGGTTTCTAGACTACCTCTAACAGTTCCAGGATTTTATTTTGGTTTTTTATTCCTTTCCCTTTGGCCATAAGGAGTCATCTTTCCTTGTGTACAGACATAGGGAGCAGAGGCATAGTTCAAATCAGTATATCTGTGAACAAGCTTATTCTTGCTAAGCTCTAATGTCCTCATCAGGGCCCATAGTTCTGCTCTTTGGAGGAAGGGCCCTTGCCTTCAACATTTTGAAATCCAAAACTATTGCATACCAGCATATATTTTGTCTTTACTCATGAAACTACTGCCGTCTGTGTACAGAATGAGGTCAGGATTTTGCAGTGGTTTATACAGGAACTCATGCACCATCTGTGGCACCTGAATTGACATTATTGAGACCACAGAATGGTCTACTGGTGACTTTCCATCGTGATAGGGGTTCTACCCTTTGTGTCACCTCAGAGTCTTCAGCCCTTCTGTCACCTGGTGAGGCTGGGTGGCCCGAGCTTGCAGCCAGGAGGCCACCCTGTGTTTCACATTCTTTGATATGCTTCCTTTCTAGCTGTGTGGTCCTGCTTTAAAAAGGGGTGATTGTGAAGGATATCCAGCAATTTGATACATTCTTTCCAAGGGATCCCACTAATAGCTGAAGCATTGTCAGATGTTGGTTTGATCTTGTCCTACAAGGGCAGTATTGACCATGCATTGATGTTCAGGGGCCTATGGGTCAAATGCAGTGGACACTGTAGCCCTCACAGTCTTTCATAGAAGTCAGCCAGACTCTCATCTGGTTTTTGCAAGACCTCAGAGTTCTTTTCCAGGTTTGTAGGCTACTTGGCTCCTGCCCTTATGCCTTGGAGGAAAGTGAGTAGGGATCTTTCTAGGGGATTATTTTCTTCCTCTGTATAGAGGTCCCAGAGGGGCTCCTAATTGGGCAGGACTTCCTGTGCCCAAGCCTCTGCATCTAAATGTTCAGCTGGTGCCTAAGTTTGGAGCCATTTCCTGGCCTCAGTAACAATTTTCCTGTATTCTTCTCTGTTAAACAAGGTGAGGAGGAACTGTTTACATCTGATCCAACTGGGGTTCTGAGTCTGAAATATGGATTTCAGGAGCTCTATCATTGCCTGGGTTTTTTCAGAATATATCAGCATGTGATCTTCTAGTTGAGGAGGTCAGTGGTGGAGAAAGGCTGATAGTTAAAAACTTATTCCCCTCTTATAGGGTTCCATCAGGATCTATTCTCGGGGGAACTTTCATCTCCCTCAGTGGCATCTGCATTGCCGCTGGGGGTCTTGGTCCTTGGGCCAATGGCCTAAAATGTCTTCCTGAAGGCTCGGGTGTCTCTGGTGATGGGGTGGACTGGCTTCCTCAGAATCAATATGGGAAGTCACAGTACTTTTCGTGAAGTCTTCCTTTCACTGTGCTACAAGGACCTTATACTGTCTCTGAGCAGTAATGCAGAACTGGACCCAAGAAAGCTTGATCTGAGCTATGTCCAACAATTGATAAGCAGCTGGGCCTCTAGCAAAGTGAAATATGCCTCATCCTTAAACAAGTAAAAACAAACAACCAAGACACATAAAACAACAATCAACAGCTACTCATATATATAATATTTACAGGCACTCATAACACACAGACAAGACTTAATAAATCAGCTCTTTTCATGGATCCTTCTTATATCTTACAGTGCCCAGGACATACAGCTAGAGAGCTGCCCAGGGGCTCACAGATGGGGTGGTCAGTGAACATACTCAAGCAGCCTGTTGTTCACAGATCTCCTCATATTCTTCTCTCCATAGCAAACATTGACTGTCATATAGAGTTGTTTTAGCCAAAGTCTGCCAGTCTCAAGACAACTTACGATAATTTTCAGTCAAAACATTAAGGAGTCCTCTTGTAAATGTGCTGTTAACCCCATATTCTCTAGTTGATGAGCCATCCCACACCAGAGGTGGAGGTCTTGAGAACTTAGGTATTACAGGCTTTACATACTCTACTTCAGAAGGAGGGGGCAGAGGTAAATACTTCTGGCATTCTTCAGGCTTTTGATTATCAATATGAAGTGTGCATAGCACAGCTCAAACAAGAGCCCACACAGTTAAAAATGAAATATACACTCATTTTCTCTGTGCCTGATTTATTTTTAAATTCCTACCTACTTGTCCCAAGAGATCATATCTAATGTTCCATCATTAGGGAACCATTGATTATAAATTATAGGCACCATTTATTTTTAATAACTTTTTAAGTAACAAGAGATCTGTTACTGGGAAGACAGTTTCTGTCCTAAGTGAAATCTTAGCTGAAAAACCATTCCCTTGAATTTGCAAATACCAAGAGGGCACCAATGACTTACTGCCTAGTTACTTTCCTTTATTTCCTCTTCATTTTTGAGGGTTCTCCCATGACTTGATCCTCACATGAGAAACCTCCTTGCTGGGGCTAGTTTACTTACACAATTTCACTGTGAAAGAGAGGATATTAGGGTTGTCTGGCTCAGGGGACTAGGCAGGCACAATTTCCTGCCTCACTAGGCTTTTATTACAGTTTGAGATAAAGTTTATTTTTCAGATACAATCAGTAGGGGAAGTAATCATATGAGGACACATGTGTTTTCATTGTCCTCTCGGCAAGGTCATCACAAGAATAAACAGGATTCCATAAACACCCAGGAGACTGCACATGCACAGACTTATTTGGAAAGGTAAAGAAAGAACTAGACGCCATCTTTGATATTCCCCTAAGTTTCCCCGAGGTCAGAATTCTAATAAACAGAGCAGGCGGCCTTCCACACACTTTACTTTTCTTGTAATATCCTCCTTACAAGCTTTCCAACCAAGTCTAATGCCTTCACAAACCTCCACTCTGGATCAAGGAACCACAGGAGCAAAGGCCCGAGGCAGGATTTAAAAAGGAGAAAAGGAGGCTTTGATTCCCCCAAGGAAACTGGTGAGGCCTGTGGCTTTTCCTCAGGGAGAGTTGTGAGACAGAAAGTACTCTGAGTGACCAGATCTGACTTAGTTTTTATTGACTAATTCTGGCTGCTATGTAGGGAATCATCTTCCTCCTTTATCCCCAGGTATTTCCAATGGTGGCAGGAATTAGGGGGTTTCTCTTTGGTCTAATTTTCCCTATAACTGCTTTTGCATAGCATCACTAAGTTAGTGCTAAATTTATCAACCAGATACTCTGGTTCTCCTTGTAAGAGACAATACTAAGCACCAGTGACTGATTCTCTTTCTCATTGTGCACACCGGGGTTCCCTGAGTCCCAGCTCATGCGCACTAAGAGACAGTGACTTCTATTCTTGGTGCAGTGTACATAGAGATCCTAATTCTCAGTACAAGGCTGCACCAAGCAACAGAGATTCTGATACTCGATTCTTGTTGCAGACACAGGGGGACTCTGATTCCTCAGCCCATTTCAGTGTGGTACAAGTAGAGTTCTTGATTCTAGGTGTGTGCCCGAGGCTGCACTGAGCACCAATGACTCTTATCCTGGGTGAGCCTGGATTCCACCAACCCACGGCAGTCATGCATCTTAATGCCAGAGCTCTTCAATGACACAAAGGTGGTGTGAAGCTATCACTGGACTCTGTGCAGGCCCTATCAACTTGGCATTTGAACTTCTGGTGAGAGTAAGAATGAGGAACTGAAGAAACAATCCCCAGAGGAAAGCAAAGGAGGAATTGCAAGAAAGAAAATAAGTGAAACTGAAGCAAAGTAATGGACATGTAGTTCATGCATAGGATGGATGAGAAAAAAAATACGCAAAAATCAGGAAGAAATCAAATGTAATATAGCTGCAGTAAAAAAAAAAAAAAAAAAAAAAAAAAACCCCATGATATTAAGAGATATCAACAATAGATTAGAAGAAGCAAAGGACCAAAGTAGTGAATTAGAAGATAAGGTATTAAAACAAGCTCAAGCTGAACAGCAGCTAGAGAAAAAAAAATTAAAAAGCAGGAGAGCCTAAGGAAGCTTTGAGACAACACAACATGAAGTAACACATGTATGACAGTGGTACCAGAAGGACAAGAGCAGCAAGGATTAGAGAATAAATTTGAACAAATAATAACAAAACTTCCCTGACACAGGGAAGAAAAGAGTCCCAAACAAGATGATTCCCAAAAGACCCACATCAAGACATGTCATAATTACAATGGTAAATGTTAACAACAAAAAGAAAATCTTAAAGACTGCAAAAGTGAGATAGAGAGTTACCTACAAATTATCCCCCATCAGATTATCAAATGATTTTTAACAGAAACACATTAAACTAGAAGAATATGGAGAAAGTATATAAAGTGATGCAAAGCAAAGGATTGAATCCAAGAATACTCTACTTAGCAAGACTATCAATGACAATTGAAGGGGAAATCAGGAGTTTCACAAACAAACAAAGGCTCAGGGAATTTATCACCATGAAGGGAGCAATGCAAGAAATGTTAAAGGGAATGATATAAAAAGAAGAAACAAAAAGGGAGGAAGGAACACAGGCTTACAGCACAGAAATGGCTACAAACAAGCCAATAACAACATAAATTTAAATGGATTAAATGCTTCAATAAAAAGAAATTGAGTGACTAAATGGATAAGAAAATATGACCCATATATATATATGCTGTCTACAGGAGACCCATTTCAGAACAAAGGAACTCCCACAGACTGAAAGCAAAGGGATGTAAAAATACCTATCAGGCAAATGGAAATGAAAAACAAAAACAAACAAACAAACAAACAAACAAAAAAAACCACCTTACGTAGCAATACTTTTTCTGACAAAATGACCTCAAAGTGAAGACTATTACAAGAGATAAGAAAGGTTACTTCATAATTCTAAACAGGTCAGTCAAAATGATATAACTCTAGTATACATATATGAACAAAATGCAGGAGCATTCAATATATTAAAAAATCTTTGTAAGATATTAGAGGAGAGATTGACAGCAACAATAATAGCAAGAGACATATATATTCTATTAACAACACTGGATAAATCCTCTAGACAAAAAAAAAATTAGCAAAGAAACATCAATCCTAAATGACTCACTAAATCAGAAGGATTTAATCAACATCTTCAGAATATTACACCCCAAAACTATAGAATATGCATTTTTCTCATGCTCACATGAGACATTTTAAAAGGTAGACTACATATTGGGACATAGGCAAAGTCTCTCCAAATTCAAGAGGATTGAAATCATACCAAGATCACAATGGCATAAAATTAGAAATCAACTACAGTAAAACAATCACAAAAATTCACATAGTTGGAAGCTGAATATTATACTATTAAACAATTATTGGATTATCAAAGAGAGAAAAGGAGAAATAAAAACATCATGAAAACAAAGACAATGAAACACAAAAATTCAAATCTTTGGAACACAGGGAAAGCAATCCTGAGTGGGAAGTTCATAGCATTACAAACCTACATTTAAAAAATGGCAACAAATTATCTAACTCTTCACCTTGAAGAAATAGAAAGAGAGCTACAACAAGAAAAGCCCAATGTGAGTGAAGGAAGGAAATAATAAAGATCAGAGCAGAAATAAATCACATAAAGACAAAAAAAATTACAAAAGATCAATGACACCAAGAATTGGTTATTTAAAGGACAAATAAGATTGATGAACCTCTAGCCAGGCTCACCTAAAAGCAAAGCAAGAGGACCCAAATAAATGAAATCATATATGAAAAAGGTGAAACAACAATAGGCTCCACAAAAATACAAAGAATTGGTAATAAATACTATGACCAACTCTACTCCAACAAACCGGTCAATTTAGAAGAAATGGACATTTTCCTAGAAAAAATACAAACTTCCAAAATTCAACCAAAAGGAATAAAAATTTTTGAATAGGCTGATAACTATGAAGAAAATTGAAGCAATAGTAATAATAATAATAATAATAATAATAATAATAAAACTGCTTACAAACAAAAGCCCTGGACAAGCTGGCTATACAGGGGAATCTTACCAAACATTCAAAGAAGAGATAAAACTTATCTTCCAAATACTATTCCAAAAAATTCAAGAAGAAAGCACATTTCCAAGTTCTTAATATGAAACCAGCATTACCTTAGTCCAAAAACCATGTAAAGATGGGAGACGGAGAGAGAATTACAGGCCAATATCTCTATTTTGAACATAGATATCAAAATCCTCAACAAAAATTCTTGCAAATTGAATCCAGCATTACATTAGAAAGATAATACATTGTGACCATATGGGATTTATTCTGGTAATTCAAGGATGGTACAATATCTGCAAATAAAAAATGCGATATACCACATAAACAAACTTAGAGATAAAAACCATATACATTGATACAAAAAAAGCATTTGACAAAATTCAACACCCTTTCTTGAAAAAAAAATACTCTTATCAAGATATGAATAGAAGAATCATACCTCAACATAATAAAAGCCATATATGATAAACCCACAGCCAATATCATACTCAATGGGCAAAACTAAAACCATTTCCCCAAGGAGCAGGAACAATACTGGGATGTCCACTCTCAGCACTCCTGTTCAACATAGTACTGGAAGTGCTAGCCATAGAGATCAGACAAGAAGAACAAATAAAAGGCATGCAAACTAGAAAAAAAAGTAAAACTGTCCTTATTTGCAAATGACATGATACTTTACATAGAAAACTCCAAACACTCCATAAAATAATAGACTTAATGAATACATTTGGCAATGTAGCAAGATACAAAATTAACACTCAGAGGTCTATGGCTATTTTATACAACAATAATAAACTCACAGAAATAAAAAATTAAAAAGAAATACCATTTACCATTGCAACAAAATATTAAGATACCTAGAAAAAAATAAAAGGTACCTAGGAATAAACTTAACCAAGAAGACAAATAATCTGTATTCAGAAAAGACAAATAATCGGTATTCAGAAAATTTCAGGATGCTAAAAAGAAATACAGGAAGACATGAACAAATGGAAGTATATGTCATGTTCATAGATTGCTAGAATAAATATCATTAAAATGTCCATATTACACAAATCAATCAATAAATTCAACACAATCCCCATTAAATTACCAACAACTTACTTCAAAGATCTAGAACAAATTCTCCAAACTTTCATCTAGAATAAAAAAAGACCCAAAATATCAGCAGCAATCTTTCTTTATTTATATACTTACATCAGATTTTTGGGGGGAGTTATTTTTATTTTTTAAATTTTCTTTTTGATTAAAGTATTACATGTGTCTCCTTATCTCCAGTATCCTCCCATTCATGCCCCCAACCCCATGTTGTCTATGTCCATTGATTAGGCTTATATGTATGCACATAAGTCCTTTGGTTGATCTCTCCACCTTATCCCACCGTTCCCTAGCTTTTCTGAGGTTTGACATTCTGATGGACTTTTCTCAGTCTCTGGATCTATTCTTGATCATCAGTCTATGTCATTCATTGTATTCCACAAATGAGTGAGATCATGTAATATTTATCTTTATCTGCCTGGCTTCTTTCACTTAGCATAATGCTCTCCATATCCATCCATATTGTTGCAAATGGTAAGAACTCCTTTTTTACCACAGCGCAGCATTCCATTGTGTAGATGTACTATGTTTTTTTAATCCACTTATCTACTGATGGGCACTTAGAGCTGTTTCCAAATCTTAGCTATGGTGAATTGTGCTACTATGAACATAGAAATGCATATATCCTTTCTGATTGGTGTTTCTAGTTTTCTGGGATATATTCCTAGAAGTGGGATCACTGGGTCAAATGGGAGTTCCATTTTTATTATTTTGAGGAAACTCCATAATGTTCTCTGCAATGGCTGTACCAGTCTGCATTCTCACCAGCAGTGCACGAGGGTTTCTTCTTCTCTGCATCCTCCCCAGCCCTTGTAATTTGTTGACTTGTTGATAATAGCCATTCTGGTAGGAGTAAGGTGGTACCTCATTGTTGTTTTGATTTGCACCTCTCTGATGATTAGTGACTTTGAGCAGGTTTTTATATATCCCTTGGCATCATTCTGTCTTTTTTTTTTTAAAGTATCTATTTAGGTCAGCTGCCCATTTTTTGATTGGGTTATTTATCTTCATTTTGTTAAGTTGTATGAATTCCCTGTAAATGTTGGACATTAAACCCTTATTGTTAATATCATTTATAAATATGTTCTCCCATGCAGTGGGCTTCCTTGTTGATTTATTGATGGTTTCCTATGGAGGAAATTGAAGCAGTAATCAAAAACTGCAAAAGCTTTTTATTTTTATGTAGTCCATTGTTGAATTTCTCTTTACTTTCCAAGGTCTAGGAGCAGTATCAGTGAAGAAATTGCTTCAGCATATGTCTGAGATTTTTCTGCCTGTGGATTCCTCTAGTATTTTTATGTTTTTCCATCAGGTTTAAGTCCTTGATTCATTTTGAGTTTATTTTTGTGTATGGTGTAAGTTGGTGGTCTAGTTTCAGTATTTTGCATGTATCTGTCTAATTTTCCCAATCACATTTGTTGAAGAAACTGTTCTTGACTCCATTGTTTGTTCATATCTCCTTTGTCAAATATTAATTGGGCATAGTGATTTGGATCTATTTCTGGGTTCTCTATTTTATTCCATTGATCTATGTGTCTGTTCTTGTGCCAGTACCAGGCAGTTTTGAGACCAGTGGTTTTGTAATACAGCTGGTTTTGTAATACAGCTGGATATATGGTATTGAGATCCCATCTACTTTGTTCTTCTTTCTCAATATTGCTATAGCTATTGATGGTTTCTCTCTCTCTCTCTCTCTCTCTCTCTCTCTCTCTCTCTCTCTCTCTCTCTCTCTCTCTCTCCCCTTCCTCTCTGACATCCATATGAATTTCTGAAAAGTGTGTTCTAGGTCAGTGAAGTATGCGTATGGTATTACAATGGGAGGTGCATTGAATTTATAGATTGATTTGGGTAGTATGGACATTTTGATGATGATTTTACCAATCAATGAACATTGCATGTTCTTCCGTCAGTTTATGTCTTCCTCTGTCTCCTTTTTCAGTGTCCTGTAATTTTCAACATACAGGTCTTTTACCTCCTTAGTCAAATATATTTCTTAGGTATCTTATATTTTTGGTGTGATGGTAAATGGAATTGCTTTATTAGCCTTGCTTTCTGTAAGTTTATTATTGGTGTACAGAAATGCCATAGATTTCTTGGCATTAATTTTGTATCCTGCTACATTGCCAAATTCACTTATAAGTCTAATAATACTTTGATGGAGTCTTTGGGGTCTTCTATATACAATATCATGTCATCTGCGAATAAGGACAGTTTTACTTCTTTTTGTCCAATTTGGATGCCTTTTATTTTTATTTTGTCTTGTCTAATGGGAATGGCTAGTACTTCTAGCACTATGTCGAATAGGAGTGGTGAGAGTGGGCATCCCTGACTTGTGCCTGTTCTTAGGGGAAATGGTTTTCTGCATCAATTGATATGACTATGTGGTTTTGGATCTCAATTTGTTTATGTGGTGTATCACATTTATTGATTTCTGAATATGTACCATTCTTGCATCCCCAGGATAAATCCTACTTGGTCATGGTGTATGATCTTCCATTTGCTAGAATTTTGTTGAGGATTTTGGCATCTATATTCATGAGGCATATTGGCCTTTAATTATCTTTCATTGTATTATCTTTTTCTGGTTTTGTATTAGGGTGATGCTGGCTTCATAGAAGGAGCTTGGAAGTGTTCCATTGTCTTGGAATTTTCTGTAATATTCTGAGAAGGATAGGTTTTATTTCTCCTTGAATGTTTGGTAAAACTCTCTCGTGAATCACTGTAGCCCAGGGCTTTGGTTGTCTGGAAACTTTCTGATGACTGCTTCAATTTCTTCCATAGTTATTGGCCGATTAAGATTTTTAGAATCTTCCTGAGTGAGTTTTGGAAGGTTGTATTTTCTAGGAAATACATTCAGGTTGTATTCATACAGGTCTATTCATACAGGTTGTCTAGTTTTTTAGAATAGAGTTGTTCATAATATTATTAACAACCCTTTGTATTTCTGTGGGGTTTGTTGTTATTTAGACTCTTTCATTTCTGATTTTGTTTATTTGAGTGCTCTCTCTTTGCTTCTAGTTGAGCCTGGTTAGAGGCTCATCAATCTTGACTATACTTTCAAAGAACCAGCTCTTAGTTTTGTTGATCTTCTGTACTTTTTTGTCTTTATGCTATTCTCTTCTGCTTTGATCTTTATTAGTTCCTTCTTTCTATTCACTGTGGGCTTTTCTTATTGCTCTCTTTCTAATTCTTTGAGTTTTAGTATTAGATGATTTATTACCATTTTTTTGAGGTAGGCCTGTGAGGTATAAACTTCCTTCTCAGGACTGATTTCATTGTGTCCCATAGCATTTGCATTGTTGTGTTTTTATTGCCATTGATCTCCAAGATGTTTTTAATTTATAGTTTGATCTCATGATAATCCAATCTTTGTTTAATAGCATGTGATTCAGCTTCTAAATGTTTGAATTTTTTGAAATGTTTTTATTGTAGTTTACTTCTAATATTATGCCTTTGTGTTGTGTGAAAACGCTTGATATGATTCAATCTTTTTGAATTTGGGGAGACTTTGATCCAATATGTGGTCTCTTTTTGAAAATGTTTCATGTGATCTTGTGAATAATGTATATTCCATGAATTTGGGGTGAAATGCTCTGAAGATGTAAATTAAGTCCATTTGATGTAGTGAGTCATTTAAAATTGCTGTTTCTTTGCTAATATTTTTGTCTAGAGTATTCATCCAGTGATGTAAGTGGTAGATTAAATTCTCCTACTATGATTGTATTATTGTTGATATCTCAAAATCTGCCAGGAGATTTTTTTATGTATTTGGTGCTCCTGCATTGGGTGTGTATATCTTTACCAGGGTTTTATCCTCTGTTTGTATCAATCCCTTTATTATTATGAAATGTCCTTTCTTATCTCTTCTTAGGTCTTTTACTTTGAGATCTATTTTGTCAGATGTAAGTATTTTTACTCCAGTTTTTATTTCATTTCCATTTGCCTAAAAGATGTTTTTCCCATCCCTTCACTTTCATTCTGCATGATTCCCTTTTTCTGAGATTGGTCTCTTGTAGATAGCAACATATATATTTTTTTCCATTCAGCCACTTAATGTCTTTTGATTGGAGCATTTAGTCCATTTATATTTAAAGTTATTATTGGTAGGTGCTTGTTTATAGCTATTTTTATTTTTTGTGTCTGTGTTCCTCCTTACCATTTTATTTCTTATTTTTACACCAGTCCCTTTAGCATTTCTTGCATTGATGATTTGGTAGTGATAAACTCCCTTAGCATCTTTTTGTTTGTGAAGCTCCTTATTTCCCCTTCAGTTTTTTTTTTAAATATGAATCCATATGTTTATTGCAGCATTGTTTATAATAGCCAAAACATAGAAAAACCTAAGTATCCCTTGATAGACAAGTGGCTTTAAAAAATGTAACCCACACAAATATTATTCAGCCATAATAAAATAAATCTGGACATAGAGGATCTCAAGTGAATTAGGTTAAGTGAAATAAATAAACCAAAAAGACAAATACCATAGGATTTCATATGTGGAACCTAAACAAACAAACAAACAAACAAACAAACAAACACAAGAACCCAAACTCATGGATATACAGAATAGATATACAGATGGTTGCCAGTGTAAAGGGTTTAGAGTCCTAACTGGTTTGGCTCAATGGATAGAGTGTCAGCCTGGGGACTAAAGGGTCCAGGTTCAATTCCGATCACGGGCACACGCCTGCATTATGGGCTTGATCCCCAGTGAGGGACATGGAGGAGACAGCCAATTAATGATTCTCTCTCATTATTGATTTTTTTTATCTCTCCCTCTCCCTTCTCATCTGAAATCAATAAAGATATATATATATTTAAAGGGACTTAGGTGAAGAAAAGAATGAAGGGGGAGAGTCAAAGGTATAATGTTTCAGTAGTAATGTAAATCCTGGTGATAAATGTATAGCTTGGTGACTATCCTATCTAATAAAAGAGTTATGTGCAAATTTGACCTTACCTTTGCTACACCCACAAGCCACAGACACACCCACCAGCCAATCAGGAGCAGATTATGCAAATAAACCCCAACCAAGATGGCTGCTGCCACTGAGAGCAGGAGGAAGGCTTGGGTTTCCCTGGCAACAGAGAAAGCCAAGCTTTCCACCTGTTATTGCTGGCCTAGGCCTCCACTCAATGCTACAAAGTTTCAAACAGAAATGGCTGCTGCCATGGAGTGAACAGAAGGCTTGGATTTGCTCCAGGCTAAAAAGTTTCCATTGTAGATATAAACTAATCCCACATCCCAGGGCCTCCACTTGGGTCACTGGTGGGCATGGCCAGCTTGCACACCTCCACAGGCCCCTTGCCCAGGCTGCTCCTCACCCCAAAGGAACCCCCACCCTCAACTGGGACACTCTTCAGGGCAAACCAGCTGACCCCCACCCATGCACCTGGCCTCTAAGCTATCTAACAAAAGAGTCATTTGCAGATTGACCATCACTCCAACACTCAAGAAGACTGCCTCCATGTGGTCAAAGATTCCCATGTAGATACAAGATGACCACCAAAGATGGCCAGCAAGTGAGTGCTGTTGGAGGTTTCAGGCCTGCAAGGGAGGGCAGTTGGGGGTTATCAAGCATGCTTGGGAGGGCAGTTAGGGGTGACCAGGCTGGCAGAGGAGGGAAGTTGGGGACAAATTGGCTGGCAGGAGAGCAGTTAGACATCAATTAGGCTGGCAGGGTAGTGGTTAGGGAGTGATCAGGCTGACAGGCAGATGTGGTTAGTGAAAATCAGAGAGGCAGGCAGGTGAGCAGGTTGGAGCTAGCAGTCCTGGATTGTGAGAAGGATGTCCAACTGCCCGTTTAGACCCAATCCATGCATGAATTTTGTGCACCAGGCCTCTAGTAGTTAATAATTTTGTATTATATATTTAAGAGTCGTGGAAAGAGTAGATCTTAGAAGTTCTCATGTAAAGAAAAAAATATGCATGGGTGGTCACTATTTGCATTATATACAAATACCAAATCAGTTTGTACACCAAAAATTATTCTACTATTATATTGTTACAAAAAATCAGAGGAGAATCAAACAATACTTAGAGAGATGGAGCTACATTTATTATGCCCAGTCCAGAGGAAAATGTCTCTCAAATTCTGATCCCTAACATGGAGAAATTTTTTCTATTTATATGTTTTAACCTTTTTTTTGTCTCCCAAATATGGGATGTTTCCGGACCTTTTCGCAAGTTTTTAAAGAGCCTCTTTATGTTGGGGCCTTAAGACCTCAACCAAAGGCCTGACCTGTGCCAACACTGATAATTTTGTTCATGGAAGGTTTAATGGCCTCTCTGAAGTGGGAGTAGTCTTATCTTCCTTATTATTTAAGCAAGCAAGTATTTATAGAAGCCAAATAGCAGGGTTAAAATTTCACAGTAGTTTTTATATAAGATGGATGCTTCAATGTGTTAATTATATCTCAGTTTAATAAAAACAATACAGATTTCTAGAACACCAGCAAATTGTATTTATCACCAATTAGTCAGCAAGTTCTTAGTTCATTAGGCAGATGACAACCTACAAATCCAATCCATGAAATTCCCCTTCGATTTTGAATGATAATCTTGATGAATATTGTTGAATCCAGTGCCTTGCTTTGCATCACTTTGTAAATATCCTTCTATTCTTTTCAGGCCTGATGTGTTTCTGTTGAGAAATCATTTGGTAATTTAATGGAAGCTCCCTGGTATGTAACATCCTGTCTCTCTCTTGCAGCCTTTAAGATTCTCTCTTTCTCCTGAATATTTGCCATCACAATTATGGTGTCTTGGTGTGGGTATTTTGGGTTCATTCTTTTCTGGGACTCTGTTTTGTGACTTTTTTTTTTTGTCACAATAGGAAAGTTTTCTGACATTATTTAATCAAATAGGTCTTCTAACTCTTGTTCCTCTTCCTATTTTCTGGAACCCCTATTATTTGTATGCTGCTTCATTTAATGTTGTCTCATAGCTCCCTTCAGCTCTCCTCCTTTTAATTTTTTCTCCAATTGCAATTCAGTTTGTCTGTGTTTGCTTCCCTGTTTTCTAATTTGCTAATTTGGTCCTCCACTTCTCCTAGTCTATATTGAAACTTTCCATGGTATTTTTATTGCAGTTATAGCACTCTTCATTTTTTCTTGGTTCTTAACATAAGTTGTTGATTTTTTTCTTCTGTCACTATGATCCTTATTCTGAATACTTTTTTTTGGACATATTGCAGCCTCTGTTTTACTTAACTGCTTTTCTGATGGGATTCCTCCTTTTCTTTTCTTTGGGGGTATCTTTGTCTACCCATTTATGTTCTCACCAACTGATTTAGATACCTAGTCATGTAGCTGCTGCTCCTTGGGGGGCAGTAGCTTCTCTGGCTAAGGTTGCTCCTTGTACGGTCATGGTAGCAGGTACTTCTCAGTTGACAGTGGTTCCTCTAGTGGGTTCCAGCAGTGGTGTCTCCTCTGCCTGGTGAGGGAGACTGCTCATATAGCGGCTATTCCTTGGATGTGGTGGGCTGATTATAAGGTTGCTGATTCTTGGATGGGGATGGGTTACTCATGTACACTGCTCCTTGAATGGGGCCAGCTGCTCACGTGACTGTCGCCCCTCAGACAGGGACTCACTGTTAGCAGGGCTGCTGCTTTTTAGATGGAGACTGGCTTTTTACTGCTGCTGTATCTTACATGGGACAGGCTGCTCATGATGCCACCACTCCTTGGACAGGGGCAGGTTGTTTGCAGGGCTTCTGCTCCTCATATGGGTTTGGGTTGCTTGTGTGACTGCTGCTCATTGCGTGGAAGTGAGCTGCTTGTGCTGTTGATGCTCCTAGGACAGGAATAGACTGCTCACCTGGCTCCTTCTCATTGGACAGGTTTTATACTAGGTGTGGGTGCTGTTCCTTAGACCAGTGTGACTACACAGGGCTGCTGCTCCTTTGACGTGAATGGTCTGCTTATGTGACTGGTTCTCCTTATATGGGGGAAGGCTGCTTGTGCACCTGCTGCTCCTTGAAAGGGGGCGGTCCACTCACACAGCTGCTATTCCTTGGAAAGGGGCTGGCTGTTTGTGCAACTTTTACTCCTTGTATGGGGATTGGTTGCTTTTACAGCTGCTCTCTTTGTACAGGTGCAGGGTATGAGCTGGGCATAGCTGTTGCTCTCAGTTAGGAGTAGGCTGCTCAAGTAGCTGCTACTCCTCAAATGGGATGATCTGCTTGCATGGTTACTGCTCCTTAGTTGGGGGAACTGGCCGCTCACACAGCTGCTGCTCTTTGGACAGGGGAAGGGCACATGAAGCTGCTGCTGTTAAGCCTGGAGCAGGCTGCTCACATGTCTGCTGTTCACATGGTTGCAGTGCCCTAGGCTAAAGTGTTGGGCCAATCAGAGGGGAACCTCCTTTCAGACTCATCTTTGCCCAGGGTGGCTGGAGCCTCGTTGACCATGGAATCATAGCCTAGGTAGCAGGTCCCTGGCAGGGGTAGTTATAAGAGTTCCAGGTGTTATCTGAGGACACCCTGGGTGGCGATGAGGCTGGGAACCCAATTACATCAGCTCTCCCCTTCAAAATATATAAACTGGCTTCCAGGTGCTGTTTGCAATGGTAGCAGAAGCTGCCTAGTTAGGTGAAACTGGTTAGCCTGCCCGTGAAGTTCCTGTGGGATCTAACTATGCTTCACTCACTTTCATACACACACACCAATACACATCCCACCTGACTACATGCTCCTCTTTTACTCACTCACTCATGCTCTTTCCCTCACTGCCACATTCTTCCTGTCTCTATAGTTGGGTCACAGTTGTTATTGACCCTTTTATGGAAGGAGTTTCCTCTCCAGGTGTCTGGATATGTGGCTTGCTCTCAAGCCACTTGACCTGACAAGATAAAATTCACTCCATTAAGGGAACTAAGCACAAATATATTCACAACACCAAGAATCCCAATAAAAGTGGCCATGTGAGAAAAGAGAGGTGGGAAATAGGAAAGAGAGCACAAATGTTATTGAAGAGAGAGAAAAAGATAACAGATTAAAGCCACTACAGTGATGGGGCAGAATCTGTAGAGACTGAGCTAATATACTAAAAATAAGATTAAGGATTGGATGACTATGGGGAAGACCTCAACTTAGTATTGAGGAAGTAGAAAGGGAATAAGTGGATGAAAAGAACATAATAATAAATTTACAAAAATTTATTTCACAATGGTATAAAAATTAAAAATAGCAAATAAAAATAATGATGGAAATGATGCAAAATGATTATAAAATAAACCAACAAACAAAACCAGGAAAACAAAGAAGAAAAGAAGAAAAAATAAAAGTGAAAAAGTGAAGTATCATTCCTTGGCTGGCTTATGATCCCAGTCATCTGTTCTGTTTCCCCATTGGTGGGGCTAAAAATTTCTCTTTAGACCAGTGCCTGTGACCTTAGGGAGTATTCAGATTCCTTTGTATTATGCAGGGTGGGATCTGGGTATGATTATATTGGTTGTGTGGAGACTGGAGGGAGGAGCTATCTCTCAGGAGAAAATGGTGATGGGGGCCTCAGTTATGACTTAGCATTAGACTTGCTACCACCTCTCCAGGACCACTGCCCACTCTCCCCAGATTCCACAAGACCACACCTCCTCCCACAACTCAGTCATGGGTAACTGTCTATATCCAAAAGGTCCTATGAACTAGGTTAGTGAAGAAAGGCACAGACCCCAGCATGGGGAGGAACTGCATCGCTGCAAGCTCTTCTCTTGCTGGCATTGCGCGGTTCTGCCAGACCTCCAGGGCTGTCTCTGAGCTCAAATCGAAAATCCAGACTTGAAGGTCCAACATATCCTACCTTCCACACTCCCATGGACCCTTTTCTCACAGTCACATGCTTTGCCTTTCTTCAGGGATGTGGCTTAGCACCCGGTAGTTTCTCCCTGACCATCTGGGCACAGGAGTCTGACATACTCTATTGCTTGGCTTCTTGATTTTACCTTTATTCAGGGGACCTCTTCCTTCCCTGTTGCAAACTGTCTCACCAGCTGAGTCTCCTTCATCAATTCATAATGGATTTCACTAATTTCACATGCTCACTCTATTTGCTCTGGGACAGGGCCCAGGAAACATCCATCTATTAGGCCAACATTTTGTCTCCCCATCTCCAGCAATCTTGAGAAAAAAGAACAATGTTGGAGGGATTAAAATACCAGATATAAATCTATACTACAATGCCATGTGTCTCAAAACTGCCTGGTACTGGCACAAGAACAGACATATAGAACAGTGGAACAGAACAGAGAGCCCAGAAATTAACATAAACCAGTTTGCTCAATTAACATTTGACAAAGAAGGCAAGAACATACAATAGAGACAAGACAGTCTCTTCAAAAATGGTGTTGGGAAAACTGGACAGATACATGAAAAAAAAAAATGAAACTAGACCACCAACTTACACCATACACAAAAATAAACTAAAATTAGATACAGCACTTAAACAAAAAAAAAAGGAAACCATAAAAATCTTAGAAGAAGCCATAGGCAGCAAAATAGCAGACATCTGTCGTAGCAATATCTTCACTGATACAGCTCCTAGGGCAATGGAATCTAAAGAGAAAATAAACAAATGGGACTACATCTAATTAAAAAAACAAACAAACAAACAAACAAAAACTTCTGCAGAGCAAAATAAACAATCACCATGTCTCCTTTCAGTCCTTAAAGGAAGGGAACAAAGTCGAGAAAAAAAAGCTGGTGTGATACCGCCATTTCTCCTTCTATGTCTGCACCTTCACTGGGCTTCCAACAGGAAAGTGCTGGGCCAAAGCATTAGGAAGTTCACAACCTCTGTGGTCCATCGGAGCCATTATGAGGAGGGTCCAGGGAAGAATTTGCCATTTTCAGTGGAAAACAAGTGGTGGTTACTAGCTAAGATGACTTTGTACTTTGGATCAGGATTTGCTGCACTTTTTTTTTTTTTATAGTAAGACACCAACTGCTTAAAAAATAAAGATGTTTAATCCATGATGCAGATATGAAGAGGAGTAGTTTAAGAGATATAATCTCCTTGGAAAATGGATCAAAATGTTAAACTCAACATACTAGATGTGCTTGTAAATAAACCTATGGCATGAATCCTTAATGTCTCTTCTCTGAAATACAAAATGTGATAAATTGAGCATATGTGTACCTTTACATTTGGGTATTATCCCAATATTATATTCTTGACCAAAATATATGTGATCTAGCTTATTTCTTGGTCTTAAAATCTGACATTTAAATTTTTATTGCTAGGTCATGGCCTTATTGGCAACTTATGTTATACATACAAATTTGACTTTTAATTCAGTACTATTTTTTTTATTTAAAGGGAGAGAAAAATATTTTCAGTCTTCTCCTTTTCTTTGAAGGAGTGCATTAGTTTTTCTCCCTCAGTGATAGTTACTTATGAGTGAAACCAGTGTTGTATATAGATTAATAAATTCAAGAGCTTTATATTTTCCTCTAGGACTATTCCCTAAAACTCAAATATTTTGTCTTCATAAATGTGCCACTAATCAATATTAGTCTTGCTTAGACTGAAAAAAAAAATCCAATATTTGAAATGGAATGTAAGATAGAATATAGCATGTAATATAGAATATAGGAAATAATTATCAATTTATTCTAGTGCTTTGACTAGTAGCAATGAATTAAAAGATAGCTCTGATTAGTAATTGTACCCACGAATTTGAGTAATGAAAGGCTGCTTGAAAGTGCAGCGATTTCATTTCTAGGGGTATTAGGGAAAGAAAATGGTATCTATGAAATATTTTAATCTCAATTTGGTCACTTTTGGAGCAACATTGGTAGAAGAACACTGTAAAGCAGAGGTAAACTGGTGGCTTGTTTAGCTTCTAGAGTTGGATGGGGGGATACCGTTTTTAAACCAATACTTAAAACTAAAATACTCACATAAAAGTCTATACTTTTGGATTCTTGAAAAATTGCTATAGATGGTTTTACACATCCCTTCATGGAACAAAACTGTTACTTCCATCAGTCATTGTAACATTGGGACACTATGTGTCCCTAGTGTTAAACTGATTTGTTAGAGCCTTACATCTTTTATTTTTGTTGTGAGGACCTATTAGAACTTTTAATAATTGCCAGGCAACTATTTAAATAATGGATGCAATTGAAGTGACTGTCCCATCATTCCCTGTAATTGTGTCTTTGCTTTTTGTTTTGTTTGTCTGTTTTTTATTATCCATTGATGTAATTGGAACACAGTTGTCATTCTGTGTTCCTTGAGTTTTTCAATGAAACATGAAGAACATCAAAGCTTTCTAACTTTGATAAAAGAAACAAGTAAATGTATGATTCATAAAATGAAAATAAAATAAAGAAACCATCACCAAAACAAGAAAGCCCACCATATGGGATAATATATTTGCCAATGTTATATCCATTAAGGGTTTAATCTCCAACATTAACAGGGAACTCATACAACTTAACAAAAGGAAGATAAACAACCCAGTCAAAAAATGGGCAAGTGACCTAAATAGACACTTTTCAAAAGAGGACATCCAGATAGTCAAGAGACGTGAAAATATGTTCAAAGTCACTAATAATCCGAGAGAAGCAAATTAAAACAACAATGTGGTACCATCTCACCCCTGTCAGAATGACAACAAACGACAAGTGCTGGAGAGTATGCAGAGAGAAAGAAACCCTCCTGCACTGCTAATGGGAAGTCAGACTGATACAGTCACTATGGAAGACAGTATGGAGTTTCCTCAAAAAATTAAAAATGGAACCCCATCTCCCATTTGACTCAGTAATACCACTTCTAGAAATATATCCCATGAAAACAGAAACACCGATCAGAATGGGTATATGCACCCCTATGTTCAAAGCAGCACAGTTTCAATAGTTAAGATTTGGAAACAGCTTAGGTGCCCATCAGCAGATGAGTGGATAAAAAGCCTGTGGTACATCTACACAATGGAATACTACATCATTTGCAACAGCTTGGATGGAACTGGAGAGCATTATGTTAAATAAAATAAGTCAGTCAGTGAAATATAAATACCACATGATCTCACTCATTTATGAAATATAAAGAACATTATAAACTTTGGAACAAAAATAGAGGCACAGAAGCATTGAATTGACTGTCAAATACATGGGGAAGGTATCGGCAGGTTGCGGGGGTAAGAGATCAATCAAAGGACTTGTATGCATACATGTAAGCACAACCAATAGATGCATGATGCTGGGGGGTGGTTTGAAGGCAAGTATCAGGGAGTAGGGAAACTAGGGGAGGTATATAGGGACAAAAGGAGACACGTACTACTATTTGTTATAACTTAATAAATTTAAAAACAAAAAAAAGAAGGAACTTTTCCTTTTTGCTAAGCAAAATAAGCCATTTGGAGAAATACAAATATCACATAACTTCACTCATATGTGGAATATAATGATCAACATAAACTGGTGAACAAGAATATAGACAGAGACAAATGGCAGTGAAGTGGGGGTTTAGAGAGCAACCAAAGAACTTGTATGCAGCCATATTAGCATAACCAAATGACTCAGACAAAGAGGTAGTGGGGATTGCCCAGGGTGGAATGTCCTGGAGGAGTGTCAATCAGGGAAATAGAAGACAATTAAAAAACTTTAGACAATAAAAAAAAAATCAAAGAAACCATGTTTATTATTGTGAACCACCCAGAATATTTTCAGAAGATCAATGTCAAAATGAAAGACATGGGAACTGGGCGGGCGGGGCGTGGAGGGAGGGGAGGCTATTTATTACCAGAGTAATTCTCAATCCTTTATCTACTGATGTTGTTGTTCAGTACTGAAATATTTTCTTGAATGTACCCTGCAATTAATGTGTTTTTTGAAACACTTAGTCCTTGATTTTCTTTACTTTTTATTTTTTGAAGCAAACATTTCCTGTTGTTACAGTCTAAACAGTAGGTTCTCCTGATTTTTACTGTTAAAATGGTGCATAAATAAAAATACCTTTCTAATCATTTAAAAAGTGGGGGAAAATGTCTTATGTTCCAAAACATGAGGTAGATGACAAATTTTTAAAAAAATATTATTTCATTATTAAATACTAGTGACCCAGTGCTCAAAATTCATGGACATTAAAAGGGAATTAATTAGAAGAAATATTTTAATATTGCTATTTGCCCTTTCTTTATAATAGAAATGTCAGAGATGAAATAAAATTAATGAAATGTATATAAACATTTCTCTCCTGTATGAGTCTGGGGTGCACCATGGGACCCAGAGTCAAGTCCACAACCACCCACATGCATCTTGAAATTGCGCAAAACCCAGACTTGACTAACCCCAAACCCTGCCAAGCTCCTCAGGGCAGGAGATGCAGCCTCATGTCCCCTGACAAGCCCCACCAGGCAGTGGGGTGGGTACAGTCTCAGGTTCCCTAGCCTGGCCTGTTTCCCAGGCCCCCCATGTCAGCATGACCGCATGAAGGCATGATGACCAATTGCATATTAGCTCTTTATTATATAGGAATAGAGGCCCACATGCATGAAATTCATGCATGAGGGATATTCCCTCAGCCCAGCCTGCACTCTACAATCCAGGATCCTTATTGCAATCCAGAATCACTGGCTCCTAACAACTCACCTGCTTGTCTGCCTAACTGCTTCCCTCCTGGCCTAATACTCCTAACTGTTCCCCTGATGGCCTAATGGTCCTAACTGCTCTCCTTTTCTGGCCTGATCCTCCTGATTTCTCTCATTTCCTGGCTTGATCCCCCTAACTGCCTAACTGCTCTCCCCTCTTTTTTGATCCCCCTAACTGCCTATCGGTGCTCCTCTCCTGGCCTGATTCCCCTTACTGCCTATCTATTCTCCCTTCCTCTCCATGACTTTCAGCATGTTGAGAGCTCTCTGCTGTGGCTTTGTCCCAGTCCTGATTGGTCTTTACATGATGGCATCCTTTCCAAATTTCATGTTCCTCTATTATTAGTATAGATTGCATCATCAATAAATTGTAAAAATTATATTAAATTTAATATTACAGCATGACAATATAGCATAGCATATTCCAGGATATGCTCACCACTCTAGTCTAATTTTCTTGTATATGAAAACCTTTGCCAACTAATACTCATGATTTTTCCTTTCAGTAACCTACAACAATCAGTTTTGTGGTTATGGAAATTATGTTTCTCTTTGTTTTGTTTGGCTCATTTGCATTCAACATGTGAGGCTTTGTCTCATTAAATCCCCCACTTGGAAGTTCCTCTGTGATAAGCCTTAAAATACCAGCTAACATCTTTGTATATTTTTGCCCATTGAGTAGAATCAGTTCAGTTCACACGCTGCCCAACTTTCATTGCATGGGAATTTATAATCATGTTTCTTACCTGTCTGGTCACTTATCACACAAGCAACATGAATAAGTGAGTGGACTGCCCCATAGTAAATCTATTTAGATGGTTTTCCTTATGTGTGTCACATGGATATCTCCAAATGGCATGGTGTGCTGCAGCTAACCATTATTTTGGTTGTGCAATTTATGTAAAACTAGTTCCCTGGTGCATGGATTTGTGTATATTGAAAAGAAATGAATTAGAATGTAGCTGGTGGTGTAGGACTGGACAAGATGGGCCAGACATGCCCTGGATCCAACTATCCACAGTCCTTCCATGTCCAGCTATACCAGTTGTGTCATGAATTGAAGCATTTGTGGAGTGAGCGGGTACCTCTGATAGGTGGAATTCCTTAGCCTGGCCTGTGGGGATCGGGCCAAAACTGGCTCTCCAACATCCACCTAAGAATTCCAGAATGCAAAAGGGCAGTTCATTGCAGCGTGGCAGTTCTTTCATTGAGTGTATGTGCCCTGATAGTCAGTGTGTATCATAATTACCACTCAGATGGTCAGTTGGTTGGATGGTTGCATAAACTTATATAGAGAGATTATCTTTAAGCTAAGTCATGTCTTTACTTCCACTCTCAAGAAGTCCTGTGGAGATGTCCAAGAAGCAATAGTTCTACCTGAAGGAGTAATCTAGAAGATAGCAGTGGGACCCAAGAGCAATATGGCCACTACTTATAAAATTGTCTTGTCCTTCAGAGTTCCCCACTGTTTAATCCTATATTTGCCCCTTTAAACTGACCTTGTCATCCTTCCATATCTGGTGTCTGATGACTCTATGTGTGACATCACATCCAGTCACAATGGATAGCTCAGGTGCCTATGTTTCTTTGAAAACAAGAAAATCTTTTTGAGTAAATTGCAGACCTTTTTGAGCATTGGTGATATGACTTTGATTTGAATGTTTGTCCCTCCGAGTCTGAAATACCTTGATTTTTAGAAGGGACAAAAGTCATTTCTGATGCCCAGAGAGACTGAAACCTTAAACTTACCATAGGTCTCTGGGGCAATAAGGATACATAGATAGCTAGGCCCCAAAGTTTTCTTTTTCTCCACATATCTACAATGAAGTAAACAATGATTATCAAATGTGAAAAGGTCTGGGTACAGTTCATGTAAATTTCAGTAACACAGAAAACAGGAACATTGTCAGGGTGCCTGAAGATATCTGCACTTTCTCAGGGAGGAAATAAAAGTAATAGAGAAGGAGAACACTTACTGTGGAAAAAACCATGCTGGTTTTTCAGGTGGAGGTGATTTTGAATATTGCTTGGTGATCAAATCTCAATTCTTTATTTTTAGGAAAGAACTTTCTTTCCCAAGTTTAATTTTTAAAAAACCCAAGATTTGATCTTCAAAAGAACCACAGTTCTTGTGGGTGATGTCAATTCCTTGGTTGAAACTCCTGAGTGTCTCCAATGTGGTTAACTTCCAGGTCATCCTAAGGTTCCCAACAGAATTTTTCTCTGAAATAGAAACTTGTGGGGAGAAGGAGGCTGCCATCACCATGATATCACATATCTAATTAGAATGGAATTATAAGTCATGCTTTCCAGAAAGTAAGTGCTCAATAATTAAGTCACCAAAGTAACTGGTTTCATTGTGCAGCACTACCCCATCTGAATGCACTCACAAATTCCTCAGTGAGAGTAAAACATGTTGGGCACAGGGTTCAAGGACTTCTGCATTTGTCTGCCCATGTTTGGGAATTAGACCTCCTGAGCTACAGTGAAAATGGAAAAATCCACTTCAGAGATGACATAGAGGTAGATGGGCTATAGAGTAGAAGAAGAAGTAATTGAGCCAGTGACAAAGCTTCCCATAATCAGTAGAGCAAACCATGAAAATACCAGGAAGAAAATGCCTTGGGACATTATGTGGAAGAACAGATGGAGTGAAAGGAGGAGCCGGGGCCTAGCCAGGCACCATGGAAAGTGTCCCAAAATCCACCTTTTCTTGGAGGGGCCCGTGGAGTAGTTTGGTCTGAGCATCATAATGAATTATGAAAGAACCATGGCAGTCCATATGTAGCAATTTTATGTATGGATACAGATGTTCCTGACGCAAACTGGAAAGTATAACATGAATGGTCTGTGACAATTCAGTAGGTTAGCATTCTCCATAGGACAGTAAGAGAGCACGTGATACAATATGAACTTCTGGTGTCTCTCTTAGATCATCTATATATGTAAAAAATAAGCGACAATAATGCCATAACCAACTAAAAAAAAACAGTCTATATAATGGCCATTGTCGCCAGCAAACTGACCAGATCAGGGGCTGGGGCAGCCTCTCCCCTGATTGGATTTTCCCACTTTGATCAAGGGAGGGCCTGGCTGGCCAAATGCTCCTCTCACCCTTCCCCTTGGCCAGCCCCACCCAGGATAGGCCCATTCTACCACCATAGACCCAAACCTCTCCCTCTGGCTGTCCCTGCCCTTGATTGCACCCCCACTGCAATAAAGGATGGAGCTGGCTGGTCAACCTCCTGCAGCCCCTCCCCAAAGCCAGCCCCACCCCCATTACCCTCATCAGCATGTAGCTCCTCCCTCTGGGCAGTCCCACTCAATAAGGGGGTAGGGTCAGCGAGCCAAACTCCTTCAGCTCCTTCTCCTGTCTGACCCCACCAAAGATAGGATATCCATGGGCAACCACCCATGGCCCCTCCCTCAGGCCATTGGCAACCCCACCCCATTAAAAGGCAGGGCTGGCTAGCTCAATGCCTCAAGCTCCCCATGTCTGGCCCAATCCCAATTATCCCCTTAACTGCAATCCAGGGCAGTGTCCACCAGCCAATCATCCTGGGCTCCTTCCCCTAGCTGGTGTATTCCTGATTGGTCTAATCAGGGCATGCCAGCTGGCCAAACTCCAGTCATCCCCTCCTTCAGACAGGCCAACCCCGATCTTCCTCAATTGGGGTTAGGCCTTCCAGAAACAACACATGCATGAATTCATGCTCTGGGCCTCTAATATATTCTCCATCGTCTGTATAGCATGGTGAGCTATATAGGGTTGGACCTGTTCACCCTATTGATTTTCCTGAGAAACTATGCATGCTGGTCTTCTGTACATTTATTTGGTTCAGTAGTCTCAGTTTTTCTGTTCTGCTACAGGTATCCCAGTTCAGCCCTCTTTACTTTGTCAGTGTTCCTAGTACTAACAAGAGCTAGGACATCAGCAGAGCTTTTTTTTTTTTTTTTTTTTTTTTAATATACAGTATATTTTAGGGCACATGCCCAGTTGCAAGCTCAATCTCCAGTAGGAAGCATGCAGGAGACAGCCAATCAATGATTCTCATAATTAATATTACCATTTCTTTTCCCTCTCTCTTTCCCTTTCTGGAAAAAATAATTATATATATATATATATATATATATATATATATGTAATCTCCTATCTAATAAAAGAGTAATATGCAAATTGATTGTACCTCCAATCAAGCCAAGCCCACAGCCATGCTTATCAACCAATCAGGAGCAAATTATGTAAATAAATTCCAACCAAGATGGCTGCTGCCACAGAGAACAGGAGGGAGGCTTGGGTTTCCTCAGCAATGGAGGAAGCCAAGCTTTCTGCCTACTCTTGCTGGACTAGGCCTCCACTCAACACTACAAAGTTTCAATTATAGAAGATGTATCCCAACAGAAATGGCGACAGCCAAGGAGCTGGGGAGAGCAGAGGCTATGGTTGCCCGGGCAATGGAGGAAGCCAAGATTCTTCAGCCCTAGCACCTAGGTCTCCACTGTAGGCTACAGTGTTTCAATTATAGAATTTATGTAAACCCAAAAAGAAATGGCTATCACCACAGAGTGAGCAGAATGTTTGTCTCTGCTCCAGGCTACAAAGTTTCAAGTGTAGAACATAAATTAATCCCAGATTCCAGGACTTCTCCTTGGGTCTCTGGGGGTGTGACCAGCCTGCAAGCCACCAGAGGTCCCTCACCCAGATTGCCCAATGCCCCAAGGAAACCCCCACCCTCATCTGGGACACTCTTCAGGGCAAACCAGCTGGCCCTCACCCATGCACCAGGCCTCTGTTCTACCTAATAAAAGAGTAACATGCAGATTGACCATCACTCCAACACACAAGAGGGCTGCTCTCATGTGGTCAAAGATCCTACCCCAATGTGGATACAAGCTGGCCACCACAAGATGGCCAGCAGGGGAGGGTCCTTGGGAGATTCCAGGCCTACAAGGGAGGGCAGTTTTAAGTGATCAGGCCAACAGAAGAGGACAGTTGGAAGGGACCAGGTCTGCAAGAGAGGGCAGTTGGGGATGATCAAGGCTGCAGGGGAGGGCAGTTAGAGGTGACCAGGCTGGCAGAGGAAGGAAGTTGGGGCAAACAGGCTGGGAGGGGTGCAGTTAGACATCAATTAGGCTGGCAGGGTAGTGGTTAGGGGGTGATCAGCCTGGCATGTAGAAGCAGTTAGGGACAATCAGGCAGGCAGGCAAGCAAGCAGTTTGGAGCTAGCAGTCCTGGATTGTGAGAAGGATGTCCAGTAGGATCTGGCCTAAGTAGGCAGTCAGACAATTTTTAAGGGTCCCAGATTGGACAGGGGGCAGGCTGGGTTGAGGAATCACCCCAGCCCCCAGTGCATGACTTTCATGCATTGGAGGTGGGTGGGGTCCCTCAGCCCAGCCTCCCCCCTCTCACATTCTGGGAGCCCTCAGGGTCAGGAGGTGACCTGGCAATCAGGGGAAGGCAATGTCCCATCACACCTCTGCTGCTGTCACTGCCAGCAGTGCAAGTCTTAGCCAGCCCTGGTTACCTGAGCCTCAGGCTTCCCTGGGCAGCAGGCATCTGCCATCTGAGTCTTGCCTGTGCCTTGGGCGTCAGCTGGGCAGCCGCCATCCAAGGTTTGCCTGTACCTCAGCCAGCCATGGGTGGCTGAGAGGCTGAAGGAACTGGGTGCTGCCATCTTGTGGATGTGGGCACCGCCATCTTTGAAGGCATGACAGTGAATTAGCATATTCCCTTCTTATTGGCTGTGGGTGCTGCCATCTTTGAGGGTGGGGCAGTTACTTAGCACATCCCTTCCTTATTATCTGTGAATGCTGCCATCTTTTATGATGGTGTGAGGGTCAATTAGCATATCCTCACTTTATTAGATAGGACCAGAGGCCTGGTGCACAAAATTAGTACACAGGGCGAGGGGCAGGGGATGTCCCTTAGCACAACCTGCACCCTCCCAATCTGGGACACCTTGAGAAATGTCTGACTGCCTGTTCAGGCCCGATCCCAGTAGGCCTATTTGGACAGTCACACATCCTTCTCAAAATCCAGGACTACTGACTCCAAACTGCTCACCTGCCTGCCTCCGTGATTGCCCCTAAAGGCTGCCTGCAAGCCTGATCACCTGCTAGCCACTGCCCTGCCAGCCTAATTGATGTTTAACTGCTTCCCTGCCAGCCTGATTGCCCCCAACTTCCCTCCTCTGCCAGCCTGGTCACCCCTAACTGCCTTCCCCTGCTGGCTTGATCACCCCCAACTGCCTTCCATTGCAGGCCTGGTCCCTCCCAACTTCCCTCCCCAGCTGGCCTGATTGCCCTCAACTGCCCTCCTTGCAGGGCCTGGAACCTCCCAAGGACCCTCCCTTGCTAGCCATCTTGTGGTAGCCATCTTGTGTCCACATGGGGGCAGGATCTTTGATCACATAGGGGCATCCCTCTTATGTGTTGGAGTGATGGCCAATCTGCAAATTACTCTTTTATTAGATACGATAGAGGCCTGGTGCATGGGTGGGGGCCAACTGGTTTGCCCTGAAGAGTGTCCCAGATCGGGGTGGGGGTTTCCTTGGGGTGAGAGGTGGCCTGAGGCCAGGTTCCTGGCAGTGACCCAAGCAGAGGCCCTGGGATCTGGGATTAACCTATATCTACAATTCAAATATTGTAGCTTGGAGCGAAGCCAAGCCTAGAGTGGAGGCCTAGGCTGGCAATTGCAGGTGGAAAGTTTGGCTTCTTTCATTGCCAGGGAAACCCAAGCCTCTGTTCTCTCCAGCTCAGTGGCTGCTGCCATTTCTGTATCTTTTATAATTGAAACTTTGTAGCATTGAGTGGAGGCTTAGGCAGGCAAAGGCAGGCAGAAAGCTTGGCTTTCTCTGTTGCCAGGGAGACCCAAGCCTCCCTCCTGCTCTCAGTGGTGGCAGCCATCTTGGTTGGGGTTTATTTGAATAATCTGCTCCTGATTGACTGATGGGTGTGGATGTGGGTGTGGCTTGTGGGTGTGGTGAAGGTATGGTCATATTTGCATATTACTCTTTTATTAGATAGGACCATAGAGGCCTGGTGCATGTATTTGTGTACTGGTGGATCTCTTACAATCCACTACCCTTGGGGGATGTTGGAGTCCAGGTTGAGGGATTCCATTGGTGCATGATCAGGGCTAGGAAGGGACCTCAGGATGTTGGCCTCTGAGGAGGGTACATGAGAGGATATGTCTGGCCTGTCTCACCCAATCCTGATCAGTCAGAACCCAGCAGCAAACTAACTACAGGTCAAGAGTGCCTACCCCGTGGCGGTAAGTGCACATCATAGTTACTGCTTGAACTAATGGTCAGACACTTAGCACATTAGGTTTTTAATATATATATTAAATATATATATATATATATTAAATATATATATATATTTATATATATATTAATATATATGATATATAGGTTTATACACACAAGTAGTTCAGTATTGTTGTCAAGTCCTTTTGTTTCATATTGGGCCATTTCAGCATATCCTTCCCTGACTCCGTTGCCAGCCAAGAGCTATAGCAGCTCAAACTGCATTTGGTTCAGGAATGGAACACACACTGTCCTGGGTTTCAGCTGGCTATCAGAACCTCAGAGAGGAGCTGATGAGCCTCATGCCAGCAAGCTTCTCTTTTTCCTTTTTTTTTTTACTTTTTCTTATGTTAAAAAAAGTATGTTTGCAAATGAGTAGGAAATTATCCTGTGTTAATCAGAAGTAATCTTTTGGACTCAGAAGAAGGTAAATGAAGATGGAAATGTTAACTTTTCACTTCTTCATCCTGAGCCATAGTGCTCTTCTTTTCCAGCCCACTTTATAGGGATAAGAATTAGAAAACAAAAATAATGAGAGAGAACTATTGATTAGCTGGTTCCTTCATATCCCCGACTGATGGCCGGGCCCACAATGCCAGCATTGTGCCCTTAACTTGAATTGAAAGCATATCTCTTTAGTCTTCAGGGCAATTCTCTAACTATAAAACCAAGCCAGCTAAATTTTACAGTTTTTCAAAGTAGACATCAGACTCTCCCCTGTATACCTGGGTTTTTCAGCCCTGAGGTAAGACATGCTAGGAGACACTTGGGGAAGTCTTTCACAAATAAGACACATTGCATTTGCATTTGTTCTTCTGTTGAGTCTCTCTATATTTATGGTCTCCTAGGCATTATTCTTTTGTTGTCAGTGGCAACTTACACTTTTAGGATCTGAATACCAGAGTAGTCTGCAAGGAATAGTCACTCATTCCTCGACCCATGGATTCTGAGTGTATCACAAGTACCTAACACTGCTATACACTGGTTTTATTTGAATGCACCACAAAAATAGCCAGAATTACATACACATTTTTATACATGTTCCATAGTTTTCCTCTACTCAGGGATGGCAATAAATAAAAAATGGGTATTGACCATTTGTTCTTTTATAAACAGACCTCTTTAAAGTACTTAAACAGTGATGCAAAATTTTATTTTATTTTATTTTAACTGGCTTCTTTTTTTTTCTTTTTTTAAAATCTTTATTGTTCATTTTATTAATTACATTGTTCCCTTTTTTCCCCTATAGCTCCCCTCCACCTACTACCCATCCCACCCTCTGCCCTCACCCCCTCCACTGTCCTCTCCCATAGTTGCATGATTTTTGTCCAGTCTCTTATTGCACTTCCCACACCACCTTTCTCCCAAAGAATTGTCAGTCCATTCCCTCTCTATGTCCATGATTCTGTTACATTCACCAGTTTATCCTGTTCATCAGCTTGTTAATTCACTTGATTTTTAGATTCATTTGTTGATAGATGTGTATTTGTTGTTCGTAATTTACACTTTTATCTTTTTCTTCTTCCTCTTCTTAAAGAATATCTTTCAGCATTTCATATAATATTGGTTTGGTGGTGATGAAGTCCTTTAGCTTTTTCTTATCTTCGAAGCACTTTATCTGACCTTCAATTCTGAATGATAGCTTTGCTGGATAGAGTAATCTTGGTTGTAGATTCTTGCTATTCATCACTTTGAATATTTCTTGCCACTCCCATCTGGCCTGCATCGTTTCTGTTGAGAAATCCGCTGACAATCGTAAGGGTGCTCCCTTATAGGCAACCATCTGTTATTCTCTTGCTGCTTTTAATATTCTCTCTTTGTCTTTTGCTCTTGGCATTTTAATTATGATGTGCCTTGGTGGGGTCCTCTTTGGATTCCTATAGTTTGGGTTTCTGTGAGCTTCTTGGACTCCTAAGTCAATTTCTTTCACCAGGTGTGGGAAGTTTTCGGTCACTATTTCTTCAAATAGGTTTTCATTGTCTTGCTCTCTCTCTTTTTCTGGCACCCCTATAATTCAGATGTTGGTATGCTTGAGGTTGTCCCTGAGGCCCCTTACACTATCTTCAATTTTTTGGGTTCTTTTGGTTTCTTGCTTTTTCAGCTGAGTGTATTTTACCTCTTTGTATTTCAAATCTTCAACTTGGTTCTTGGGGTGCTCCAGAGCACTTTTAGGTCTTTGTATAATATTTTTTATTTCAGTCAGTGTATGCTTAATTTCTGGTTTGTCCTTTTTTATATCCTTGAGAGTCTCCATATCCTTGAGGGTCTCGTTCATATCCTTGTAGGACTCATTCATTTCCTGTCGGTCTTGCTTATTTCCTTATAGGTCTGGACCTTTTGTAGGAGCCTTTGAATAGCCCTATAACCGTGGTTTTGAATTCCATGTCCAGTCGTTTTTTTCCCCTCCATTTCTTTCACATCCGACTTCTTTCCATGTCTCTGCATGGTGGCTGCTTCCCTGAGTTGGTCAATTAGCTGTTTGTGGTAGATGTCCTACAAGGAACAGTGGCTCAGCCTCCCCAGTTACCTGAGGTGGATATGGGTTGTGAGTCCCTCTGCCCCCTATAGGCTTGGTCTTCCCTAACTTCCTCCTCTGCCTGTCTGGTGTCTCCTAAATGCCCCCCTTTTTTCCTGACCACCTACCACTGCCTTCCCCTTCTGGCATGATCCCCATTTGCCCTCTTCCATTGGCCCACTCACCCTTTACTTCACTTCCTCCTGGCCTGATTGCCCACAATTGCCCTCTCTTTTAGGCCTGGTTCCCCCCCCCCCCCCCGCCAACTATCCTCCACTGCCTGCCTGGTTTCCCCCACAACTTTCCTCCCCTGCAAGCCTGATCCCACCATTTGCCCTCAACTGCAGGTCATTATCCCCCTAAATTTCCTCCCCTGCTTTCCTGGTTTCTCCCAACTGCCCTCTCCTGTAGTCATTGCCCACCCTCCACCAACTACTCTCCTCTGCTGGCATGGTCTCCCCCAACTCCCCTCCTCTTCTGGCCTAGTCAGCCCTAACTGACCTCCCTGCTGGCCTGACTGCTCAAAATTGACTTCCACTGCTGCCCCAGTTACCACTTACTGCACTCCCTGCTGGCCTTTAGGCCTAGTCCCCCCCCACACACACACCAAGTTTCCTCACCTGAATGCCTAGGTCACCCCCAAAGCCAACCCCTGCTGGTCTGGGTCTCCCCTAATTGCCTCCCCTGCTTACCTGGTTTTTCCCAACTCTCCGGCCCTGCAGGCCTCATCTCTTCCAACAACTCCCCCCTGCTGGCATGGTCTCTCCCAACTGCCCTCCTCTGCTGCCTAGTAACCCATAACTGTACTCCCTGCTGGCCTGATTGCTCATTGCTACCCACCTTGTGTGCCTTATCCCCCCAGTGGCTCTCTCCTACAAGCTGGTCCTTCCCAACTGCCCTCTGCTGTAAGCCTGGTTCTCCTCCAACTGTCCTCCCCTTCTGACCGGATCTTCCCCAGCTGTCCTCCACTTCATCCTGGTCCTTCCCAACTGCCCTCCCCTATAGGCCTGGTCCTCTCCAACTACTCTCCCCTGCTGGCATGGTCTCCCTTAACTGCCCTCCTCTGCTGGTTCTGTCACCTGTAACTACTCCCTGCTGGCCTGATTGCCCGCTACTGCCTTCTGCTGTCAAAAGCCTCCCACCCCCAATGTCTCTCTCCTGCATCTGCATGTCTGATTCCTCCCAATTGCCCTCCCTTACAGTTGTGGGTCCCCTTAATTGCCCTCCCATTCTGGCCTGGTCTCCCGAAACTGTCCTCTACTGCAATCCTGCCCCCCGCCCAACTGCCCTACCCTGAATGTCTGGTCTCTCCCAACTTCCCTCAGCTGCAGGCTGGTTCCCTCAAATGTCCTCCACTACAGTCTTGGTCATTCCCAACTCCCCTCCTCTACTGGCCTGATCACCCTTAACTGCCGTCCTTTCTGGCAAGATCACATACACCTGTCCCCAACTTCTGGCTTGATATCCCCTAACTGCTCTCTTCGATGGCCCAGTCACCCCTTACTACATTCCTTGATGGCCTGATTGCCCACAACTGCGCTTCCCTGCAGGGCTGGTCACCCCTCCCCCAAAAAATTTCCCCTCTAGGCATAGTTCCTGCTCCTTCAACTGCACTCCACTGCCTGCCTGGGTCCTCCCAACTGCCCTCCCTATCTGGCATAATCTCCCCCAACTGCCCTCTTCTGCTGGCCCAGTCACCCTTTACTGCATTCTCTGCTGGCCTGATTGCCACAACTGTCCTACCCTTTAGGCCTCCCCGCCCCTCTCAACTATCCTCCACTGCCTGCCTGGTTTCCCCCACAACTTTCCTCCCTTGCAGGCCTGGTCCCACCTTCTGCCCTCAGTTGCAGACCATTAATCCCCTGAAATTTCCTCTCCTGCTCTCCTGGTTTTTCCCAACTGCCCTCTCCTGCAGTTCTTGCCCACCCTCCACCAACTACTTTCCTCTGCTGGCATTGTCTCATCCAACTTCCCTCCTCTTCTGGCCCAGGGAAGTCAGCCATAACTGATCTACCTACCGGCCTGATTGCTCAAAACTACCCTCCCCTTCTGACCGAGTCTCTCTCAACTGTCCTCTACTGAAGTCCTGGTCCTTCCCAACTGCCCTGCCCTTCAGGGCTGGTCCACCCCAACTGCCCTCCTCTGCTGCCCTAATCACCCCTAACTACCCTCCCTTCTGACCTGATCACCTACATCTTCCCTCCTCTGCTGACATGGTCTCCCCTAAGTGCCATTCTGTGCTAACCCAGTCAACCGTTAACTGTACTTCCTGCTGGTCTGATTGCCCACAACTGTCCTCCCCTGCTGTCCCAGTTTCACCCAACAGCTCTCTACTGCAGGTCTGGTTTCTCCCAATAGCCCTCCATTACAGGACTGGTCCCACCATACTGCCCTCCCCTTCTGGTCTGGTTCCCACAACTGCACTCCTCTGCTCTCCTTATTACCCCTAACTGCCCTCCATTCTGGCCTGATGGCCTACAACTGTCCTCCCCTGCTGGCATGATCTCCCTCAACTGTCCTATTCTACTGGCCTGGTCACCACTTACTGCACTCCCTGCTGGGCTGATTGCCCACATCTGGCCTCCCCTGGAAGCCTAATATCCACCCTCCCAACAACCCTCTAATGCAGGCCTGGATCCACCCTAAAAGCTGTCCCTGCTGGCCTAAGTCTCCCCCAACTACTCTCTTCTTCTTACTTTGCCCACCTCTGCAGGCCTGGTCCCCTTCAACTATTCACCCCTGCTGGCATGGTTTCCCCCAACTGCTCTCTTCTGCTAGCCCAGTACTGCACTACCTATTGTCCTGATTACCCACAACTGCCCTCCCTGACTGGCCACTTCACCAATAACTGCCCTCCCTGTTGGCCTCATCTGTCCCATCTGCCCTCTCCTGCTGGCCCAGTCACCCATAACTGCCTTCCCTGCTGGCCAGATTGCCCACAACTGCCCTCCCATGCAGGCTTGGTCCCACCAATGGCTCTCCCTTGCAGTCCTATTCTGTCCCAAGTGCCCTCCTCTACAGGCCTCGTCCCCCCTACTGTCCTCCTGCATGCCTGGTTTCCCCGCCCCCAACTGCCCTTCCCTACAGGCTTGGTATTTCCCAACTGCCCCTCTGCTGGCTTTGTCTCCCTTAACTGCCCTCTTTTTTTCCGTGATCACTTATCACTGTCCTACCCTTCTGCTATGATCTCCCCCAACTGCCCTCTTTTGCTGGCCCAGTCACCCTTACTGCCCTCCCTGCTGGCCTGATCACCCACGACTGCCCTTCCTATCTGGCATGGTCTGCCCCGACTGTCCTCCCCTGCTGTCTTGGGTTGCCCCCAATTGCCTCTCCTACTGACCTAGTCCCTCCTGAATGACTCCCCTACAGTTCTGGTCCTCTCCAACTACTTACCCATGCTGGCATGGTCTCTACCAACTGCCCTCCGCTGCTGCAGTCACCAGGAGCTGTACTCCTTGCTGGCCTGATAGCCCACTACTGCCTTCTCCTGCTGTCCAGATCCGCTGGAATGGCTCTTTCCTGCAGGCCTGGTTCTTCCCAATTGCCCTCCCTTACAGGCTTGGGTCTCCCTCAATTGTTCTCCCATTCTGGCCTGGTCTCCCCAAACTGTACTTCACTGCAATCCTGGTTCCCCACATCTGCCCTACCCTGCATGCCTGGTCTTTCCCAACTTCCCTTCCTTGCAAGGCTGATTCCCCCAAATATCCTCCACTGCAGTCTTAGTCCTTCCCAATTGCCCTCCTCTAATGGCCTAATCACCCTTAATTGCCCTTCCTTCTGGCTTGATCACCTGCAACTGTCCTCCCCTGCGTACCTAATCTCTACCAACTGCCCTATTTTTCTGGCACAGTCACCCTTAAATACACTCCCTGCTGGCCTGATTGCACAAAACTGCCATCCCTTGTAGGCCGGGTCCTCCCAATAGCCTTCCCCTAGAGACCTCTGTCCCCTACAATTACCATTTCATGCTGACCTGGTCACCACAAACTGCCCTTCCCTGCAGGCCAGGTCCATCCCAACAGCCCTCCTCTGCTGGCCCAGTCACCCCTAACTGTCCTTCCTCTAGCCAGATTGCCTACAACTGCCCTCACATTCTATCATGTTTTCTCTTGACTGCCCTCTCCAGGAACTACTCTCCCTTGATGACCAGCCCTCCTCTGCTGACCCAGTCACCCTTAACTGACCTCCCTGCTGTCCTGATTGTCTACAACTGCCCTCCCATGCAGTCCTAGTTCCCCCAATGACCCTCCCTGGTCTTCTCCAACTATTCTCCCCTGTTGGCATGGTCTCACCTAACTGCTGTACACTGCTGGTCCAGTCATGCCTAACTGCACTCACTGCTGGGCCTGATTGCCCACAACTGCCCTTCCTTGCTGGCTTGGTCACCCCCAAATGCCCATGACTGCTTACCCCTGCTGTTTATCTTGTGGCAGCCATCTTATATCAACATGGGAACATTCATCTTTGACAACATTGGGGCAGCTATGTTGTGTCTTGAAATGACAGGCAATTTGTATATTATTTTTTTATTGGATTGGATATTACCAGTTGTTGACAAATCTAAAATTCTGCTTATTTCTTCCAATATTGGTAACAATTCTACCAAATGCCTTTCTGACTTCTGGTTGGTAACAATTGAGAAAAAAAATCTACTCATGTCCCGAATCTCATCAGTTATAGAATCTCAATAAAAATCAAGGAAAATAGACATGTCTTCTACTGTGAACCACAAAGAAGAGCTTCAGAAATTGTATGTCATCATAAACTATTCAGCAGTAACTGTCTAATGGGTAACACCCTACAGAAGGCCTGCTACTGCTGATTCTGAAAAGGAGCTTTTCCTGATCTTTTCCGAACACATGATATGTAAACAATAATATATTCCTCTCATTTAAAAATAGCAAAAAAAGAAGTCACTTCTCTTCTAAAAAAAAAAACAAAAACAAAAAAAAGATGGGGTGTCAAAATTGTTTAAAACATTAACTCATTATTTACATTGCATTATCAAATGGTAAATAAAAGCCCTTCTCTACTGGCTCACTCACCCCTAACTCTAGCCAGATTGCCTACAACTGCCCTCTCGTTCTGTCATGTTTTCTCCTGAATACCCTCTCCTGCAGGCCTTGCACCCTGGAACTACTCTCCCTTGATGACATTATTATAATTAGAGGCCCATTGTATGAATTCATGCATAGGTGGGGTCTGCTGAGCCTGGCCCTGATCAGGGAGGATAGGATGGACAATGACCCCATTTGTTATGACGGGGACATTGGTGATAAGGTCAACTGTGGAAAGGGGCTACGGGCAGCAGGCCAGCTGGCCCTGTTCCTGAATGGGTGGGATGCTGATTGATATTCAGCAGCCATGGGAGGGGTCTTGGGAGTTTGGCTGGCCAGCACAAACCCTGATTGGTATATGTGGAGCCAATTAGGGGTAGACCTGACTTGGGGGGGAGGGGTTGTGGGCTAATTGGAGTAGTGAGGGCCCATTGGGAGCAGGGGCAGCCAGAAGAATAGGCTGTGGGAGGTTGGTTGGCCAATCCTACCTCCTATTGTGGTGGGAGACAATCAGAGATGGGGCCAGCCAGGGGGAGGTTGGCTAGCTGGCCCCAATGCCCAGTCAAGCTGGTTCACTGGCCATACTGGGCATGATAGCAACCAGTCATTCTGGTCACTACAGCATTAAGGTCACTGGCTTTGTGTATGAGTATATAGATAGATATAGATATAGATGATATAGATATAGATATAGATATAGATATAGATATAGATATAGATATATAGATATTATAGCATGGCATATTCCACTATATACTCAATACTCAATACCCTTTTATTTGAATACTTTTTCATTCTTATCTTCACTCCTATTTTTCCCCCTCAGGTAACTACCATGGGTTTATGTAGTGATAGGCTTATGTTTCTTTCTTTGTTCAGTTTGAGGCTTTTGCATTCCATGTGTGTGAGAATATGTAGGATGTGCCAACAGATCTTCTTGATTAATGAAATCCCCCACTTAGAGACTCCCCTAAAAGACATACAAATATATTTGTACTAGAGGCCCAGTGCACAAAATTCATGCACAGGGGGTGGGGGAGAGATGTTCCTCAGCCCAGCCTGCACCTTCTCCAATCTGGGATGCCCTCAAGTGATGTTCGACTGCTTGTTTAGGCCTGATCCTACTGGGATCCTACTGGGACATCCTTCTCACAATCCAGGACTGTGGCTCCAAACTGCCTCCCTGATTGCCCCTAACCGCTGCTGCCTGGCAGCCTGATCATCCCCTAACCACTACCCTGCCAACCTAATTGATATCTAACTGCACCCCTACCAGCCTGTTTGCCCCAACTTCCCTCCTCTGCAGGCCTGGTCACCCCTAATTGCCTTCCCCTGCAGTCTTGATAGTCCCCAACTCCCCTTCCTTACAGGCCTGCTCCCTCCCAAATGCCCTTTCCTGCTGGCCTGATTGCCCACAACTGCCCTCTTTTGCAGGCCTGGAAAGTTGCAACAGCACTCCCCTGTTGGCCATCTTGTGGTGGGACAGCCCTCTTGTGTGTTGGAGTAATAGTCAATCTGCAAATTACTCTTTTATTAGATAGGATAGAGGCCTGGTGCATGGGTGGGGTCCAGCTGGTTTGCCCTGAAAGGGTGTCCCAGATCAGGATGGGGGTTTCCTTGGGGCTTAGGGCAGCCTGGGCAGGCCTGTGGACTGCCATGCACCTCAGCGACTCAAGTAGAGGCCCAGGGATGTGGGATTAATTTATGTTCTACAATTGAAACTTTGTAGCCTGGAGTGGAGGGCAGGCTCTAGGGTGCAGAAGCTTGGCTTCCTCAATCCCCTGGGAAACCCTAACCTCTGGTCTCTCCAGTTCTGTGGCTGCTGCCATTTCTGTTGGAATATATTTTCTATAATTAAAACTTTGTAGCATTTAGTAGAGGCCAAGGCTGGCAAAGGTAGGAGGAAACTTGGCTTTCTCTGTTGCTGGGGAAACCCAAGCCTCCCTGCTGCTCTCAGTGGCTGCAACCATATTGGTTGAGGTTTGTTTGCATAATTTGCTCCTGATTGGCTGATGGCCATGGCTGTGGGTATGGGCTGATCAGAGGTATGATCAATTTGCATATTACTCTTTTATTAGATAGGATATTTTTATACATTGAGTAAAATCAGTTCACATCTCTGCCCAAATTTCACTGTGAGGAAATTTTCCTATCATATTTCTTAAATGACTATTTCTGTGTCATACAAGCAACATGAATAAGGGTGTGAACTGTCCCATACTCATTCCATTTTTATGGTTTCCCTGAGCATATGGATATCCAAAAATGCTCTATCATGTTGCAGCTGAGCACTGTCTTTTGTCTATCAATGTTGTGAAAGATTATATTTAAGCAGTGTTTTTACTTATTTTCTCAAGATCTCCAAGGGAGCTGTTCATGAGTGCACTGGTGTATTAGAGTAATCTAGAGGATAGAATTGTAGCCCAGGGATAATTTGGCCCTGTTTATATATCTGTTTTATCCTCCAGGATTCTCCCCGCATTGATCATATAATTGCTACGTTACATTGATACTTCTCTTCATCAATACATGGCCTATTATGACCTTGTGAGTGACATCACACCCATGTCAAAAACTTAAGCTGTGTGGTAATTTGGTGGCCCATGGCTTAGCATTTTATCTTTGAAACCAAAGACACCCTTTTGACTATATCTCAGAAATTTTTGCTGGCTGATAACATGACCCTCACTGAATGTTTGCCTCACCCAGATAGAACTTAATTGAGAATTATAGGGTATGGAAATCGCCTGAGATGTCCAGATGGACCTCAGCCAGAGAATGAAACCTTTGATTTCCCATAGATTTCTGGGTGATCAGGATACATTTAGAACTATTTCACACTTTATTTCTTGCCCATCTATCTATAAAGCAGTGAACTATGATGATGAATCTTGACAAGGTCTGAGTCCAGTACAAACAATTTTTTCAGTAATTCAGGAGAAATGAAAACATTCAGGATTATTAATGTTTTCTGCTATGGTCTCCCTGTACATTCTAAGTAAGAACACTAAAATGATATAGAAAGGGGAGGTTCCATGCTTGTTTTCTGACTGAAGGTGATTTTGAATGTTTTATGGTGCTCAAACTTCACTACTCCAATTTTAATGAAGAACTAAAAGAAGGCCAAGATTTGTTCCTCAAAGAACCATAGTTACTTGTGGGTGATGTCAGTCCTTGGTTGAAACTCCTGAGCATTTGCACTGTGGTTATCCTCTAGGTCTCCCAAAAGTTCTCAACAGAATGTCTCTCTGACAGGGAAATTTGTAGAGAGAAGACTACTGCCACCACCATGACATAAAATAATCTGATGTGAATGAAACTATATATCATATTTTTCAGAAAAGAAATCAAGTAGCATTGTTACCATTTTTGGTGAGGAAGAATCAGCTGACCTGCATACTTCTGTGGCCTTGACAAATCCCTCAGAGAGACTAAAATATATGTTGGGCACAAGGCCTAGGAACATCCCCTGTGCTTGTTTGTTAGTGTTTGAGAATGGCATCCACTTTCCCTGTGCCACATTGAAAGTGATAAGGCTAGGAAAAGATGAACTAGAGGTAGAAGAGTGGTGATTTCCTATGTATTAGATGGAGTAATTAAGCTAAGGAACAAAACTTCCCATAATCAGTATAGCAAAGCACAAATAAGTAATCCCAGTAGAAAAAAAAAAGTCTGTTTGGTTTTCTGTAAAAAAAGTAGCTGGTAAGAAATTGTCTGAGGAGCCACCTCTCCTGCAGGGGCCAAGGAAGAAAGGTTGATCTGAGCATATCTTGAATCACAGAAAGCATCAATGAACAAACAAACAAACAAAAACTCAGATAATTGATGTATAACTGTTTTATGACTGGACTCAGAAGATGCACCTGAAACCAGCTGAAAAGGACGGCATGCATGATCTGTGACATCGGTAAACATATTCTCCATAAAACTGGGGCTACATGATGTAGTAGGAACCTCCAGTGTCCCTCTCAGACCATATAGAGAAACACCTCCACATTCTCATAGCATGGTGTGCTTGCAGTGGAAAGGTTATGAAGTGCATCACCTACTGCTTTTTCTGGGGAAATGTGTATGCTGGTCTTTTGCAGCTTTGTTTGGTTCAGTGGTTCCCCATTTTCAGTTCTTGTACAGCAAGTGTCTCAGTTAACTGTGCCCTCTTCACTGTGTCAGTCTCCCTGATACTATCAAGAGCCTCATCGCTCTAGGCACCACCAGTGCTTTTTGGGTAAACATCTTGCTGGTACCTTAATAACATGAAACTTCAAACTTGCAACCTGCATGGATGTCTCAGCCTTTGAGAGGTAAGAGAAGCCAGGGAACAGTCTTAGAAGTAGTCCACCAGCATGACACAATATTCCAAAGCTGGGCAGGTGGTCTCTTGTGGAATCTCCCAAATTTTATGGTTTACTAAGCATTATTATTGTGTTGGTGTAGCAATTTAGAGCGAGTCTAAAAAAGTCTAAGTACAAGGCTAGCCTGCAGGAAAAGACACTCATTTCTTAAACCCCATGTCATTTAAATTCCATTTGGCTTGTACACAGAGCCACAAATGCCATAGATTAGTTTCATTTAAGCATACAAAAAAATACACAGAATTGTTTGGTCTGCATGACTCAGTGCTGGAGCATCAACCCAGGAACCAAGAAAGAAATTGCTGGTTCAATTCCTAATCAGGGTACATGCCTGGGATGTGGGCTGGATCCTCACTGTGGGGTGTGCAGGAAGCAACGCATGGATGATTCTCTCTCATCATTATTGTTCCTATCTCTCCCTTTCTCTGTCTCCCTTTCTCTCTTCCTTTTTCTCTAAAAATCAATACAATATATATTTAAAATACACAGAATTATGTATAAAATTATATCCATATTTAATAGAGTTTTGATAATCCAAAATGGCAAGAGAATAGCTAAATGGTAAGGGAACAATATTCTTTAGAGAAACTCACCCCTCCAAAGTACTTACACATGTATGCAATGTTTGTAAAGAGAATTCAAAAACATACATGGGAAGTCCACAAACTTGTTCTTTAACAGCAAGACAGTACGAATGGCATATTGTTTCCTCGAAAACTACAAGCCACCTTACATCATTTGATAGTAGTCATAGAAAATGTATAAATCAATAGATGTGCTTGTAATCAAGTATTTTATTGTGGACACTGGAATTTGCTTTTCATATGTGACATATATTAGGCTGAAGGACATACTTTGCCCTATAGGGAGTAGTACAATTGTATGGACTGTTAGGGATTTTAATGGGTTATTCTGGGATCCTGACTGAGCAAGCCCTATCCTGGTTTGGACCTTTGGGAGACAGGCTCGGGTCTTTGGGGCTAGTCATCGCCCTTTGGGTTTAGATCTGGCTCTTTGCTGCTGAGATTCAGCTCAGAGGCACAAACTTAGTTTAAATTTCCAGGGAAAGACACATTTCCAGACTTGAAACAGTTAGTAATTTTACCATGAGATATACAGTTAATTTACACTATTGTTACTGTATTGGCATTATCAACTTGTAAAAAATTCTAGGGTCTGAACATAGAATGTCATGTATGGAGCAGACACTCATTCTAAATCAACAATTATTTGCGATATTCATTATGAGTCATTACTCAGAGACCAGCCACTACTGTGAACTTGTTTCATTTGAGCGGAGGCCAACTTCACACAGAGTTGTGAAAACATATTGACAGATGTCCCATAGTATTTCTATGATCAGAAATTGCTAAATAACTGCTAATTATCATGAAAAAGATGGTTTTAGAGATACATTTCCAGAGTTCTCAAGCACCTATGCAAATATAAAGGGAATCCAAGACGCTAGATCAGAGATCTGTGAGCTTGTTCTTTAACTGTCAGTCTGTGGTTTATGTTATTTGTGGAAAGTCCAAATCTTTCCTCATTTTGTCAGCACTGATGGACTATATATAAAAGGTATGCATTGCTCTATGAGAATACATTGTTATTTTTGTCCAGTATTAGGTGACGAGGTTTCTCTCAAACTATATAAGATATAGTTACAGGGCCTATAATGCTGGTCCCCGGGACAGAGTTGGGCCATTTATGCTTAAATACATTGAAGAAAAAGGTATAGGGCTTCTCTCTTCACCTGTAGAAATACCATGATTGATTAGGCATCACTGTAGTTCAGTGACAGAACATTCATTTCAGCTTTGATTGCTTTTTAGGATGCTGATCAGATCTACTGTCAGTTTAGTGATGGGAAAATGTGCATTTGCCAGTGCCACCAAGATCACATTATTATAGTTATCCCATTGGGAGCATTCTTTCCCCCAAAATTTTTTTTCCAAGATTAGCCATGATGCAGGGCTTCACATATACCATTTTTCATCAGTGTGATTCTCAATGAATCTGTGAAAAATAAGTCACATGGACACTCAATAGGATTCATATGACCAATCCATTATAAATCTCCCTAATCATTTGAACTGCTCCTTCTTTACTTAAAGCAGAGCCAGGTAGCATTTTCATGTCATATATATTGCATCATAATTGGATGCATTTGTCAGCCTACACTACAATATTACTTAGCATCTGTTACAGTGACCAAACCTTTAGACATAAATGTAGAATCTCTGTGTAGTTGCCTAAAAAATTAAATAGTTTCCCTATCACCCAAGTTTTTGATCAGTTGGACATTATCCTCAATAATTAATTATTTTCACAAACATACCATATTGTTTTACATTTGCAAATACTCTACTATTTCCAAAAACCACACACCTTATCAGATTCAATTTTCTTTCACCTTCACTCCCCTTCTTGGATTTGCAGCTACTTAAGCGTCAATTGCCACAAGAAAGATAAATTCAGTTGACAAGGTTTTGTGTTTGTTCTAACATATATTTCCCGTCTTGACAAATCCCGAATTATTCCAC
The DNA here is from genome assembly GCA_027563665.1 of Antrozous pallidus. Taxonomy (NCBI): domain Eukaryota; kingdom Metazoa; phylum Chordata; class Mammalia; order Chiroptera; family Vespertilionidae; genus Antrozous; species Antrozous pallidus. The sequence continues at coordinate 29,988 of JAOAOB010000024.1, read as the reverse complement.
CTTTACATGAGTGTTGGTAACGTATATCCAATTTTTCTCACTTATGGTTGAAATTATTGCAAATATGACCCTATTAATGCTCTGAATCTCTTCCTTTATAATCTGGAGTCTTTGATAATAACCAAGGATATCATCCATGTCTGCTTTTGTGCATCACCCAGAAATTTTTCAGAATATCTACATCATCACAAAAGACATGTGATAAGAAAAAAGGAAGCACATTGGATTGTTATAGCAGTTATCAAATGTATATCTACTGAAATTGTGGCCCACAATTGAAAATTTGTCTTTGGTGATTTCTGAAATTAGAAATTGTGCTTTTTAAATTCTTAATGCTTGAAGTTCTTTACTTTTATTAAAAACTATTTCTCATTAATCATCTGATGGCTAATACCTGCTACTTCCCAGGATTGGAAGCTCTACTGATCTTTACTGAACACATGATACATGACAAAACATTTCTTCATATTATTGAAAAACAGAGAAAAAGTCACTTATCTTTTCAAACAGAAGGGTGTATGACAAAGATTCTTCAAAAATAATTTTATTATGAAATGTGGCATTCTGAAGTGGTTAACAAATGTGTGTAATAGTTAATTGTACAACATGATAATACAGTAGATCATACTCCAGTATATGCTCACAACCCAAGTCTTTTTTTCCTGTATTTAAACACTTTTGCCACTTTACCCTCACTCATTGTTTTTCTCCTCATAAGTTTTTGTGTGGTTAAAGCTGTCATGTTTCTCTCTTTGTTTTGTATGAGGAATGGGAAAATACACATAATGTCCCAAAATATCTTCTTGATTAATGAAATCCCCAACATTGAGGCATACTGCAATAACCCCTAAAATACAAAAATTTGTTTGTATATTTTTGCTCATGAGTAAAATGAGTTCACACACCTCTGCTCAAATTCCATTGTGTGGGAATTTCCAATCATGAGTCTTTCCTGTCTGTTCATTTGTCATACAATCATTGTGAATAAGGAATTTGAACAGCCCCATAAACAGTTCATTTTGATTGTTTCCCTTATACATTGTGCTACCTGAAGTTACAGACAAGGTCTGCCCTGCTGAAGGTGAGCACTGTCTCTTGGTTCTCAATATCGCAAAAGGTTATCTTTAAGCCAAACCATGCTTTTTCTTCCTCTCTCAAGATTTCCTGGATATGTGTCCAGAAATCCATAGGACTTGACTGAGTAATCCAGAGAATAACATAGGACCCAAGGGAAATGTGTTCACTACTTTTATATCTGCTTTGCAAATATGACTGCCTTCTCAGAGATCATGTACTTGACACTTTAATTTGACATTGTCTTCCTGTAATATATGGCCGCTTATGACTCTTTCGGTGACATCACAGACAGGCCATAAATACCTCAGATTTCTTGGTATCAAAGTGGCCGTGGTTTAGAGTTTCCTATTAGAAACAAAAGGAGCCCCTTTGAATATATCTCAGACCATTTTGAGGGTTAGTGACATGACTCTCCTCTGAATTTTTCACAGCATACATTGAACTGCTTGGACATTTAGAGGAAATGGAAATCACCTGTGATGCCCCAACAGATCTCAGCAGAGACAGAAACATTAGATTTCCCACAGGTCTTTGGGTAATCAGAATATGCATGTGTCTAGACCCCAAAATTAATTCATCCCCCATCTAACTAAAAGGCAGTTAAACACTATGATTAATTTTTATAATGGTTGTGTCCAGTTCATGCAATTTTTCAGATACCCAGGAGAAAGAAACATTTTCCGGAATCTTGATGTTCTCTGTTATGGTCTTGCTGCACTCTCTCAGTAAGAGCAGTAAAGTGGACAGATGAGTGGGATGCTTAAATATCTATTTTCTAGGATGAGATGCTTGCCTGATGATTGAGTCTCAGTGCTCCAAATTTATAACAGAACTTTTTTTTCTAAAATTGACTGAAGATAAAGCCAATATTTATTCATAAAAATAACCATAAATACTTTTAGGTGTTGTCAAGTTCTTGGTTGAAACTCTCTGAGCATATGCATGATGTTTAACATCTAGCCCTCCTAAAGTTCCCCAAGATTGTCTCTCTGATGGGAAACTTGTAGGTGGAAGGTTGCTGCCACCCCCATGACATGAAATAATGTGATACAAATGGAACCATATGTTATACTTTCCAGAAAATAAGAGTTCAGTAAATCAAGCAGCATAGCTATCAGGTCTGGTGATGTACACCACAGCAGTTTATGTGAATAGATTTGTGACCCACACAAATACCTTGGGGAGTGAAATATATGTTAGGCAGAAGGCCCATGAATGTCACCTGCCCTTGTATGCCTGTTTGGAATTTGCAAACAAGTTCTCCTATATCAGAATAAAGGTTATAAAGGCAAGGACAAAGATGATATAGAGATAAAATGTGCTGTGATTTGGGGATTAGTAGAAGAAGCAATTGAACCAGGGGATAAAGCTTGCCATAATCAGTAGAACAAAACATGAACAATCCCTGTAGAAAAACGTCTGAGACACTTTCTATGAAAGAGTAGCTGTTGTGAAAGTGTTGTGAAAGTGTGAGTAGTGGAGGAAGATCCTACCACCATGAATAATGTCCCTGAACAATACTCTCCTACAGGGGACTATAAAGTATGTTTGACTCATCTAAGGAAAGCAATACAAAAGATCAATGTAACCAATAGCTGGTTATTTGAAAGGATAAGAAAGACTTATCCTCACAAAGAAACAGAGAGGATTCAAATAAACAAATTCATAAGTTAAAGAGATGAACTAACAACCAACCCCACAGATATACAAGGGATTTAAAAAAAATCTATGAACAATCTACTCAAACAAATTGGACAACTTAGATGAAATGGACACATTCCTAGAAAAATACAAGCTTTTCAAAACTCAATCAGAAAGAATGAAAAATGCTGAATAGGCCAATAACCACTGATGAAACTAAAATGGTAATAAAAAAAAAAGCTTCCAGCAAACAAAAGCCCTGGACCAGATGGCATCACAGTTGACTTTTACCAAATATTCAAAGAAGAACTAAAATAAATACCTCTCTGATTATTCCAAAAAAATCAAAGAGAAAGGCACACTTCCAGGATCTTTCTATGAATCCAGCGTTATCCTAATTCCAAAACCAGATAAAAGCACCACAAAGAAAGAGAATTACAGTCCAATTCCTCCGATGAACATAAATTCTAAAAATCCTCAAGAAAATTCTAGCAAACAGATCTAATATTATATTAGAAATATCATACACTGTGATCAAGTGGGATTTATTCCAGCAATGCAAGGCTAGTACAATGCTGCAAACCAAAAACCAGTATATGTCACATAAATTGAGAGACATAAATATCATAATCATATCAATTGATGCAAAAAAGCATTTGATGAAGTCCAACATCCTTTATTGATGAACATGATCAGCAAAGTGGGAATAAAAAAGTCATACCTCAACAAAATAAAAGTCTTATATGACAAACCCACACCAAAATCATACACAATGGGCAAAAACTAAAACCATTTCTCTTAAGAACAGAAGCAAGACAGGGATGCCCGCTTTCACTACTCCTATTCAACATAATACTGGAAATGCTAGCAACAACAATCAGACAAGAAGAATAAATAAATGATGTCCAAATTGGAAAAGAAGTTAAAATTATCATTATTTTCAGATGACATGATTCTGTGCGTAGAATACCCTAAATATTACATAAAAAATATTTGACCTAATAAATGAATTCTGCAATGTATCAGGATACAAAGTTAACACCAACAAATCTATGGAAATTTTATACATCAGTAGAGAATTTAAAGAAAGAAATATTTTTTAAAAAATAATCCCATTTACCATTGCATACACAAAAATAAATTAAGATACTTAAGAAGAAACCTAACTAAGGAGTAAAAGACCTATAGGCAGAAAACTACAGGATATTGAAAAAAAGAGACAGAGGAAGACATAAACAGATGGGAGAACATACCATGTTCATGGACTGTGTCTATATTTCCCAAAGCAATCTATAGACTCATTGCACTCCCCTTTAAAATAAAAAGAGCATATTTCACAGGCCTGGAACAAATTCTCAAAAAATTATTTGGAATTAAAAAAAAAAGACTTTGAATAGCTTCAGCAATTCTGAGAAAGAGGAACAAAGTAGGTAGAATGTCAATACCAGATATAAAGCTGTATTATAAAACCACTGTCCTCAAAACTGCCTGGTACTTGCACAAGAACAGACATATAGACCAATGGAATAGATTAGAGAACCCAGACATTAATCCAAATCACTATGCCCAATAAATATGTGACAAAGGAGGCAAGAATAAACAATTGAGCCAAGACAGTCTCTTTAATAAATGGTGCTGAGAAATTTTGTCAGATACATGCAAAAAAAATGAAAGTAGACCACCAACTTATACCATACACAAAAATAAACTGAAAATGGATAAAGGACTTAAACGTAGACAGGACTTAGCCGAGTAATGTTACGAAGCTAACCAGAAAAGATGAGTGCTAAGTGCAAGGAGAGCTGGAAGCTGAGCTGTCCAGTTCAAGAGGGCATCTTGGGAAAAGTGATTAAAGAAAATAAATGGAGGAGCAAGAAATAACAAGGTATACCTTTAAAAAATGGATATGTGGAACATATTTTACCTTTAGGTTTTGCTGTCTGATTTAAACAACTTGTATTTAACTATTAAAAACAGATATTGTCAGGAAAACAAAAAGAAAAAGATCTTGGGAATGGATGCCTCTCAATGAGAAAAATATAAATACGATGGAAACATTATATTTCTTGATGTCATGGGCAAGTAGGCATTGTCCAGTCAATAAACTGATGGTAGATCTGATCAACATAATAAATAGTAGTCAAAGAAGAAATGAATGAGTCTGGTACTGAAATTCATAGGTTGCTAATCAAACATGGTGTCTCTACATGTGAATCAAGTAATCCTAAACCTTTTCCTTCAAACTATTGAAGCAGAATTGGCCCAATTAGGTACCAGAACCCCAGCATCCTAGGCCTATGAATATTTTTTAGAGATACCAATGGGTGTTCTGTCACCTAATACAAGGCAATTCCAGGAAATTCACATTTCCATAACCACAAATAAGGATTTGTTCTAATAGAGCAGCACATACTTCCTTACATATAATCTACAACTGCTGACAAAATACAATGAAAGTATTGGAGTTTTTGCAGTTTCCATAGGCTATTGACTGTTACAGAGAAAGCTCTCACACCTGTGATCCAGGGACTTACATTCCCTTTATAATATTTGCATATGTGTTTTTTTTTAGGAATTTGTAAATTTTTTTTCCTAAATCCACATTTCCTTGCTAATTAGGCACTCATCTTTTCCTTACATTCCCTTTATAATATTTGCATATGTTTTTTTTTTTTAGGAATTTGTAAATTTTTTTTTCCTAAATCCACATTTCCTTGCTAATTAGGCACTTCAGCACTCATCTTTTCCTTATGATAGGGAAATAAGTGAGCCCTGTAAATATGCTTTCACACTTCTGTGTAAATCAGTGTATGTTTAAGCTAAAAAAACGACTGGACATGGAATTCAAAACCACGGTTATAGGGCTTCTCAAGAGGCTCCTACAAAAGATCGAGACCTATAAGAAAATAAGCAAGACTGACAAAACTATTCCACGGGAGTGGCTTCTCTTTGTAATGGGTCATGATGGAACTCAGAAGCAATGGGTAGGTTGAAATAAGTGTTTGCTCCATGCATGTCCATCTAGTGTTCAGACCCTTTTGATTTAACACAATTTGCCAGTGCCAACAAAACAACAATCATGTAAATGATCAGTGTACATCACTGAGTAGTTAGTAACTTTATCAAGCTTTGGAATGTATCCTACCCTGAGAATCTACCCTAAGCTTAAGGCCTCTGCTCTGAACTTAACCAACTAGAAGCCTCATTTAAATCTGAAGATTGAATAGCACCAAAAACGCTAGCCTGTCTTCTCAGAATCCAATTATAAAAAATAGGTCCCACTCAATATAGGAAATAAGATAATTTCTTAGATAGTCGAAACTAGGCCAAATTCCCAGTGGTGGACACCATTATTATACTTCTCTGAAGGGGAAAATATGCCTTTCAGCTTAATAAATGTCAAGTATATCAAATTTACATTTGATGTCCACAATTAAAATTATATTTTAATGCAAACATGTCTACTGCTCTACATATTGTCTATGACTTCCATTAAACAATGTGGAGAAGCTTGTAGCTTCAATGGCAACAATATGTCCTTCCTTTTATTGCTGTAAAAAAATAAAGCTTACAGACTTCTCATCTACATTCTTGAATTCCCTTCAAAATTTTGCATCACTGGGAGAACCAAGATGGCAGCATAGGTAAAACACCTGTCTTGCTGTCATACACAGCAATTTTAAAACTACAACTTAATGAAAGAACAAACACCGTCCAGAATCACCAGAAAGCTGGCCGAGTGAAAATTCCACATATAAAAGTGAAGACAAGACAGTGTGACTCGGAGGAGCGGCGGTGGACAGCGTTGAAAGATTCGCGCGGAGAGAGGTTGGGAGCCTGCGTGCCAGCGGATATGGTGGGCAGCTGAAAACCGGCCAGTTTTCTCGAACGAGGAGACAAAGATGTCCCACTGGACAGATTCTCCAGAGGAGGAAGTTAGGGAAGACCAAGCCTATAGGGGGCAGAGGGACTCACAACCCATATCCACCTCAGGTAACTGGGGAGGCTGAGCCACTGTTCCTTGTAGGACATCTACCACAAACAGCTAATTGACCAACTCAGGGAAGCAGCCACCATGCAGAGACATGGAAAGAAGTCGGATGTGAAAGAAATGGAGGGGAAAAAAACGACTGGACATGGAATTCAAAACCACGGTTATAGGGCTATTCAAAGGCTCCTACAAAAGGTCCAGACCTATAAGGAAATAAGCAAGACCGACAGGAAATGAATGAGTCCTACAAGGATATGAACGAGACCCTCAAGGATATGGAGACTCTCAAGGATATAAAAAAGGACAAACCAGAAATTAAGCATACACTGACTGAAATAAAAAATATTATACAAAGACCTAAAAGTGCTCTGGAGCACCCCAAGAACCAAGTTGAAGATTTGAAATACAAAGAGGTAAAATACACTCAGCTGAAAAAGCAAGAAACCAAAAGAACCCAAAAAATTGAAGATAGTGTAAGGGGCCTCAGGGACAACCTCAAGCATACCAACATCTGAATTATAGGGGTGCCAGAAAAAGAGAGAGAGCAAGACAATGAAAACCTATTTGAAGAAATAGTGACCGAAAACTTCCCACACCTGGTGAAAGAAATTGACTTAGGAGTCCAAGAAGCTCACAGAAACCCAAACTATAGGAATCCAAAGAGGACCCCACCAAGGCACATCATAATTAAAATGCCAAGAGCAAAAGACAAAGAGAGAATATTAAAAGCAGCAAGAGAATAACAGATGGTTGCCTATAAGGGAGCACCCTTACGATTGTCAGCGGATTTCTCAACAGAAACGATGCAGGCCAGATGGGAGTGGCAAGAAATATTCAAAGTGATGAATAGCAAGAATCTACAACCAAGATTACTCTATCCAGCAAAGCTATCATTCAGAATTGAAGGTCAGATAAAGTGCTTCGAAGATAAGAAAAAGCTAAAGGACTTCATCACCACCAAACCAATATTATATGAAATGCTGAAAGATATTCTTTAAGAAGAGGAAGAAGAAAAAGATAAAAGTGTAAATTACGAACAACAAATACACATCTATCAACAAATGAATCTAAAAATCAAGTGAATTAACAAGCTGATGAACAGGATAAACTGGTGAATGTAACAGAATCATGGACATAGAGAGGGAATGGACTGACAATTCTTTGGGAGAAAGGTGGTGTGGGAAGTGCAATAAGAGACTGGACAAAAATCATGCAACTATGGGAGAGGACAGTGGAGGGGGTGAGGGCAGAGGGTGGGATGGGTAGTAGGTGGAGGGGAGCTATAGGGGAAAAAAGGGAACAATGTAATTAATAAAATGAACAATAAAGATTTTAAAAAAAGAAAAAAAAAGAAGCCAGTTAAAATAAAATAAAATAAAATTTTGCATCACTGTTTAAGTACTTTAAAGAGGTCTGTTTATAAAAGAACAAATGGTCAATACCCATTTTTTATTTATTGCCATCCCTGAGTAGAGGAAAACTATGGAACATGTATAAAAATGTGTATGTAATTCTGGCTATTTTTGTGGTGCATTCAAATAAAACCAGTGTATAGCAGTGTTAGGTACTTGTGATACACTCAGAATCCATGGGTCGAGGAATGAGTGACTATTCCTTGCAGACTACTCTGGTATTCAGATCCTAAAAGTGTAAGTTGCCACTGACAACAAAAGAATAATGCCTAGGAGACCATAAATATAGAGAGACTCAACAGAAGAACAAATGCAAATGCAATGTGTCTTATTTGTGAAAGACTTCCCCAAGTGTCTCCTAGCATGTCTTACCTCAGGGCTGAAAAACCCAGGTATACAGGGGAGAGTCTGATGTCTACTTTGAAAAACTGTAAAATTTAGCTGGCTTGGTTTTATAGTTAGAGAATTGCCCTGAAGACTAAAGAGATATGCTTTCAATTCAAGTTAAGGGCACAATGCTGGCATTGTGGGCCCGGCCATCAGTCGGGGATATGAAGGAACCAGCTAATCAATAGTTCTCTCTCATTATTTTTGTTTTCTAATTCTTATCCCTATAAAGTGGGCTGGAAAAGAAGAGCACTATGGCTCAGGATGAAGAAGTGAAAAGTTAACATTTCCATCTTCATTTACCTTCTTCTGAGTCCAAAAGATTACTTCTGATTAACACAGGATAATTTCCTACTCATTTGCAAACATACTTTTTTTAACATAAGAAAAAGTAAAAAAAAAAAGGAAAAAGAGAAGCTTGCTGGCATGAGGCTCATCAGCTCCTCTCTGAGGTTCTGATAGCCAGCTGAAACCCAGGACAGTGTGTGTTCCATTCCTGAACCAAATGCAGTTTGAGCTGCTATAGCTCTTGGCTGGCAACGGAGTCAGGGAAGGATATGCTGAAATGGCCCAATATGAAACAAAAGGACTTGACAACAATACTGAACTACTTGTGTGTATAAACCTATATATCATATATATTAATATATATATAAATATATATATATATTTAATATATATATATATATATTTAATATATATATTAAAAACCTAATGTGCTAAGTGTCTGACCATTAGTTCAAGCAGTAACTATGATGTGCACTTACCGCCACGGGGTAGGCACTCTTGACCTGTAGTTAGTTTGCTGCTGGGTTCTGACTGATCAGGATTGGGTGAGACAGGCCAGACATATCCTCTCATGTACCCTCCTCAGAGGCCAACATCCTGAGGTCCCTTCCTAGCCCTGATCATGCACCAATGGAATCCCTCAACCTGGACTCCAACATCCCCCAAGGGTAGTGGATTGTAAGAGATCCACCAGTACACAAATACATGCACCAGGCCTCTATGGTCCTATCTAATAAAAGAGTAATATGCAAATATGACCATACCTTCACCACACCCACAAGCCACACCCACATCCACACCCATCAGTCAATCAGGAGCAGATTATTCAAATAAACCCCAACCAAGATGGCTGCCACCACTGAGAGCAGGAGGGAGGCTTGGGTCTCCCTGGCAACAGAGAAAGCCAAGCTTTCTGCCTGCCTTTGCCTGCCTAAGCCTCCACTCAATGCTACAAAGTTTCAATTATAAAAGATACAGAAATGGCAGCAGCCACTGAGCTGGAGAGAACAGAGGCTTGGGTTTCCCTGGCAATGAAAGAAGCCAAACTTTCCACCTGCAATTGCCAGCCTAGGCCTCCACTCTAGGCTTGGCTTCGCTCCAAGCTACAATATTTGAATTGTAGATATAGGTTAATCCCAGATCCCAGGGCCTCTGCTTGGGTCACTGCCAGGAACCTGGCCTCAGGCCACCTCTCACCCCAAGGAAACCCCCACCCCGATCTGGGACACTCTTCAGGGCAAACCAGTTGGCCCCCACCCATGCACCAGGCCTCTATCGTATCTAATAAAAGAGTAATTTGCAGATTGGCCATCACTCCAACACATAAGAGGGATGCCCCTATGTGATCAAAGATCCTGCCCCCATGTGGACACAAGATGGCTACCACAAGATGGCTAGCAAGGGAGGGTCCTTGGGAGGTTCCAGGCCCTGCAAGGAGGGCAGTTGAGGGCAATCAGGCCAGCTGGGGAGGGAAGTTGGGAGGGACCAGGCCTGCAATGGAAGGCAGTTGGGGGTGATCAAGCCAGCAGGGGAAGGCAGTTAGGGGTGACCAGGCTGGCAGAGGAGGGAAGTTGGGGGCAATCAGGCTGGCAGGGAAGCAGTTAAACATCAATTAGGCTGGCAGGGCAGTGGCTAGCAGGTGATCAGGCTTGCAGGCAGCCTTTAGGGGCAATCACGGAGGCAGGCAGGTGAGCAGTTTGGAGTCAGTAGTCCTGGATTTTGAGAAGGATGTGTGACTGTCCAAATAGGCCTACTGGGATCGGGCCTGAACAGGCAGTCAGACATTTCTCAAGGTGTCCCAGATTGGGAGGGTGCAGGTTGTGCTAAGGGACATCCCCTGCCCCTCGCCCTGTGTACTAATTTTGTGCACCAGGCCTCTGGTCCTATCTAATAAAGTGAGGATATGCTAATTGACCCTCACACCATCATAAAAGATGGCAGCATTCACAGATAATAAGGAAGGGATGTGCTAAGTAACTGCCCCACCCTCAAAGATGGCAGCACCCACAGCCAATAAGAAGGGAATATGCTAATTCACTGTCATGCCTTCAAAGATGGCGGTGCCCACATCCACAAGATGGCAGCACCCAGTTCCTTCAGCCTCTCAGCCACCCATGGCTGGCTGAGGTACAGGCAAACCTTGGATGGCGGCTGCCCAGCTGACGCCCAAGGCACAGGCAAGACTCAGATGGCAGATGCCTGCTGCCCAGGGAAGCCTGAGGCTCAGGTAACCAGGGCTGGCTAAGACTTGCACTGCTGGCAGTGACAGCAGCAGAGGTGTGATGGGACATTGCCTTCCCCTGATTGCCAGGTCACCTCCTGACCCTGAGGGCTCCCAGAATGTGAGAGGGGGGAGGCTGGGCTGAGGGACCCCACCCACCTCCAATGCATGAAAGTCATGCACTGGGGGCTGGGGTGATTCCTCAACCCAGCCTGCCCCCTGTCCAATCTGGGACCCTTAAAAATTGTCTGACTGCCTACTTAGGCCAGATCCTACTGGACATCCTTCTCACAATCCAGGACTGCTAGCTCCAAACTGCTTGCTTGCCTGCCTGCCTGATTGTCCCTAACTGCTTCTACATGCCAGGCTGATCACCCCCTAACCACTACCCTGCCAGCCTAATTGATGTCTAACTGCACCCCTCCCAGCCTGTTTGCCCCAACTTCCTTCCTCTGCCAGCCTGGTCACCTCTAACTGCCCTCCCCTGCAGCCTTGATCATCCCCAACTGCCCTCTCTTGCAGACCTGGTCCCTTCCAACTGTCCTCTTCTGTTGGCCTGATCACTTAAAACTGCCCTCCCTTGTAGGCCTGGAATCTCCCAAGGACCCTCCCCTGCTGGCCATCTTGTGGTGGCCAGCTTGTATCCACATTGGGGTAGGATCTTTGACCACATGAGAGCAGCCCTCTTGTGTGTTGGAGTGATGGTCAATCTGCATGTTACTCTTTTATTAGGTAGAACAGAGGCCTGGTGCATGGGTGAGGGCCAGCTGGTTTGCCCTGAAGAGTGTCCCAGATGAGGGTGGGGGTTTCCTTGGGGCATTGGGCAATCTGGGTGAGGGACCTCTGGTGGCTTGCAGGCTGGTCACACCCCCAGAGACCCAAGGAGAAGTCCTGGAATCTGGGATTAATTTATGTTCTACACTTGAAACTTTGTAGCCTGGAGCAGAGACAAACATTCTGCTCACTCTGTGGTGATAGCCATTTCTTTTTGGGTTTACATAAATTCTATAATTGAAACACTGTAGCCTACAGTGGAGACCTAGGTGCTAGGGCTGAAGAATCTTGGCTTCCTCCATTGCCCGGGCAACCATAGCCTCTGCTCTCCCCAGCTCCTTGGCTGTCGCCATTTCTGTTGGGATACATCTTCTATAATTGAAACTTTGTAGTGTTGAGTGGAGGCCTAGTCCAGCAAGAGTAGGCAGAAAGCTTGGCTTCCTCCATTGCTGAGGAAACCCAAGCCTCCCTCCTGTTCTCTGTGGCAGCAGCCATCTTGGTTGGAATTTATTTACATAATTTGCTCCTGATTGGTTGATAAGCATGGCTGTGGGCTTGGCTTGATTGGAGGTACAATCAATTTGCATATTACTCTTTTATTAGATAGGAGATTACATATATATATATATATATATATATATATATATATAATTATTTTTTCCAGAAAGGGAAAGAGAGAGGGAAAAGAAATGGTAATATTAATTATGAGAATCATTGATTGGCTGTCTCCTGCATGCTTCCTACTGGAGATTGAGCTTGCAACTGGGCATGTGCCCTAAAATATACTGTATATTAAAAAAAAAAAAAAAAAAAAAAAAGCTCTGCTGATGTCCTAGCTCTTGTTAGTACTAGGAACACTGACAAAGTAAAGAGGGCTGAACTGGGATACCTGTAGCAGAACAGAAAAACTGAGACTACTGAACCAAATAAATGTACAGAAGACCAGCATGCATAGTTTCTCAGGAAAATCAATAGGGTGAACAGGTCCAACCCTATATAGCTCACCATGCTATACAGACGATGGAGAATATATTAGAGGCCCAGAGCATGAATTCATGCATGTGTTGTTTCTGGAAGGCCTAACCCCAATTGAGGAAGATCGGGGTTGGCCTGTCTGAAGGAGGGGATGACTGGAGTTTGGCCAGCTGGCATGCCCTGATTAGACCAATCAGGAATACACCAGCTAGGGGAAGGAGCCCAGGATGATTGGCTGGTGGACACTGCCCTGGATTGCAGTTAAGGGGATAATTGGGATTGGGCCAGACATGGGGAGCTTGAGGCATTGAGCTAGCCAGCCCTGCCTTTTAATGGGGTGGGGTTGCCAATGGCCTGAGGGAGGGGCCATGGGTGGTTGCCCATGGATATCCTATCTTTGGTGGGGTCAGACAGGAGAAGGAGCTGAAGGAGTTTGGCTCGCTGACCCTACCCCCTTATTGAGTGGGACTGCCCAGAGGGAGGAGCTACATGCTGATGAGGGTAATGGGGGTGGGGCTGGCTTTGGGGAGGGGCTGCAGGAGGTTGACCAGCCAGCTCCATCCTTTATTGCAGTGGGGGTGCAATCAAGGGCAGGGACAGCCAGAGGGAGAGGTTTGGGTCTATGGTGGTAGAATGGGCCTATCCTGGGTGGGGCTGGCCAAGGGGAAGGGTGAGAGGAGCATTTGGCCAGCCAGGCCCTCCCTTGATCAAAGTGGGAAAATCCAATCAGGGGAGAGGCTGCCCCAGCCCCTGATCTGGTCAGTTTGCTGGCGACAATGGCCATTATATAGACTGTTTTTTTTTAGTTGGTTATGGCATTATTGTCGCTTATTTTTTACATATATAGATGATCTAAGAGAGACACCAGAAGTTCATATTGTATCACGTGCTCTCTTACTGTCCTATGGAGAATGCTAACCTACTGAATTGTCACAGACCATTCATGTTATACTTTCCAGTTTGCGTCAGGAACATCTGTATCCATACATAAAATTGCTACATATGGACTGCCATGGTTCTTTCATAATTCATTATGATGCTCAGACCAAACTACTCCACGGGCCCCTCCAAGAAAAGGTGGATTTTGGGACACTTTCCATGGTGCCTGGCTAGGCCCCGGCTCCTCCTTTCACTCCATCTGTTCTTCCACATAATGTCCCAAGGCATTTTCTTCCTGGTATTTTCATGGTTTGCTCTACTGATTATGGGAAGCTTTGTCACTGGCTCAATTACTTCTTCTTCTACTCTATAGCCCATCTACCTCTATGTCATCTCTGAAGTGGATTTTTCCATTTTCACTGTAGCTCAGGAGGTCTAATTCCCAAACATGGGCAGACAAATGCAGAAGTCCTTGAACCCTGTGCCCAACATGTTTTACTCTCACTGAGGAATTTGTGAGTGCATTCAGATGGGGTAGTGCTGCACAATGAAACCAGTTACTTTGGTGACTTAATTATTGAGCACTTACTTTCTGGAAAGCATGACTTATAATTCCATTCTAATTAGATATGTGATATCATGGTGATGGCAGCCTCCTTCTCCCCACAAGTTTCTATTTCAGAGAAAAATTCTGTTGGGAACCTTAGGATGACCTGGAAGTTAACCACATTGGAGACACTCAGGAGTTTCAACCAAGGAATTGACATCACCCACAAGAACTGTGGTTCTTTTGAAGATCAAATCTTGGGTTTTTTAAAAATTAAACTTGGGAAAGAAAGTTCTTTCCTAAAAATAAAGAATTGAGATTTGATCACCAAGCAATATTCAAAATCACCTCCACCTGAAAAACCAGCATGGTTTTTTCCACAGTAAGTGTTCTCCTTCTCTATTACTTTTATTTCCTCCCTGAGAAAGTGCAGATATCTTCAGGCACCCTGACAATGTTCCTGTTTTCTGTGTTACTGAAATTTACATGAACTGTACCCAGACCTTTTCACATTTGATAATCATTGTTTACTTCATTGTAGATATGTGGAGAAAAAGAAAACTTTGGGGCCTAGCTATCTATGTATCCTTATTGCCCCAGAGACCTATGGTAAGTTTAAGGTTTCAGTCTCTCTGGGCATCAGAAATGACTTTTGTCCCTTCTAAAAATCAAGGTATTTCAGACTCGGAGGGACAAACATTCAAATCAAAGTCATATCACCAATGCTCAAAAAGGTCTGCAATTTACTCAAAAAGATTTTCTTGTTTTCAAAGAAACATAGGCACCTGAGCTATCCATTGTGACTGGATGTGATGTCACACATAGAGTCATCAGACACCAGATATGGAAGGATGACAAGGTCAGTTTAAAGGGGCAAATATAGGATTAAACAGTGGGGAACTCTGAAGGACAAGACAATTTTATAAGTAGTGGCCATATTGCTCTTGGGTCCCACTGCTATCTTCTAGATTACTCCTTCAGGTAGAACTATTGCTTCTTGGACATCTCCACAGGACTTCTTGAGAGTGGAAGTAAAGACATGACTTAGCTTAAAGATAATCTCTCTATATAAGTTTATGCAACCATCCAACCAACTGACCATCTGAGTGGTAATTATGATACACACTGACTATCAGGGCACATACACTCAATGAAAGAACTGCCACGCTGCAATGAACTGCCCTTTTGCATTCTGGAATTCTTAGGTGGATGTTGGAGAGCCAGTTTTGGCCCGATCCCCACAGGCCAGGCTAAGGAATTCCACCTATCAGAGGTACCCGCTCACTCCACAAATGCTTCAATTCATGACACAACTGGTATAGCTGGACATGGAAGGACTGTGGATAGTTGGATCCAGGGCATGTCTGGCCCATCTTGTCCAGTCCTACACCACCAGCTACATTCTAATTCATTTCTTTTCAATATACACAAATCCATGCACCAGGGAACTAGTTTTACATAAATTGCACAACCAAAATAATGGTTAGCTGCAGCACACCATGCCATTTGGAGATATCCATGTGACACACATAAGGAAAACCATCTAAATAGATTTACTATGGGGCAGTCCACTCACTTATTCATGTTGCTTGTGTGATAAGTGACCAGACAGGTAAGAAACATGATTATAAATTCCCATGCAATGAAAGTTGGGCAGCGTGTGAACTGAACTGATTCTACTCAATGGGCAAAAATATACAAAGATGTTAGCTGGTATTTTAAGGCTTATCACAGAGGAACTTCCAAGTGGGGGATTTAATGAGACAAAGCCTCACATGTTGAATGCAAATGAGCCAAACAAAACAAAGAGAAACATAATTTCCATAACCACAAAACTGATTGTTGTAGGTTACTGAAAGGAAAAATCATGAGTATTAGTTGGCAAAGGTTTTCATATACAAGAAAATTAGACTAGAGTGGTGAGCATATCCTGGAATATGCTATGCTATATTGTCATGCTGTAATATTAAATTTAATATAATTTTTACAATTTATTGATGATGCAATCTATACTAATAATAGAGGAACATGAAATTTGGAAAGGATGCCATCATGTAAAGACCAATCAGGACTGGGACAAAGCCACAGCAGAGAGCTCTCAACATGCTGAAAGTCATGGAGAGGAAGGGAGAATAGATAGGCAGTAAGGGGAATCAGGCCAGGAGAGGAGCACCGATAGGCAGTTAGGGGGATCAAAAAAGAGGGGAGAGCAGTTAGGCAGTTAGGGGGATCAAGCCAGGAAATGAGAGAAATCAGGAGGATCAGGCCAGAAAAGGAGAGCAGTTAGGACCATTAGGCCATCAGGGGAACAGTTAGGAGTATTAGGCCAGGAGGGAAGCAGTTAGGCAGACAAGCAGGTGAGTTGTTAGGAGCCAGTGATTCTGGATTGCAATAAGGATCCTGGATTGTAGAGTGCAGGCTGGGCTGAGGGAATATCCCTCATGCATGAATTTCATGCATGTGGGCCTCTATTCCTATATAATAAAGAGCTAATATGCAATTGGTCATCATGCCTTCATGCGGTCATGCTGACATGGGGGGCCTGGGAAACAGGCCAGGCTAGGGAACCTGAGACTGTACCCACCCCACTGCCTGGTGGGGCTTGTCAGGGGACATGAGGCTGCATCTCCTGCCCTGAGGAGCTTGGCAGGGTTTGGGGTTAGTCAAGTCTGGGTTTTGCGCAATTTCAAGATGCATGTGGGTGGTTGTGGACTTGACTCTGGGTCCCATGGTGCACCCCAGACTCATACAGGAGAGAAATGTTTATATACATTTCATTAATTTTATTTCATCTCTGACATTTCTATTATAAAGAAAGGGCAAATAGCAATATTAAAATATTTCTTCTAATTAATTCCCTTTTAATGTCCATGAATTTTGAGCACTGGGTCACTAGTATTTAATAATGAAATAATATTTTTTTAAAAATTTGTCATCTACCTCATGTTTTGGAACATAAGACATTTTCCCCCACTTTTTAAATGATTAGAAAGGTATTTTTATTTATGCACCATTTTAACAGTAAAAATCAGGAGAACCTACTGTTTAGACTGTAACAACAGGAAATGTTTGCTTCAAAAAATAAAAAGTAAAGAAAATCAAGGACTAAGTGTTTCAAAAAACACATTAATTGCAGGGTACATTCAAGAAAATATTTCAGTACTGAACAACAACATCAGTAGATAAAGGATTGAGAATTACTCTGGTAATAAATAGCCTCCCCTCCCTCCACGCCCCGCCCGCCCAGTTCCCATGTCTTTCATTTTGACATTGATCTTCTGAAAATATTCTGGGTGGTTCACAATAATAAACATGGTTTCTTTGATTTTTTTTTTATTGTCTAAAGTTTTTTAATTGTCTTCTATTTCCCTGATTGACACTCCTCCAGGACATTCCACCCTGGGCAATCCCCACTACCTCTTTGTCTGAGTCATTTGGTTATGCTAATATGGCTGCATACAAGTTCTTTGGTTGCTCTCTAAACCCCCACTTCACTGCCATTTGTCTCTGTCTATATTCTTGTTCACCAGTTTATGTTGATCATTATATTCCACATATGAGTGAAGTTATGTGATATTTGTATTTCTCCAAATGGCTTATTTTGCTTAGCAAAAAGGAAAAGTTCCTTCTTTTTTTTGTTTTTAAATTTATTAAGTTATAACAAATAGTAGTACGTGTCTCCTTTTGTCCCTATATACCTCCCCTAGTTTCCCTACTCCCTGATACTTGCCTTCAAACCACCCCCCAGCATCATGCATCTATTGGTTGTGCTTACATGTATGCATACAAGTCCTTTGATTGATCTCTTACCCCCGCAACCTGCCGATACCTTCCCCATGTATTTGACAGTCAATTCAATGCTTCTGTGCCTCTATTTTTGTTCCAAAGTTTATAATGTTCTTTATATTTCATAAATGAGTGAGATCATGTGGTATTTATATTTCACTGACTGACTTATTTTATTTAACATAATGCTCTCCAGTTCCATCCAAGCTGTTGCAAATGATGTAGTATTCCATTGTGTAGATGTACCACAGGCTTTTTATCCACTCATCTGCTGATGGGCACCTAAGCTGTTTCCAAATCTTAACTATTGAAACTGTGCTGCTTTGAACATAGGGGTGCATATACCCATTCTGATCGGTGTTTCTGTTTTCATGGGATATATTTCTAGAAGTGGTATTACTGAGTCAAATGGGAGATGGGGTTCCATTTTTAATTTTTTGAGGAAACTCCATACTGTCTTCCATAGTGACTGTATCAGTCTGACTTCCCATTAGCAGTGCAGGAGGGTTTCTTTCTCTCTGCATACTCTCCAGCACTTGTCGTTTGTTGTCATTCTGACAGGGGTGAGATGGTACCACATTGTTGTTTTAATTTGCTTCTCTCGGATTATTAGTGACTTTGAACATATTTTCACGTCTCTTGACTATCTGGATGTCCTCTTTTGAAAAGTGTCTATTTAGGTCACTTGCCCATTTTTTGACTGGGTTGTTTATCTTCCTTTTGTTAAGTTGTATGAGTTCCCTGTTAATGTTGGAGATTAAACCCTTAATGGATATAACATTGGCAAATATATTATCCCATATGGTGGGCTTTCTTGTTTTGGTGATGGTTTCTTTATTTTATTTTCATTTTATGAATCATACATTTACTTGTTTCTTTTATCAAAGTTAGAAAGCTTTGATGTTCTTCATGTTTCATTGAAAAACTCAAGGAACACAGAATGACAACTGTGTTCCAATTACATCAATGGATAATAAAAAACAGACAAACAAAACAAAAAGCAAAGACACAATTACAGGGAATGATGGGACAGTCACTTCAATTGCATCCATTATTTAAATAGTTGCCTGGCAATTATTAAAAGTTCTAATAGGTCCTCACAACAAAAATAAAAGATGTAAGGCTCTAACAAATCAGTTTAACACTAGGGACACATAGTGTCCCAATGTTACAATGACTGATGGAAGTAACAGTTTTGTTCCATGAAGGGATGTGTAAAACCATCTATAGCAATTTTTCAAGAATCCAAAAGTATAGACTTTTATGTGAGTATTTTAGTTTTAAGTATTGGTTTAAAAACGGTATCCCCCCATCCAACTCTAGAAGCTAAACAAGCCACCAGTTTACCTCTGCTTTACAGTGTTCTTCTACCAATGTTGCTCCAAAAGTGACCAAATTGAGATTAAAATATTTCATAGATACCATTTTCTTTCCCTAATACCCCTAGAAATGAAATCGCTGCACTTTCAAGCAGCCTTTCATTACTCAAATTCGTGGGTACAATTACTAATCAGAGCTATCTTTTAATTCATTGCTACTAGTCAAAGCACTAGAATAAATTGATAATTATTTCCTATATTCTATATTACATGCTATATTCTATCTTACATTCCATTTCAAATATTGGATTTTTTTTTTCAGTCTAAGCAAGACTAATATTGATTAGTGGCACATTTATGAAGACAAAATATTTGAGTTTTAGGGAATAGTCCTAGAGGAAAATATAAAGCTCTTGAATTTATTAATCTATATACAACACTGGTTTCACTCATAAGTAACTATCACTGAGGGAGAAAAACTAATGCACTCCTTCAAAGAAAAGGAGAAGACTGAAAATATTTTTCTCTCCCTTTAAATAAAAAAAATAGTACTGAATTAAAAGTCAAATTTGTATGTATAACATAAGTTGCCAATAAGGCCATGACCTAGCAATAAAAATTTAAATGTCAGATTTTAAGACCAAGAAATAAGCTAGATCACATATATTTTGGTCAAGAATATAATATTGGGATAATACCCAAATGTAAAGGTACACATATGCTCAATTTATCACATTTTGTATTTCAGAGAAGAGACATTAAGGATTCATGCCATAGGTTTATTTACAAGCACATCTAGTATGTTGAGTTTAACATTTTGATCCATTTTCCAAGGAGATTATATCTCTTAAACTACTCCTCTTCATATCTGCATCATGGATTAAACATCTTTATTTTTTAAGCAGTTGGTGTCTTACTATAAAAAAAAAAAAAGTGCAGCAAATCCTGATCCAAAGTACAAAGTCATCTTAGCTAGTAACCACCACTTGTTTTCCACTGAAAATGGCAAATTCTTCCCTGGACCCTCCTCATAATGGCTCCGATGGACCACAGAGGTTGTGAACTTCCTAATGCTTTGGCCCAGCACTTTCCTGTTGGAAGCCCAGTGAAGGTGCAGACATAGAAGGAGAAATGGCGGTATCACACCAGCTTTTTTTTCTCGACTTTGTTCCCTTCCTTTAAGGACTGAAAGGAGACATGGTGATTGTTTATTTTGCTCTGCAGAAGTTTTTGTTTGTTTGTTTGTTTGTTTTTTTAATTAGATGTAGTCCCATTTGTTTATTTTCTCTTTAGATTCCATTGCCCTAGGAGCTGTATCAGTGAAGATATTGCTACGACAGATGTCTGCTATTTTGCTGCCTATGGCTTCTTCTAAGATTTTTATGGTTTCCTTTTTTTTTTGTTTAAGTGCTGTATCTAATTTTAGTTTATTTTTGTGTATGGTGTAAGTTGGTGGTCTAGTTTCATTTTTTTTTTTCATGTATCTGTCCAGTTTTCCCAACACCATTTTTGAAGAGACTGTCTTGTCTCTATTGTATGTTCTTGCCTTCTTTGTCAAATGTTAATTGAGCAAACTGGTTTATGTTAATTTCTGGGCTCTCTGTTCTGTTCCACTGTTCTATATGTCTGTTCTTGTGCCAGTACCAGGCAGTTTTGAGACACATGGCATTGTAGTATAGATTTATATCTGGTATTTTAATCCCTCCAACATTGTTCTTTTTTCTCAAGATTGCTGGAGATGGGGAGACAAAATGTTGGCCTAATAGATGGATGTTTCCTGGGCCCTGTCCCAGAGCAAATAGAGTGAGCATGTGAAATTAGTGAAATCCATTATGAATTGATGAAGGAGACTCAGCTGGTGAGACAGTTTGCAACAGGGAAGGAAGAGGTCCCCTGAATAAAGGTAAAATCAAGAAGCCAAGCAATAGAGTATGTCAGACTCCTGTGCCCAGATGGTCAGGGAGAAACTACCGGGTGCTAAGCCACATCCCTGAAGAAAGGCAAAGCATGTGACTGTGAGAAAAGGGTCCATGGGAGTGTGGAAGGTAGGATATGTTGGACCTTCAAGTCTGGATTTTCGATTTGAGCTCAGAGACAGCCCTGGAGGTCTGGCAGAACCGCGCAATGCCAGCAAGAGAAGAGCTTGCAGCGATGCAGTTCCTCCCCATGCTGGGGTCTGTGCCTTTCTTCACTAACCTAGTTCATAGGACCTTTTGGATATAGACAGTTACCCATGACTGAGTTGTGGGAGGAGGTGTGGTCTTGTGGAATCTGGGGAGAGTGGGCAGTGGTCCTGGAGAGGTGGTAGCAAGTCTAATGCTAAGTCATAACTGAGGCCCCCATCACCATTTTCTCCTGAGAGATAGCTCCTCCCTCCAGTCTCCACACAACCAATATAATCATACCCAGATCCCACCCTGCATAATACAAAGGAATCTGAATACTCCCTAAGGTCACAGGCACTGGTCTAAAGAGAAATTTTTAGCCCCACCAATGGGGAAACAGAACAGATGACTGGGATCATAAGCCAGCCAAGGAATGATACTTCACTTTTTCACTTTTATTTTTTCTTCTTTTCTTCTTTGTTTTCCTGGTTTTGTTTGTTGGTTTATTTTATAATCATTTTGCATCATTTCCATCATTATTTTTATTTGCTATTTTTAATTTTTATACCATTGTGAAATAAATTTTTGTAAATTTATTATTATGTTCTTTTCATCCACTTATTCCCTTTCTACTTCCTCAATACTAAGTTGAGGTCTTCCCCATAGTCATCCAATCCTTAATCTTATTTTTAGTATATTAGCTCAGTCTCTACAGATTCTGCCCCATCACTGTAGTGGCTTTAATCTGTTATCTTTTTCTCTCTCTTCAATAACATTTGTGCTCTCTTTCCTATTTCCCACCTCTCTTTTCTCACATGGCCACTTTTATTGGGATTCTTGGTGTTGTGAATATATTTGTGCTTAGTTCCCTTAATGGAGTGAATTTTATCTTGTCAGGTCAAGTGGCTTGAGAGCAAGCCACATATCCAGACACCTGGAGAGGAAACTCCTTCCATAAAAGGGTCAATAACAACTGTGACCCAACTATAGAGACAGGAAGAATGTGGCAGTGAGGGAAAGAGCATGAGTGAGTGAGTAAAAGAGGAGCATGTAGTCAGGTGGGATGTGTATTGGTGTGTGTGTATGAAAGTGAGTGAAGCATAGTTAGATCCCACAGGAACTTCACGGGCAGGCTAACCAGTTTCACCTAACTAGGCAGCTTCTGCTACCATTGCAAACAGCACCTGGAAGCCAGTTTATATATTTTGAAGGGGAGAGCTGATGTAATTGGGTTCCCAGCCTCATCGCCACCCAGGGTGTCCTCAGATAACACCTGGAACTCTTATAACTACCCCTGCCAGGGACCTGCTACCTAGGCTATGATTCCATGGTCAACGAGGCTCCAGCCACCCTGGGCAAAGATGAGTCTGAAAGGAGGTTCCCCTCTGATTGGCCCAACACTTTAGCCTAGGGCACTGCAACCATGTGAACAGCAGACATGTGAGCAGCCTGCTCCAGGCTTAACAGCAGCAGCTTCATGTGCCCTTCCCCTGTCCAAAGAGCAGCAGCTGTGTGAGCGGCCAGTTCCCCCAACTAAGGAGCAGTAACCATGCAAGCAGATCATCCCATTTGAGGAGTAGCAGCTACTTGAGCAGCCTACTCCTAACTGAGAGCAACAGCTATGCCCAGCTCATACCCTGCACCTGTACAAAGAGAGCAGCTGTAAAAGCAACCAATCCCCATACAAGGAGTAAAAGTTGCACAAACAGCCAGCCCCTTTCCAAGGAATAGCAGCTGTGTGAGTGGACCGCCCCCTTTCAAGGAGCAGCAGGTGCACAAGCAGCCTTCCCCCATATAAGGAGAACCAGTCACATAAGCAGACCATTCACGTCAAAGGAGCAGCAGCCCTGTGTAGTCACACTGGTCTAAGGAACAGCACCCACACCTAGTATAAAACCTGTCCAATGAGAAGGAGCCAGGTGAGCAGTCTATTCCTGTCCTAGGAGCATCAACAGCACAAGCAGCTCACTTCCACGCAATGAGCAGCAGTCACACAAGCAACCCAAACCCATATGAGGAGCAGAAGCCCTGCAAACAACCTGCCCCTGTCCAAGGAGTGGTGGCATCATGAGCAGCCTGTCCCATGTAAGATACAGCAGCAGTAAAAAGCCAGTCTCCATCTAAAAAGCAGCAGCCCTGCTAACAGTGAGTCCCTGTCTGAGGGGCGACAGTCACGTGAGCAGCTGGCCCCATTCAAGGAGCAGTGTACATGAGTAACCCATCCCCATCCAAGAATCAGCAACCTTATAATCAGCCCACCACATCCAAGGAATAGCCGCTATATGAGCAGTCTCCCTCACCAGGCAGAGGAGACACCACTGCTGGAACCCACTAGAGGAACCACTGTCAACTGAGAAGTACCTGCTACCATGACCGTACAAGGAGCAACCTTAGCCAGAGAAGCTACTGCCCCCCAAGGAGCAGCAGCTACATGACTAGGTATCTAAATCAGTTGGTGAGAACATAAATGGGTAGACAAAGATACCCCCAAAGAAAAGAAAAGGAGGAATCCCATCAGAAAAGCAGTTAAGTAAAACAGAGGCTGCAATATGTCCAAAAAAAAAGTATTCAGAATAAGGATCATAGTGACAGAAGAAAAAAATCAACAACTTATGTTAAGAACCAAGAAAAAATGAAGAGTGCTATAACTGCAATAAAAATACCATGGAAAGTTTCAATATAGACTAGGAGAAGTGGAGGACCAAATTAGCAAATTAGAAAACAGGGAAGCAAACACAGACAAACTGAATTGCAATTGGAGAAAAAATTAAAAGGAGGAGAGCTGAAGGGAGCTATGAGACAACATTAAATGAAGCAGCATACAAATAATAGGGGTTCCAGAAAATAGGAAGAGGAACAAGAGTTAGAAGACCTATTTGATTAAATAATGTCAGAAAACTTTCCTATTGTGACAAAAAAAAAAAGTCACAAAACAGAGTCCCAGAAAAGAATGAACCCAAAAATACCCACACCAAGACACCATAATTGTGATGGCAAATATTCAGGAGAAAGAGAGAATCTTAAAGGCTGCAAGAGAGAGACAGGATGTTACATACCAGGGAGCTTCCATTAAATTACCAAATGATTTCTCAACAGAAACACATCAGGCCTGAAAAGAATAGAAGGATATTTACAAAGTGATGCAAAGCAAGGCACTGGATTCAACAATATTCATCAAGATTATCATTCAAAATCGAAGGGGAATTTCATGGATTGGATTTGTAGGTTGTCATCTGCCTAATGAACTAAGAACTTGCTGACTAATTGGTGATAAATACAATTTGCTGGTGTTCTAGAAATCTGTATTGTTTTTATTAAACTGAGATATAATTAACACATTGAAGCATCCATCTTATATAAAAACTACTGTGAAATTTTAACCCTGCTATTTGGCTTCTATAAATACTTGCTTGCTTAAATAATAAGGAAGATAAGACTACTCCCACTTCAGAGAGGCCATTAAACCTTCCATGAACAAAATTATCAGTGTTGGCACAGGTCAGGCCTTTGGTTGAGGTCTTAAGGCCCCAACATAAAGAGGCTCTTTAAAAACTTGCGAAAAGGTCCGGAAACATCCCATATTTGGGAGACAAAAAAAAGGTTAAAACATATAAATAGAAAAAATTTCTCCATGTTAGGGATCAGAATTTGAGAGACATTTTCCTCTGGACTGGGCATAATAAATGTAGCTCCATCTCTCTAAGTATTGTTTGATTCTCCTCTGATTTTTTGTAACAATATAATAGTAGAATAATTTTTGGTGTACAAACTGATTTGGTATTTGTATATAATGCAAATAGTGACCACCCATGCATATTTTTTTCTTTACATGAGAACTTCTAAGATCTACTCTTTCCACGACTCTTAAATATATAATACAAAATTATTAACTACTAGAGGCCTGGTGCACAAAATTCATGCATGGATTGGGTCTAAACGGGCAGTTGGACATCCTTCTCACAATCCAGGACTGCTAGCTCCAACCTGCTCACCTGCCTGCCTCTCTGATTTTCACTAACCACATCTGCCTGTCAGCCTGATCACTCCCTAACCACTACCCTGCCAGCCTAATTGATGTCTAACTGCTCTCCTGCCAGCCAATTTGTCCCCAACTTCCCTCCTCTGCCAGCCTGGTCACCCCTAACTGCCCTCCCAAGCATGCTTGATAACCCCCAACTGCCCTCCCTTGCAGGCCTGAAACCTCCAACAGCACTCACTTGCTGGCCATCTTTGGTGGTCATCTTGTATCTACATGGGAATCTTTGACCACATGGAGGCAGTCTTCTTGAGTGTTGGAGTGATGGTCAATCTGCAAATGACTCTTTTGTTAGATAGCTTAGAGGCCAGGTGCATGGGTGGGGGTCAGCTGGTTTGCCCTGAAGAGTGTCCCAGTTGAGGGTGGGGGTTCCTTTGGGGTGAGGAGCAGCCTGGGCAAGGGGCCTGTGGAGGTGTGCAAGCTGGCCATGCCCACCAGTGACCCAAGTGGAGGCCCTGGGATGTGGGATTAGTTTATATCTACAATGGAAACTTTTTAGCCTGGAGCAAATCCAAGCCTTCTGTTCACTCCATGGCAGCAGCCATTTCTGTTTGAAACTTTGTAGCATTGAGTGGAGGCCTAGGCCAGCAATAACAGGTGGAAAGCTTGGCTTTCTCTGTTGCCAGGGAAACCCAAGCCTTCCTCCTGCTCTCAGTGGCAGCAGCCATCTTGGTTGGGGTTTATTTGCATAATCTGCTCCTGATTGGCTGGTGGGTGTGTCTGTGGCTTGTGGGTGTAGCAAAGGTAAGGTCAAATTTGCACATAACTCTTTTATTAGATAGGATAGTCACCAAGCTATACATTTATCACCAGGATTTACATTACTACTGAAACATTATACCTTTGACTCTCCCCCTTCATTCTTTTCTTCACCTAAGTCCCTTTAAATATATATATATCTTTATTGATTTCAGATGAGAAGGGAGAGGGAGAGATAAAAAAAATCAATAATGAGAGAGAATCATTAATTGGCTGTCTCCTCCATGTCCCTCACTGGGGATCAAGCCCATAATGCAGGCGTGTGCCCGTGATCGGAATTGAACCTGGACCCTTTAGTCCCCAGGCTGACACTCTATCCATTGAGCCAAACCAGTTAGGACTCTAAACCCTTTACACCTGGCAACCATCTGTATATCTATTCTGTATATCCATGAGTTTGGGTTCTTGTGTTTGTTTGTTTGTTTGTTTGTTTGTTTGTTTAGGTTCCACATATGAAATCCTATGGTATTTGTCTTTTTGGTTTATTTATTTCACTTAACCTAATTCACTTGAGATCCTCTATGTCCAGATTTATTTTATTATGGCTGAATAATATTTGTGTGGGTTACATTTTTTAAAGCCACTTGTCTATCAAGGGATACTTAGGTTTTTCTATGTTTTGGCTATTATAAACAATGCTGCAATAAACATATGGATTCATATTTAAAAAAAAAACTGAAGGGGAAATAAGGAGCTTCACAAACAAAAAGATGCTAAGGGAGTTTATCACTACCAAATCATCAATGCAAGAAATGCTAAAGGGACTGGTGTAAAAATAAGAAATAAAATGGTAAGGAGGAACACAGACACAAAAAATAAAAATAGCTATAAACAAGCACCTACCAATAATAACTTTAAATATAAATGGACTAAATGCTCCAATCAAAAGACATTAAGTGGCTGAATGGAAAAAAATATATATGTTGCTATCTACAAGAGACCAATCTCAGAAAAAGGGAATCATGCAGAATGAAAGTGAAGGGATGGGAAAAACATCTTTTAGGCAAATGGAAATGAAATAAAAACTGGAGTAAAAATACTTACATCTGACAAAATAGATCTCAAAGTAAAAGACCTAAGAAGAGATAAGAAAGGACATTTCATAATAATAAAGGGATTGATACAAACAGAGGATAAAACCCTGGTAAAGATATACACACCCAATGCAGGAGCACCAAATACATAAAAAAATCTCCTGGCAGATTTTGAGATATCAACAATAATACAATCATAGTAGGAGAATTTAATCTACCACTTACATCACTGGATGAATACTCTAGACAAAAATATTAGCAAAGAAACAGCAATTTTAAATGACTCACTACATCAAATGGACTTAATTTACATCTTCAGAGCATTTCACCCCAAATTCATGGAATATACATTATTCACAAGATCACATGAAACATTTTCAAAAAGAGACCACATATTGGATCAAAGTCTCCCCAAATTCAAAAAGATTGAATCATATCAAGCGTTTTCACACAACACAAAGGCATAATATTAGAAGTAAACTACAATAAAAACATTTCAAAAAATTCAAACATTTAGAAGCTGAATCACATGCTATTAAACAAAGATTGGATTATCATGAGATCAAACTATAAATTAAAAACATCTTGGAGATCAATGGCAATAAAAACACAACAATGCAAATGCTATGGGACACAATGAAATCAGTCCTGAGAAGGAAGTTTATACCTCACAGGCCTACCTCAAAAAAATGGTAATAAATCATCTAATACTAAAACTCAAAGAATTAGAAAGAGAGCAATAAGAAAAGCCCACAGTGAATAGAAAGAAGGAACTAATAAAGATCAAAGCAGAAGAGAATAGCATAAAGACAAAAAAGTACAGAAGATCAACAAAACTAAGAGCTGGTTCTTTGAAAGTATAGTCAAGATTGATGAGCCTCTAACCAGGCTCAACTAGAAGCAAAGAGAGAGCACTCAAATAAACAAAATCAGAAATGAAAGAGTCTAAATAACAACAAACCCCACAGAAATACAAAGGGTTGTTAATAATATTATGAACAACTCTATTCTAAAAAACTAGACAACCTGTATGAATAGACCTGTATGAATACAACCTGAATGTATTTCCTAGAAAATACAACCTTCCAAAACTCACTCAGGAAGATTCTAAAAATCTTAATCGGCCAATAACTATGGAAGAAATTGAAGCAGTCATCAGAAAGTTTCCAGACAACCAAAGCCCTGGGCTACAGTGATTCACGAGAGAGTTTTACCAAACATTCAAGGAGAAATAAAACCTATCCTTCTCAGAATATTACAGAAAATTCCAAGACAATGGAACACTTCCAAGCTCCTTCTATGAAGCCAGCATCACCCTAATACAAAACCAGAAAAAGATAATACAATGAAAGATAATTAAAGGCCAATATGCCTCATGAATATAGATGCCAAAATCCTCAACAAAATTCTAGCAAATGGAAGATCATACACCATGACCAAGTAGGATTTATCCTGGGGATGCAAGAATGGTACATATTCAGAAATCAATAAATGTGATACACCACATAAACAAATTGAGATCCAAAAACCACATAGTCATATCAATTGATGCAGAAAACCATTTCCCCTAAGAACAGGCACAAGTCAGGGATGCCCACTCTCACCACTCCTATTCGACATAGTGCTAGAAGTACTAGCCATTCCCATTAGACAAGACAAAATAAAAATAAAAGGCATCCAAATTGGACAAAAAGAAGTAAAACTGTCCTTATTCGCAGATGACATGATATTGTATATAGAAGACCCCAAAGACTCCATCAAAGTATTATTAGACTTAATAAGTGAATTTGGCAATGTAGCAGGATACAAAATTAATGCCAAGAAATCTATGGCATTTCTGTACACCAATAATAAACTTACAGAAAGCAAGGCTAATAAAGCAATTCCATTTACCATCACACCAAAAATATAAGATACCTAAGAAATATATTTGACTAAGGAGGTAAAAGACCTGTATGTTGAAAATTACAGGACACTGAAAAAGGAGACAGAGGAAGACATAAACTGACGGAAGAACATGCAATGTTCATTGATTGGTAAAATCATCATCAAAATGTCCATACTACCCAAATCAATCTATAAATTCAATGCACCTCCCATTGTAATACCATACGCATACTTCACTGACCTAGAACACACTTTTCAGAAATTCATATGGATGTCAGAGAGGAAGGGAGAGAGAGAGAGAGAGAGAGAGAGAGAGAGAGAGAGAGAGAGAGAGAGAGAGAGAGAGAGAGAAACCATCAATAGCTATAGCAATATTGAGAAAGAAGAACAAAGTAGATGGGATCTCAATACCATATATCCAGCTGTATTACAAAACCAGCTGTATTACAAAACCACTGGTCTCAAAACTGCCTGGTACTGGCACAAGAACAGACACATAGATCAATGGAATAAAATAGAGAACCCAGAAATAGATCCAAATCACTATGCCCAATTAATATTTGACAAAGGAGATATGAACAAACAATGGAGTCAAGAACAGTTTCTTCAACAAATGTGATTGGGAAAATTAGACAGATACATGCAAAATACTGAAACTAGACCACCAACTTACACCATACACAAAAATAAACTCAAAATGAATCAAGGACTTAAACCTGATGGAAAAACATAAAAATACTAGAGGAATCCACAGGCAGAAAAATCTCAGACATATGCTGAAGCAATTTCTTCACTGATACTGCTCCTAGACCTTGGAAAGTAAAGAGAAATTCAACAATGGACTACATAAAAATAAAAAGCTTTTGCAGT
>CM050530.1:11706222-11805321 GCA_027563665.1 Antrozous pallidus | reverse complement strand
CTTGTGTGATGTCAGTGCCCAAGGATGTCTGTGATAGTATCTCTCTGAGTGCAGGGTACAGGTGTGGACACCATGTCTTTGTGTGGTTAGCATAGCAGTTGCAGTCGAGAATGTTTGATTTGCGCTGGTTTTGCAGTGTGATCATGTCTCCCTGGGTATGTCAGCTATTTGCCTGTGTACTTCCATCGGTTCTGTGGGTGCATGTCAATGCCAGCATGGTTCTTGAGGCATCTATAGTTCTGTTTCCTCAGGTCGCTGTTCAGTGTGGCCACTTGATTGACTGGCTTCATTTTTCTTTTTTGCTTTTTCCTTGACGTTACATTGCGTGTCATG
Organism: Antrozous pallidus; assembly: GCA_027563665.1. Classification (NCBI taxonomy): domain Eukaryota; kingdom Metazoa; phylum Chordata; class Mammalia; order Chiroptera; family Vespertilionidae; genus Antrozous; species Antrozous pallidus. The sequence goes on along the minus strand of CM050530.1, from coordinate 11,804,988 downwards.
ATCATGTGAATTGCTGGTGTTGCTAAGGCTTGTGTCTTAATTGAGTGCATGGGATTCATTTCTCATGGTGTATGCTGGCTGACAGTGCCGCTGTGTGCATTCTGTTAACGTTGTGAGTGCTTAACTTCCTCTTGCCGACTCTGCAATCCCGGCACCAGGGGTCCTTTTACTAAGTTGGGCTTGCTGGTCTCGTTTTTTGTTATGTGTTGACTCGACGACACCATTTTTCAAAGCAATGACTGTTCCATGTCACTTCCACTACTGTTGTGCTCCCACCCTCTGTGTGGTACAAGTTGCACCATTTCCCTTGCAACTCTGTCGTGTTCAGCCACACTCTACAATTTATGTCTTCCTGTAGCATTGCTCTGCGTTGTCTTCTGGTACATAGGATCACTGGTTCCTTTTCCAGATTTGGATATAGTGGAGCATGGAGAGAGTGGCAGTCATCAAATAAGTGTTTTGCTGGGCAATCAACGGTGGTAGCATATGCTTGGTGCAGATTTTGAGCTGTCCTAGATGGCGCTGTTGTGTCCTGCTCTCCCTCCCCCCCCCCCCCCCCCCCAAAAAAAAGAAGGCCTCTCAATTGCTCTGCCCCTTTCCCTATAGTTGAGATGGAATTCAGACATGCCTGCCTCCTGGGTGCTGGCCCAGCACCCATAGATGCTGCCTGTTGATGGGCTGCTTGCTGCTGTCCAGTTGTCTGGCAGCGTGCGGAGAAGTGTGGCTGCCATGTGGTAATGGCAGATCATGCCTTCCTTATCCTAGTTTCCCCAGCTTTTCTTTCTCCCTCCTTTTATTGTATGTAACTCCTGGAAGTCTTATTTCTGCCGTTCCACACCCCCCGCCCCCACCTTCCATCGTACACAGTTGTTTATGTGGTGTAGCTGCAGGTGCTGCAGGATGTAAGTAGAATCACCCCACACTGTGTACTAGACATGTGCAGCCTAGCCTCAGTCACTTTGTACTGGTTTTTTGGCTCTTGCTATCACCCCGTCCTTCCCTCCTTCCATCACCTGCTGTGGGAGTTTGCCACCAGTGATTTATTTACCTTCAGTCACGCGTTCTTCTGTATGGCTGACGTACCTGTAATGCCTGTTTTTAATGCCTGCATTGTGTGGCATGGGTTTTCCAGGTTTTCCTAAGCCTGTGATGGGCCTGTTATTGTGTCCCTGTGTCCCCACTGGATTGTGCCTATTGCCTGTCATCTGCTGAAAGGATGTCATAGCTGGTTACAGTTGCAAAGCACGGGACTTTTCCCCACAGTTATGCATTCGCAGTATGTAGTTCCAATCCCTGTACACAATCCCCTTCGCCCATGCTGCAACCATTCTTTTGCTGCTGCCTAGCCATCTTCCACCTGATTTGTCACTTCATGTCTTCCCTGTAATGTCCACCTAAAGTCGTGGTTTGTTTGTCTTCTCACGCCTGGTTCTGTGTTCTCTTCATCCCAGTTGGGTATGGTGTAGCATGCAGAGTTTGGCAGTGATTAAGTTTTTTTGGGTCTGCCTCAGCTATCAGTACCTGCCTGTTAAAGTTGCTGTACCTTAGTAGCGGTGGTGTGTCACTGTGCTACTGTTTCCGTGTTCCTGACTCTCCCCTACCCAACCCCAGATTACCTCTCCTTGCAGCTGATTACCCTTTCCTTGCAGCTGAGATGAGAGGCAAGTATGCCTACCTCCTGTCTGCTGTCCGAGCACCAACAAGGTTAATGCATTTAAATGGGCTGCCAATTTCTGTGCAGCTGCAGGGAAACTGTGCTGTTGAGAGTGCAACTCTTCCTTGTCGTGGCTGCACTAAAGACCCCGTATTGTCCTTGTCATGGATCCTTGATGTGTGGTCTTTGGACTGGTTGTAAGCCCTCAGGTACTGTGCCACAGTGTCCGCTCTGCTTCATGGTGGCCTGCTGGTCCTGGAATATGCAAAGCAGAATTGGCCCAGAATCAGCAGTTGGATGTGCAGCTCCACTTTGTAGCCGCAGTACTCATGCTGCAGCAGTCTCTCCCTCCCTCCTGTCCCGAGACTTTGCTGTTAGCATCATCTGTGTTGGTTTCAGGTAGGTCCACATTCCTTCCAGTGTGAACAGCCTAATGGTCCCTAAAAGGCTGTTGCATCTGTTGAGTTCTCTTGTGGCTGTGTCCCTTTTGGCAATGTCTCCATCATGTGATCCACTTTTTTGTGCCTTGGCTATTGCTGTGATGTTTGTTCAATTTCATTCATGCCATAAAAGTATTTTAGGCTCTTTGGTGTTGCAGTTTAACATTTGTCTTCCTCCTCGCAATGTATGCTGCTGAGTGATAGAGTGTTGAAATGAGCGCTGGAATGCATGAGGCAGTCCTTTCCTCTGCCTGCTCACCCCAGTTAAATTTTTTGGCTTGCCTATCATTGATTCCTTACCATTCATATTTATCCTCACAATGTGTATTTTCTGTCTCTTGTAGGAATCGCTACTGAGTGCTGTGTTAATGTGCTTCATATCTTTTTAACTGTTTTTGTTTTCCTAGTTTAGTGTTTTCTACAGCTTCCCATTGTGTCTTTGCGTGGCCACTTCAGGCTTGTGTGCGTGCCAGTAGCAGTGACATGCCCCCCCCCCCCCAAGCCTGTCTGCTCTGATTTCCTTCACGCACTTCTCCCTTTTTGCCATCCTCTTATTCCCCCACACACACACAATGTTCAGATTATTTTTTAGGCCCTCCTTCTCGCTATGGTCAGAATGTCGTGCATGTGCCCTTCAAAATAGTACTGCCTGCTTGCCCTCACCTCCTGTATCCTCTTGTGTTCCTCATAGTTGTGCACCTGCTTGTAGTCTGCCTGCACTAGGTAAATTGTGTTTCATGACGCGTGGCAGGGGACCAAAGCCCCTTCACCCCCAGAGCTCTGACGGCCACCTTACTGTCCACCAGCTCAATGCTGGCATTACTTTGCCCTTTCTTTTTCCACCAGGTCATCATTGTTTGCTGAGCACAGTGCTCGTCTGCATTGATGGGCCAGAGATGTGTTTGAGGCATCTTATGTTGTTCACCGATGCATGCATAGGCTGAATGTCATCTTGAATTCTTACCTCCTTGAGCCGGCCAGTTCTCAAACTGCAGCCCTCGTCCTTTTGGGTCGCAGGTGGGCCTGATTCCCATGGATTTTGTGATGTGTATGCAGCATCTTTGCATTGATGGTTTTTGTTTTCATCGTCCAGCTGTGGTGTTTGTGTGGCACTGACCGATGTACACAATGTCTCCATTATCCATGCTCCAGCCATTACTTTTTTTCGCAGCCATGTGCAACCCGAGTCCTTAGTCTCTTTCTTTTAATGTTCTGATTGCTTGTGTGTGTGTCCTATTCTCCCTCCTGCTTGTCTTACTGTTTCCCTCATCACAGTTGAGAGTAGTGGATGAAGCATGGTATGGTGGCAGTTAGGAATTTCCGTCTCCAGCCCATTGTCACCATAGGATTGTTTCGGTTTATGTGCCATCCGAACTGGTCTTTGCTACTGTGCTGCCGTGTTCTATTGCTGAGCTACCCAACCCTAGGTCTCCACTGCTACTGCTCCTTACCTTCAGTGGACATGAGTGGCATGCATGACCTCTGTCTTCTGTCCCAGCACCCACAGATGGTGCTTGAACATGGGTTTCCTGTTTATGTGCAGGTGCAGGACAGTTTCTGGCACCAAATGCAGCTCGTCCTCGTCATGGCTGGAATGAAATGGCCGCCCCCTTCCCCTAGTCTTGAGTTGTATTGCTGCCTTGCCTTTTGAGTCCTGCAAGGTTGGTCTTTGCACTGCTTCCCCTCCTTCAGGTACCGCTGGCATGGTCTGTGCTTGCTGTCACAGGGAGCTGGTGGTATTGTTCCATTAAAAGCATGATTCTCGCCCGGAGCACCAAGATGGCGGCATAGGTAAACACCTATTGTTCTGCCCCTCGCAGCGATTTAAGAACTACAACATAACAGCAGAACAGACAGCACCCAGAATCGCCAGAAAGCTGGCTGAATGAAACTCTACTAATAAGAGTAAAGGTGGGATGCTGAGACTCAGGAGCGGCGGGAGCGCAGCCTTTCAGATGGAAACAGGTTAGGAGCCGTCCTGGTCACGCACGCCAGGCCTGGGGCTGGAGCAGCAATCCCTGCCGGATTCCTCCTACGGGGAGGGTGGAGACGGGAGACGTCCCACTGCAGGGAGTCCCCAGTGCCAGGCGAGGTCCGAGATCTGGGGTACGTGGAGCCGTCCCACTGCACAGATTCCCCAGTGCCAGCCGAGGTCCGGGGGACACAGCCTGGAAGCGGGGCTTGGCAGAGGCTCCTAGTTGCAAGGGTCACGCAAACCCGAGACTTGCCCCCTGGAAACTTGTCTCCTGGTTCCAGAAACCATCTATTTTACAGCCCTGGGCTAGATTTTGGTATGCAGACACATTTGAGGAGAGGCAGAGTTGTCTGGCAAGGGGAAGAGACTAGCGGCTTGCTCTTGGAGGTGTCTGCAGCCATCCCCATCCAACAGACCCGAGAGCGCGAGCGCAGCATAGGACGCAGCTGACACTGACGCTGCCTGCGCAGCTCAGAGACTCTGCCCATCCAACCTGAACACAGTCCCCCTTCACAGCTAATTGGCCTGGAGGTCAAACCCTCCTAGGGCTAACAACAACAAGCTGGGTTTAAATTCAAAAATACTATACAACCCATAAAGGATTGCAGTAAGAGTACCCACCTCAGGTAACTGGGGAGGCTGAGCCCCTGTCCCTTTGAGGATATCTACCACATAAAGCAGCCACCATGCAGAGATATGGAAAGAAATCAGGTGTGAAAGAAATGGAGGAGAAAAGACGACAAGACATAGAGTTCAAAACCACGGTTATAGGGCTTTTCAAGAGGCTCCTAGAAAAGGCCGATCAATTTAATGAGAATTACCAGGAAATAAACAAGACCAACCAGGAAATGAATGAGAATTACAAGGAAATGAATGATACTTACAAGGAAATAAATGAGACCCTCAAAGAAATGAACAAGACCTCTGAGGACACAAACCAGACCCTCACGGATAAAAAAAAAAAGGACCAACTAGAAATCAAGCATAAACAGACTGAAATAAATATTACACAAAGTCCTAAAAGCAGTCCAGAGGGCCACAAGAACCAAGTCAAAGATTTGAAATACAAAGAAGCAAAATCCACTCAGCTGGAAAAGCAAGAAACAAAAAGAATTCAGATAATTGAAGATAGCGTAAGGGGCCTCTGGGACAACTTCAAGCATGCCAACATCCGAATTATTGGGGTGCCAGAAAAAGAGAGAGCGCAAGGTAATGAAAACCTACTTGAAGAAATAGTGACTGAAAACTTCTCCCACCTGGTGAAAGAAACTGACTTAAAAGCCCAACAAGTACACAGAACCCCAAAATATAGGAATCTAAAGAGGACCACACCAAGACATATCATAATTAAAATGCCAAGAGCAAAAGATAAAGAGAGAATATTAAAAGCAGCAAGAAAAAAACAGTTGGTTACCTACAGGGGAGCACCCATATGAATGTCAGCGGATTTCTCAACAGAAACGATGCAGGCCAGACGCGAGTGGCAAGAAATATTCAAAATAATGAAGAGCAAGAATCTACAACCAAGATTACTCTATCCAGCAAAGCTATCATTCAGAATTGAGGATCAGATAAAGTGCTTCGCAGATAAGAAAAAGCTAAAGGAGTTCATCACCACCAAACCAGTATTATATGAAATGCTGAAAGATATTCTTTAAGAAGAGGAAGAAGAAAAAGGTAAAAACATAAATTATGAACAACAAATACACATCTATCAACAAATGAACGTAAAAATCAAGTGAATTGACAGGCAGATGAACAGGATAAGCTGGTGAGTATAACAGAAACGTGGACATAGAGAGGGGATGGAATGACAATTCTTGGGGAGAAAGGGTTGTGGGAAGTACAGCAAGAGATTGGACAAAAATATTGCAACAATGGGAGACCACATTGGGGAGGGGGAGGTGAGGGTCGGGGGTAGGATAGGTACAGGGTGGAGGGGAGATATAGGGGGATAAAAAAGGGAAAACAATGTAATTAATAAACTGAACAATAAAGAAAAAATAATAATCCTGAGACAAAAAAAAAAGCATGATTCTCTCGGAATCTTGAGTTGCATGTGCACTTTGCCAGCACCTTCTTCCTCCCACTGCACGATTCGTGTGTGACGCCATCCTCAGGTTCACCCGCATCACTTGAGGTGTGAGCAGGCTCTGGTTCGCAAGTAGCTTCTGCAGGGCATGTCAGGTGCCCGTGTGTCTCTTCTGCTGCTGTCTCTGCCTTTTGAGCCGCCTTGCCGCAGCGTGGCAGTCCCGGTGTCATGGTCTCTTCCAATACAGGTCCTGATGAGCACTGACACCCATGCCTCCAGCACTAATGGTTGCCTTTCCAAATTGCGGGATATTTCAAGCTACACATTTGTCACAGAGCATTCTAAGCTATTTGGCATTTAGCAAATAAGCGTTACATTTCCTGTTTTGAGTCTGTGCTTCCCACTGAGTTGATGGTTGAATGAGGGCTACAAAGTATGATGCAATCCTGTGGTCATCCTGTTCCCCCATTTTTTCCCCTAGTCCCTGCCTCATTGAGGAAGCCCCACCCTTGCCTGCTCACTAAGGTCATTTCCTGTGTGAGGTGTGAATGCGTAAGTGCTGAGCACTGTTTCAAGGCGGTGCATGTCCTTGATAGATGCTCCTGGTATTTCCTTGTCCGTTACACGGCTGCCTCGGGTGTTTTGCATGATCACCTCAGGGTTGTGTGCTGGCATCAATGCTATGACACCCTGTTGTCCGTCTGAGGGCCCAAACAGGTCACCGAGCTCCCTTCCTCATTTATCAGAATGTGCGCCTTTCCTTCAGCCACCTTCCTGGCTCCGCAGCTGCTTTCGCTGTGTTGTTCGAAAACAGTGCTTTCCCGTTTCCCGCAGCGGAATCCATCTGTCTCCCCCGCACTTACATGTGAAAGTGTATTTTATTCCTTGCGGTGCGTGATTTCCATTTCTTATCCTTTGCTGCCATCCTGTGGCCTCTTTTGTTATTGCAGCCTGCTTCACGAAACAAAGGTTTTGAATTTTATTTGTTATCCTCTGCTGCCATCTTGTGGCCATTTCTGGAATAGCACCGTATATTTTGAAAGTTGAGTGTCTGGTGATTTGCTGTGTCTGCTCGTTGCAGTTTTGTGTCTGCGTGTTTCTGAAGTGATCGTGGTTGCTTTCCCCTTTATTTGTCCTTCTTCCTGCCAGTTTTCCTGCCCTTAGGCAGCACAGAGCATCTCGTTGCCTTGCTTTTGCACGTGCTGTTGAAGGCTATATCTTGCATGCTGCCCTGCTCCCACCATCTGTGTTATTGCTTGACTGCAGTTTAATTTCCTTCCATTGGAAGTATTTATGCATATTTGCCGCCAAGATGTGGTGTGTGTTTACAGGCAGCTGTCACCTCAGTCTCCCTTCATCTATGCGGTTGCCTGTGCCACATGCTCTTTGATGACAGCAGTGCTCCTTGCTCCTTTCAGGTGTTCCCGCAGGCAGGCAGGTTGGTAGCAGGTCCATATTTTGCTGCCATTGCCCTTTTTTTCCCCGCTGGTAAATTTTGTTTCATGTCTGTCACTGTAATGTGTTGGGCAGCCTTTGGATTGCCTGGTGTTTTTTTCCCATGCGGCGTAGATTTCTTTGCAGGTTCCTCCACCAACATTATAGCCCTGTTTTCCCTCAGCGATGCCTGGAGACATGTGATGGATGGTCCACATTCGTTATGTAAGTACAGTTCCATGCTTACGTTTTTTGCATTGCTTTGTTATTAGCGTTCATTGTGGTGTGCCTGGGCCTGCCTGTCACTTTCTGTTTCCGTGTGGCATCGAGTCATAATCATGTTTGCCTTTAGCTGTGCTTGCACAGCTGCTGACAGTGCTGTGCTCCTGGTTTTGGCTAGCTGTGTTGCCAGGGTTCTTTCATTTTGCTGCTGTCAGAGACATTGCTTGGTAGGTATGTTTCTTGCATGCTTTGATTTCAGACGGTGCCAGTTGTTTGCATCTGCATTTCCTTGCAGTAAGTCAGTGCTATTTTTTTCATTTGTTCGTTTCATTAGGGGAGCAGTTGCTGATGTTGTTCCTCTGCATGCATTCCTTTGCGCCTGTGTTGCAGGCATTGCATTTCCCTCTGGTTTTGTGTGGCATTCAATGGCTCCCGCTTTGCATATCCAAAGCTTCGAGGTTGGTGCCTCATGAGAGCATGCATGCATGTCTCTGACAGTGATTTGTGTTTTGGGTGCTAGCCGACTCGCTGCCAATTCATTCATGGGATTAGTGATGCCGTTTGCTCGTGTGCTCCTTCACATGGGTGGGTGTGCATGGGTGGGTGTGCATTGTGCGGCCTACCAATTCCACATTGTTCGTGTTTGCCGTCCCACCCCCTTTTGTCATGTCATTGGCCAAATATGTCTTTCAAATTGCGTAGTTCATTGCCCATTGCAGCCTTAGAGTTTGACGTTGTGAGGTTTCCATTCCAGGGTTAGCCTGTCAAGGTGTGCCTGCACTTGTTCTTAAATGCTGTGAGCCCTTTCTGGGCGTGTGAAATATCGGCCAGTGCATTTCCACCAGTTCTGGGGCTGCCTCTGCATGCCAGCATGTTTCTGGAGCCATCTATACCTGCACTTGTGACTGCCTTATGCACTCTGACTGTGTTCCTCGCAGTCATTTGTCCATGTGCAAATGTGGCTGTGTGGCGTTGCTGGTGTTGTCATTTTCGTTTGCTGTGGTCCCCAGTTAACATTACTTCCATTACCTGGCGGCATAGTTGCTTACCATGGTGCCCCCCTTAGACTTCCTCTCCCTCCCCTATAAAGTGTATTCTCAGCATTGCCTTGACATTGCACGGTGTGGGAATATAGAACAAATACCCAGTTGCTGGTGTGCCTTGTGGTTTTTTGGAGCTCAGGCTTTGCCTTCCATCTGGTGCGTGCAGTGTGGCAGCGCTGTTGTTTGCATTTTCATCGCTTTGTGTGTGTGTTTTGTTTGCCTCATGCTGTGCGCTTTGGTTGCCCAGGGCAGGGCAGCGTGTTACTAAGTTTTGCATTATGTTATTTTTATGCTGTTATGCTTGCTGCTAACATTTTTTTTCCTTTTAGGTTAGCTAAGTTTAGATACTTTTTTGGGTGGGGGCATGGAGGATGGAGGAGTGAAGGAGGGGAGGGAGGGAGGGAGGAAGGGAGGGAGGGTGGGTGAGGGTTTTGTTTAATGTTGGTTGTTTATGTATCTGCATTGTGGTTCCGTTTGCATTCCAGCCTTGTAGTTAGGGCTCCTTTTTGCCTGGCTGTTAACTTTCTGTTTTTGATTTGCGGTTATGCTTAGGTTTTTGCCTTGCGGTTTTGTTTATGGTTTTTGCCTTGCCGTAACGTTTGACCTTTTCATCTTGCAGTTATGTTTGCGTTTTTGCCTTGCGGTTATGTTTGCGTTTTTGCATTCCGGTTAGGGTTACCGTTTGTTGTCTTCCGTTTATGTTCAGGATTTTTACCGGCGGTTATGGTTTTGTCGAAGAGTTATGTTTCAGGGTTTAGGGTTATGTTTTCTGGGCTTCCGTCGCGGGTCCACCCTCCGACTCGCACCCCAGGGACCCCGGGCCCCCTGCCTCCCCTCGGTCGCCGGCTCTCCCGGGCCCGCGGACCACACGCCCGAGTCCGCAGAACGCCCGCCCCTGGGGAGTCCGGAAAGAGCCGCCGTCGGCCCGGGCCGGTCCCTCCAGAGGCGCGCGGAGCCCACCCCTGGGTACGCTGCCACCAATGGAACATGGCCTGGAGCGCCTTTCTGAGTCTTGGGAATGAGTTATTCACATACTCTCAGGCCCACATTGGAAAGCAGATGATTCAGATCAATTTCGTTGCTGGGACAATCTGGCGTGTAGTCACTCTTAGCACAAGCTCTTCATCTGTCCTAGTTCCAGATTATGTGCTTTTCATACTATCTTGGCTACTAATGAATTTTTATAAAGTCAGCATATGCAGTAGTGATGATGTTTGTAGATTGTCAATAAACAATTTCTTTCCTGTTTTTATTTTTAATGTATTTTATTGATATTCCTGTTTTTAAATAGTATATGTACATCTTCAAAGTCTTAATAGTAAATACACACTTTCTAGAACTCTTCAAATAAGGGAAAAAATAGAAAGAAATAGACAGATGTGAATTAGACTTATGGAGTAATCACTTTGTAAGGTATGTAAATGTTGAATCACTGCTGTATACCTGAAAGCAATATATTCCTGTGTATCACTTACAGTTAAAAATAAATTCAGAATAATAACCACAAAAGTGCATACAATTCCTAGCTGGTGTTTCTCACTGGTTAGAACATTTACTTGCCATACATATACTAACCACTCTAGTTAACAATGGCACCAACGAACATATTAGGCAGGGTGAGTGGGTCATCATACGGGGAGCCTCAGTGCAGCAGTCTACGGGAGCCTCCCTTTGCAGATCTGGGGGGAGAGGTTAAGAACACAGAGCTGTGACTAGAGAATGATTGCTGCCCTGTACAGCTTCGATGATTTCGTGGGGGGTGTTTTTTCTGAGTAGAATTTTTGGTCATGTTCACGTGGCTTTACCTGGAATTGAAGTACCATGGATAGAGGCGCAGTGTGTTGTTCCTTAAATGGCCACAGGAGGGCAGCAGAGAATTATTCTTTCCAAGGAATTGGCTGACAGCGTCCCTTTACGGCTAGCATAATAAAAAGATAGATCCAGCCGAAACTGGTTTGGCTCAGTGGCAGCCTGCAGACTGAAGGGTCCCGGGTTCAATTCTGGACAAGGGCATGTATCTTGGCTACGGGCACGCCCCCACTCAGGGCAGCTGATCGATGTTTCTATCTCATTGATGTTTCTGACTTTCTATCCCTCTTCCTTCCTCTCTGTAAAAAATCAATAAAATATATTTTTTAAAAATAAAAATAAATAAAAACATAGATCCATAGACGTGTAGAGTATAATCAGTAACTTAATTGAAGAAAAAAATCTAAGCGTTTATCCTATAAAACCAGTATATAAGTCTGTTCTATGATTACATTCTGAAAAATCACAAAATAATGGATGCTTGGTCTTAGCACGTTTCTACATGATTATTTCATCTTTCATTCTGAAAGAGACAGACATAGGTATTGAGCAGAACCCTTGGAGATACAAGAACAGGTTTCAAAACCAGAGTATTAACTAGGATGTTTTATTCAGAAAAAAAAGAGGTTTACAACTGCTACATCAGTCACTGCAGTAACTTTAAAAAAAAAATGAAGCAATATTGGAATTTCCTAAGATCTTGGAAAGGGAGACTCATTTTGATGCTGCTGAAATACGTTCAGATTCCCCCAATTCCAAAACAAATTCACCTTTTCCACCTCTGACCCTGGCCCTGAACCAGACCCTGGCTCCTCACGCTCACCTTCACCCTAAAACCCAACCCCAACCCCAGCCCTAGGCTCAACCCCACTATTGACCTCTGACCCTTGACCGCCCCTCCGATTTATATTTTTAGAAGTAAATAGAATCCGTAGTTGGTGTTCAGTGGTTAGAGCACAGCTTGCCAGACATACACTTACTCGGTACTCTCCAGTTAAAAGAGGCACCAAGGAGCATTGGACAAGGTGGTGGGTCACCTTAAAGGGAACCTCAGTGCAGCAGTCTCCGGGGCCTCCCTTTGCAGAGCTGGGTTGGGAAGAGTTGAAGAACCCAGAGCCATGACTTCGGTCCATCCAGGAAAGAAATGATTCACGGATGGATAGACTTGTAGATTTTTGGGGTTTTTCTTTGAATTTTGTGTGTGTCTCTGTGTGTTGTCAGGGTAGAATTATTTGTCATGTTGACTGGGCAACAGCTGCAATTTCAGCACCACAAATAGAAGCACAAGGTGCTATACCTAAGAATGGCCACAACAATAACCTGGTAACTAGTAAACAGGAACTAGGTTACCAGTAACCTGGTAACTAGTCACCTGATAATCAGTAAATCAATAACTAGTGACATGGTAAATACTAATATGGCAAGCAGTTAACTGGTAACTGAAAGGTGAAACAGATGGCAGAGAGACCAGGGTACCAGGATTCAGGCTTTATTGAAGAGAAGACCCTGCCGGCTCACTTCCCAAGGGCGAGAGAGAGAGAGAGAGAGAGAGAGAGAGAGAGAGAGAGAGAGAGAGAGCACGTGCAGGGTGAAGGTGTCTTTTAAGGGGTAGGGGAGGGGGCTTAGGGTACCCGGCACGCGCTGATTGGCAGCTTCATATAAGGCGCATGATTGGGTACCCCTGGACCCAGGAGTCAGGGGGCTTAAGGTATTCGGCTCCGCCCACCAGTTGGGGAGGGGTACCTATCATTCCAGGCTTCTGATAATATTTTAAAAAAATTAATTGAGAGTCCAGGCAAGGTCTGGGAGCGAAGGTCCATCTTCCATAGCTACTTCCAGCTGAGAAGGGGGCGTCGTTAGGGGCATCTACCCGGAGTCTCAAGGATTCTGGTGTTGGGTTCTGAATTCAGTGGCAGATCTATCTTCTGGTTGGCGAACGTCTGCAAGAAACTAGTGAAACAAGGCATGAGACATGGGCCAAAGAGCAAGATGAAAGGAAGATACCAGTGGGCCTAATGAGAGGAGCCAGGGAGTAAGTGGGTGAAAAACAGGGGGTGTTTTCCATGCTTAACGAGGGTGCAGCACCATGGTTTCCCCAAGGGACTGGTTGGTGAAGTCTCAAGAGCGATCCAGTTGAGTCACTTGGAGGTAAAAGCTGGTCCTGAGGCTGTCACAGCGTCGCTTGTCTGGTTTTGCTGCTTTTCTGGGCCTGGAGCTGAAATACAACTTGAAGCAGAGTAAGGTTCTTTAGGAGGACGGAGTCCTCCCGGCTGGAGGGCTGGTCCTGGGAGCCGTGGTGGCTGGTCCTGGCTTGGATAGAAACCTGTCAGCGTGTTCCCGGAGCAGCTGTCTAAAAAGGACTGAAGAAGGTGGGGTTCCTGAAAAGGGCTTGCAGGAGGTGGGGCTCCTTGGTGTAGCCTGGATTCCAGTCAGGCTCATGGGCAGGGGGTGCAGCCAGGAGCTGTGAATTTCTAGAGAGAGGGCCTCTGACAACCTGGGGCAGGAGTGCGTCGCCACAGGTTGGGTGGAGGAGAGAGGCTGGGTTCAGGGCTATGGACTGGGTTCGGGAGATGTCAGGATTCTCGAGAAACAGGAGATGGACTTCCCACATGTAATGGGGAGGGGAGGACCACAGAAGGTCCTGTAGTCTATGGGTGGGAAAGACCGGTAAGGGTTGCTGGAGGGAGCTTCTGGGCCTCCTTGGTGAGAACAGCGGCTGCAGTAAGAGTCCAGAGGAGGGTTGTCATCCTCGAACCGTGGGATCAAGCTGTCTGGACAGATGGGCTACGGGGGTGAAGGCTGGCCCTAGGGGCTGGGTGAGGACCCCCATAGCTATTCCCTGTTTATCATTAGTAAAATAGTTGGAAAGGTTTAGAGATGTCTGGGAAAGAGGGAGAGAGATGCCAGGAGGGTATCCTGGAGTTAGAAAAAGCCTGGCGAATGAGGGAGGGTGAGGAGAGGAGGCCTACTGGTGTTTCTTTAGTGGCCTGGTATAGTGGGTCCTTTTACATTCTTGCCCCTTCCATTAAGTAATTGATAAGCTTGTGCCAGCAAGAAAGTTGTTCCCTAGGAAGGGTGGGGCAGGGGAGAGGGTGGGGTGAGGAGGCGCTGAAGCCAGAGCAGTTTTCAGAGCTGAAGGGTGATTTGCCATCAGTACCCAGGACCGAGATCGAGAAGGAAAAGTGGCCCAGCAAAGGAAGGCAGGCAGAGAAGGTAGCACCCGTGTCGGCCAGAAAGGAGACCTGCTCACCCGCTACCTGGAGCATTACCCTGGGCTCGGCGTGGGTCATGGGGGTAGTCGAGTCTGGGCATCTGCAGTCTTCGGCCAGTTCCAGCATGGCCGTCGGCTGGTCAGGACTGGAGGGATGGCCCCTCTGTGCTGAGACACCGAGGGCCCGTCACTCTCCCAGGGGCAGTCGCTTTTCTTGGTTGGAGGCCGGGGCCGGAGGCACGGCTTGTCCAGTCAGGGGCCTTGTTTCCGCACGTGGAGCGTTCTCCAGGCGATGCTTGTCCTCTCGTGGCACCCCCACCACGCACAGTTCGTGGGCCTCAGGTCTGCTTCAAAGCTTGGGTTTGCAGGCTCACCTTCTAAGGCGGGCCTATTCTGCCTGCTTCCCAATGGGGAATTAAGAGTTAAATGCCATGTTCGGATCTCGGACCTGGGTTTGAGGCTAAAGGAGAGAGGGAGGGGGAGGCGGGGAGGAGCCCGGTGTGGGCGGCCACACCAGGTGGGGTCCAGAGGGGGCGGGACTTGCCAAGCCAAGATGGCGGCCCCCAGGGAAATGAAGAGCCACGTGGTCAGGGTCAAAAGAGCAAGGCAAAACAGAAAATCAGAAATTCCCTTAGCTGTTTGGGGTGGCAGGAGGTTCTTGCGCTTCGCAGCAGCCTCTGGTCTCGTGGAGTTGGTTCCCGCAGAGGCCTGGCGGCAGCGGCGGAAAAAAGCAAGGGAGAGAGAGCGGTGGTGTGGCGAGGGAGGAGGGAGAGGAGAAGGAGAGGCGGAGAGGAGATAACGGCTGGGTGGGAAGAGTAAAGAGGGCGACAGAGGGGCAGTTTGAGGGGGTTTCCCGGGGGCTAGGAAAACCTGGGGTGTGGAAGGAGCAGAGGGAGGGGTGGGAGTGGAGGAAAGACAGGCTGCACGTAGGGAATCTCTGGAAGCTTTTCCCATCCGGTGGCAGAAATCATCTGTGCTTAACGAGGGCGCGAAAAACGTGGGTGTTTTCAAAAAGGCACTTAAAGGTGCGTAGGGGGTTCCCTTGTCCGGAGGAAAAAGGCCACCGGAAAGTTGGAAAAGGATAAGAAGCGTCCTTCTTTTCCTGGGCCAACCTGGAGAAAGAGGGACAGAGAAGATCTATGGGTCGTCACCCAGGGATCTTTCCCGTGGAGTAGAACAGAGTTTCCCGGCCAGGAACCTGGGCTTTCGTAGAACGTAGAACGTAGACTGTGTAACGTATAACGTAACGTAGCCGAGTAGACGGGAAACTCTGAGGCCCTTTCCAGGTCAAGGGAACCGGGGTGGGTAGGGGGGAGGAGATCCCTGAGGCCTACCGGTTAGGAGAAAGCGAGGAGATTCCCACGTGTCCTGGTACGGCAGGGTTGGAGAGGTGTTCGGAGTGGGCCAATCAACTCAGAGCCTCCCGGCTAGGTTCTGAGGATCGTCCACACGCCCCCAGGTCATCGGCACCATATGAAAGATGAAACAGATGGCAGAGAGACCAGGGTACCCGGATTCAGGCTTTATTGAAGAGAAGACCCTGCCGGCTCACTTCCCGAGGGCGAGGGCGAGAGCGAGAGCACGTGGGGGGTGAAGGTGTCTTTTAAGGGTTAGGGGAGGGGGCTTAGGGTACCCAGCACGCGCTGATTGGCAGCTTCATATAAGGCACATGATTGGGTGCCCCTGGACTTAAGGTATTCGGCTCCGCCCACCAGTTGGGGAGGAGTACCTATCAGTAACCAGTTACATAGTAACCAGGTAACCAGTTACCTAGTTAACGGGTACCAATTAACCAGGTAACTAGTAACCAGTGGAACATACCCTAGTAACAAGCAACCACTATGCTAGAAACTTGTAAACTAATACCTAGTAACCTCGGTAAGGAGAACTGTCAAATCCGGCCTGCCTCATTAGTGTATGCTGGTGACATGTCCCCAGCCCGCTGCCTCTTGTACTCAGCCCCTCTCTCTACGGACTTGCTGCCTCTATAATGGTGGCCTGCACGATACACAATGCCAAGTGGGCTCCGTATAACTGCCTGCCTCGAGGACTGCGGCCGCCAACCTCCTGACAGTCTCAATAGCGGTGTTCTGCAGCAGCCTGCCTGCCAGGGTAAAGGCCCTGTGCTCCGCACTGGCTGCCTGGTTGGGGGGGGGGGGGGGGGGTTGGGGCCTGTACTGAAGCTCTAAGTAATGGCGGACTAAGGTGTAAGGCGTGCGTCAATTAAGGCGGCCTCTAGCGAGCACGCTGCATCTCGCGGTACTCAGCACCAGGCTGTATGGACAGGCTGCCCCAATAATGGTGGCTTCTAGATTTCGAAGGGGTTCATGATGTCAGTGCAGCAGCCAAGGCCTCTCTTTGCAGGGCTGGGGCTGGAAGAGCTGTGACTTCGGTCCCTCCAGGGAGGGAATGATTGCCGCCCTGGCCAGCCTCGCTGATCTTGTGATCTTTTTTTTTCCTGGGTAGAATGTTTGGTCGGGTTCACAGGGGGTTGGCTGGAATTTCAGCACCAGGGACAGAGGGCACAGTGTGGTATTCCTTGAATGGCCACAGGAGGGCAGCAGAGGATAGTTTTTTGCCTGACAGCTTCCTTTTGAGGTCCAGTGTAATAACTATTCTCTATTTCCAAAACAAATTCACCTTTTCCACCTCTGATCCTGGCCATTGACCAGACCCTGACCCCTCACCTTAAAACCCTAACCCCAGCCCCAGACCTAGCTTCAGCCCTGCTCTTGGCCTCTGCCCTTGACCACCACTCAGGCTTACATTTTTATGAGACTGACGTACTGCCTACTTCGCTAAGAGGGCAATCAGTTCAGTTTATATTTTTAAAAGTGAATAGAATCCCTAGTTGGTGTGGCATTGTGGTTATCACACAACTTGCCAGACATACGCTTACTCGGTACTCTCGTTAAAAGAGGCACCCAGGAACATTAGACAGGGTGGTGGGTCACCTTAAAGAGAACCTCAGTGCAGCAGTCTCCGGGGCCTCCCTTTGCAGGGCTGAGGTGGGAAGAGTTCAAGAAGACAGAGCCATGACTTCGGTCGGTCCATGGACGGAATGATTGCCACCTCGATGATTTTGTAAAACATCAGTGTAGCTGAATGCTCTGCTCATGATGCTGCCTTTCTTGAGGAGGATGCTGAATTTTCACAACCTCCAAACATTTTCCTTCTAGGTACTTTCTTCTTCTGTTTTGATTCTTACTAGAGAATATATTTTTCCCACTGACTTGTTGACAGACAGTGGAAGGTAGGAAAGGGGAGGAGAGGTAGAAAACAAACAGGCAAACACGAATGTGGCAGAGACACATGGACTTAGGGCTCCCACAGGAGCCGACACCAGTGCTGGCCATGAAGCCTGCATCCCAGGCATGTGCTCTGGACCAGGAACCCACCGGCGGCCCTTCCGTGGGCATCCAAGCTCTGACCAGCGAGCAGCACCGGCCGCGCCTGTTCCTCCCTCTTAGCACCGACAGCAAGTGTCCCTCTCTCTCTTGGCAGAAGCCAGCCCCTCTAGGACTCCCACTCACCAATGATGTCTCTCCCTCTCTGCCTTTAGGAAATAGTAAACATATATATTTCTAAAAACCACTGTTTCCACACAAAAGTTTAGGTTGAATCTTTTCCTCGTGGTATTAACACAATCCCATGATAACACCGCATCTGGAAGTACCATCAGTAATGGCAGCCTGCAGTGTACTGGCTGCATCAATAAAGGAGACTTGTTCACTACCAGCTGCCTTATTAATGGCGGCCTCCCTGGTATGGATGGCTTCAATAGTAACAGTGTCTAGGTTACAGACTGACATAGTGAACACACAGGTTCACAGCAGCCAAGGCCTCCCTTTGCAGGGCTGGGGCGGGAAGGGGTACAAAATCCAGACTCTTAATTCCAGTCCATTCGAGAAAAGAATGATTCCCACCCTGGACAGAAACATACATTTTCAGGGTTTTTCTTTGATGTGTGTGTGTGTGTGTGTGTGTGTGTGTGTGTGTGTGTTCGTGTGTTCTCAGGGTACTTTTGTCATGTTGACCAGGCTTTAGCTGCAATTTCAGCATCATGGACACAAGTACAAGGTGCTACTCCTTGAATGGCCAAAACAATAACCTGGTAACTAGTAAACAGGAACTAGGTAACCAGTAACCTGGTAAGTAGTCACCTGGTAAACAGTAAATCAATAACTAGTGACCTGGTAAATACTAACATAAAAACCAGTTACCTGGTAACCAATTACATAATAACCATGGTAACCAGTAACCTAGTTAACAGGTACCTACTAACCAGGTAACTAGTAAGCCGTGGGCAGGGTTGGGAGGGAAGGGGTGCAGAACCCAGAGTCGTAACAGTGACTTCAGTGAATTCTCTGTCATCGTGGATTCTCTCTCAGCATGACATTTCTCTCTTCATCTCTCTTTCTTTCTGAAATAATAAAAATAACTTCTTTGCAAAAATTAATAAACACTGTGTTTCCATACCGTGTTTCAGCAGAATCTCTTTCTCACGGGACTAATACATTCCCATGATACCCCTGCCTGCCTCCAGCTGCACCCTCAGGAATGACAGTCTCCCCACCCCCACCCACCCCCATACTGACTGCCTTGCAGTGGCGGCCTGCTGGGTGCCCACGGCCTCAGCATGGAGAGCCTTCCTCCCCTGTACTGGCTAACTGCCCCAGTAATGGCCGCCTCTCCATAGAGGGTGTTTTTTCCTCTCTCTCTCTTCCACGTCCAGCGTGGAGAGAGACTAGGCTCAGTTTCTGAGTGGAGAAGCTGAGAATGAAGAAAAATGAAATATAGAAGAGAAAGACACAGAGGGGCCATCAGGAGAGAACATGGGGGCCAACAGAGGTGGGGCATAGAACCTCACCACCCAACATTACAGGGGCTTGAACACTCGCCCCTTCTGAGGGAGGTGTCCTGCCCCATGGCTGCTTCACTTCCCACGCCCAGCCCATATTGGGACCCAGGTAACAGATGGAGACTTGGCCCAGCCCAGATTTGGACCAAGGCAACAAACAGAAACTTGGCTAACAGCAGCTACTCTATATCTAGCACCAGGAATGCTCAGGGCCTTCTCAGGAATACAAACAATCCTTTCCATTAATATTTACAGCATAAACTAAGATTGTTGTTTGAGTACTAATTTGACAGTAAATTGGTTAAATGAAGTAAATATTCAAGAAAATTGTACTGGACAAAAGGCTGTTCTAAAAGTACCCATCTTTGACTAACCTGCCATCCTCCAGGGCCAAGCAGGGTGATGTGAGGTTTATTTCTGTCTCCTTGGTAGCCTATGCTCCCATGGCCTCCACGCCTAGTGCCTGCCTCGGGATCCCCTTGCCTACTGGTGAGGCCCTGGCACTTGATCACATATCTTGGGGAACCCAGGTTTTTTTCTCCAGGGAGAGCCCAGCTCATATCATTGGGCGAGAGACAGATCCAATGGTACCAGCCATAACAAGGCTTCAACCTCAGCTTGAACAGAAAATTCAGGCAACAGCTGTGGCCAATTAGATTGTGAGAAGAAGATCCCTTCTTGGCAAAAGGGCAAACATAGATTGCTCAAGTGCCTACCCAAGAGGTCTTCCACACAGTGTAAGGGAGTAAATCTTTTCATGTCCCTTTTAAATTGCTGCCAAACAGTCAAAGATTTAGTTTGTAAATTTGTTTTGGGATAAATGTACAATATGCTGCTCTAAAATATCAAAAATTATAATGACATTGTAGAATAATATCATGTAAGGATATTCTGTGCTCTAGGCCATGACATTTCAATTTTCAAACTGGATGTCAAATTTCTTTTTTTAACATAGGGTTTGGGCCCAAGGCCAACCCTCTGAGTCTTTTTTTTTTAATCTTTATTGTTCAGTTTATTAATTACATTATTCTCCCCTCCTTTTCCCCCCTATAGTTCCCCTCCACCCAGTACCCATTCCACCCTCCGCCCTTACCTACCCCCCACACTGTCCTCTCCATTGTTGCAAGATTTTTGTCCAGTCTCTTGCTGCACTTCCCACAACCCTTTTCTCCCCAATTGTCAGTCCATTCCCTCTCTATGTCCATGATTCTGTTATATTCACCAGTTTATCCTGTTCATCAGATTATTAATTCATTTGATTTTTAGATTCATTTGTTGATAGATGTGTATTTGTTGTTCATAATTTATATTTTTATCTTTTTCTTCTTCCTCTTCTTAAAGAATATCTTTCAGCATTTCATATAATATTGGTTTGGTGGTGATGAACTCCTTTAGCTTTTTCTTATCTGTGAAGCGCCTTATCTGACCTTCAATTCTGAATGATAGCTTTGCTGGATAGAGTATTCTTGGTTGTAGATTCTTGCTATTCATCACTTTGAATATTTCTTGCCACTTCCGTCTGGCCTGTATAGTTTCTGTTGAGAAATCTGCTGACAATCGTATGGGTGCTCCCTTATAGGAAACTAACTGTTTTTCTCTTGCTGCTTTTAATATTCTCTCTTTGTCTTTTGCTCTTGACATTTTTATTATGATGTGCCTTGGTGTGGTCCTCTTAGGGTTCCTATATATTGGGGTTCGGTGTGCTTCTTGGACTCCTAAGTCAATTTCTTTCACCAGGTGTGGGAAGTTTTCGGTAGCTATTTCTTTAAATAGGTTTTCATTGTCTTGCTCTCTCTTTTTCTGGCACCCCTATAATTCGGATGTTGGTATGCTTGAGATTGTCCCAGAGGCCCCTTACACTATCTTCAATTTTTTGGATTCTTTTGGTTTCTTGCTTTTCAGCTGAGTGGAGTTTACCTTTGTATTTCAAATCTTTAACTTGGTTCTTGGAGTGCTCCAGAGCACTTTTAGGTCTTTGTATAATATTTTTTATTTCAGTCAGTGTATGCTTAATTTCTGGTTGGTCCTTTTTCATATCCTTGAGGGTCTCGTTCATATCCTTGAGGGTCTCGTTCATTTCCTTGTAGGTCTTGTTCATTTCCTCACAGGTCTTGTTCATTTCCTCATAGGTCTTGTCCATTTCCTCACAGGTCTTGTTTATTTCCTTGTAGGTCTCGGCCTTTTCTAGGAGCCTCTTGAAAGGCCTTATAATCGTGGTTTTGAATTCTATGTCCAATTGTTGTTTTTTCTCCCCTCCATTTCTTTCACCACATCTGATTTCTTTCCATGTCTCTGCATGGTGGCTGCTTTTCTGAGTTGGTCGGTTAGCTTTGTGTGGTAGATGTCCTCTAAGGGACAGTGGCTCAGCCTCCCCAGTTACTTGAGGTGGATATGGGTTGCACAGTCTTGTTGAAGTTAAGCCTAGTCGTTATTAGCACTTGGAAGGGTTGACCTCCAGGCCAATTGTCTATGAGGTTCAGCTGTGCTCAGGTTGGATGGGCGGAGTCTCCGGGCCAAGCAGGCAATGTCAGCTCTGCCCTATGCGGCCCCAGGGTCTCTGTGCCGGGTGGCAATGGCCGCCAGCACCTCTGAGAGAGAGCCGCTGCCAAGCTCCACCAGCTGCCGGACAATTCAGCCTCTCCCCAAATGAGTCTGCACACCCAACGTCTCACCCAGGATCACAAAACAATGCAGTCTGACGGTTTCCTGAACGAGAGAGCAAGTCACGAGTGCTCTCTGCACGGTCACGCAGCTGCGCTGTTCCCAAGTTCACGTGCACTCCGCACAAGCTCACCTTTTCCACAAGCCCGCAGACCCCTGCAGCACCCAGGCTTCGGCGTGCCCTCCCACTGTCCAGTTTTTACCCCGTATGATTGTGGGTTCCCTGGACTTCGCCCGGAGCTGGGGGATCAGTGCAGTGGGACATCTTTGTCTCCCCCGTTCGAGAAAACTGGCCGGGTTTTCAGCCGCCCGCCCTATCCTTGTGCGCACACGGCTCCAAACCTCTCTCCGTGCATATCTTCAACGCTGTCTGCCACTGCTCCTCTGAGTCATACTGTCCTATCTTCACTTTTATTTGTGGAGTTTTCACTCAGCCAGCTTTCTGGTGATTCTGGATGGTGTTTGTTCTTTCGTGAAGTTGTAGTTTTGAAATTGTTGTGTATGGCAGCAAAATAGGTGTTTACCTATGCCGCCATCTTGTATCAATTTCTTTTTGTATAGACAAGGTCTTAGGATCCATTTGTGCACTTTTCCCATGAGCAAGGGTGAGTTTTTTGCCTTTCTTAGAATTGTTTATAAAAATATTGGCTTTTCATTTAGCTGAAAACCTTGACTATAATTTAATAATTTATTTAAGTAATTAAAGTAGATATCTCCATTTAAAAGCAAAGCTCCCCTGCCAGCCTGTTTGCCCCTAAGTGTCCTCCCCTGCAGACCTGATTGCCCCCAACTGCCCTCCCCTGCTGGCTATCTTGTGTCCACATAGGGTGGCCATCTTGTGTGTTGGAGTGGTGATCAATTTTCATATTACCGCTTCATTAGATAGGATGGGTTTGAGGGGAACACCAGGGCCTCTTTCTTCTGAAACCTGCTTGCTCACGGGGTAAATGAGCATCCGCAACTATTTCACTCAACCCAATCGTAGCCTCAGGAATCTCTCTCCCTTCAGATGTAATTTCCAAAACGCACACGAGATGGCAGCAGAGAACAGTGTTCCTTGAGACGTCACTCAGGTGTTACTCCCAAGACGCCCACGAGAGGCTACAGGGGAGCAACACCTTTCTTCAGGCTAACGAGACCCCAGACCCTGATACGAGGCTCACTCTAAGATAAACCCGATATCAATTACAAAAATTTTATTTTTAAAAACATATTTTATTGACTTTTTACAGAGAGGAAGGGAAAGTTAGAAGCGTCGATGAGTCTAGGCCACACACCCCCGAGCGCGCCCGGTCTCGGAAGTAGGATTGGGCCTGGGTAGTACCTGGACGGGAGACACATCGGTGAGAGAGAAACACCCATCAGCTGCCCCCTGCTCGCTCCCCACTGGGGATGTGCCCACAGCCAAGGTCCATGCCCTTGACTGGAATCGAACCCAGGACCTTTCAGTCCACAGGCCGACGCTCTACCCACTGAACCAAACCAGTTTCGGCTACAAAAATTTTATAGCATACAGGAAATGTAAATATCTACTCAGCAAAAACTCAATGTTGAAATGAAGCAAATTACTTGTTATACTTTCTTCATAAACTGTAGGAGAAATAACAGAATGCTCACCCACAAATAAAAAAAAATTGGGAGGAAATTATTTGTAGTTCAGAGCTATGGAAACATGAATTCCTCGCCTTCTCACTTTCCTTACTGTCCCCAAACGTAGTGAGCTGAGCTGCTAAAAAGGTCAAAACTGACCATTTTGGGCCAGTTTGGGTCAGACTGCGGACCAAAGGGCCCCAGGTTTGATTCTGGCCAAGGACATGTCCCTCAGTTGCAGGCCTCTCCCTGGCCAACAAGTGCAGAAGGCAGCCCATCAGTGTGTCTCCGTCACATCAATGTTTAACCCTGTCTCTCCCTCTCTCTTCCACTCTCCCTAAAAATCAATGGAAAAATATCCTCGGGTGAGGATGAACAAAAAAAAACCCACACACACACATACAAAATGACCATTTTGGTATAAAGAAATGTTTATCAAATATGACTTTAACTTAGTATAATTGATACTGAGCTCTATTGGTGTAATTCTTAGAATCATTTCTAGCCCCAAACAGCATGGCCATATCTGCTACAACAGCAACTGAAATGCATCCAGTATACACTTAATTATGATATTCTTTTATTTAAAAAATACAAGTACGAAACAAGAATAATTTAACAGAGTTCTGGAACACTCACTACCAAAATACAGGAATGGATAAGGCGGGATAGTGTATAATAAGACAAAACCTATGTGAAATTCAAGGTTTACCTGGAAGATTAAAGAAAACTAACAGGCATTTAAAAAGATATGACATTTAATTTTTAATCAGTCAAAAGAGAAAGAGTTCAAAACAATCTCAAGTTCCACACACCACAGAGCTACAGTTACACATTAAATATAATTACTATCTATAAGTATGCAAAAATATAAAGTTCTATTTCATACATTAAAACCCTTGATAGAAACCATTTTAAAGTTAAGCAGAACTTCTCAACTTACGTGTGAGGTATAAGTTCTTCTACAGGTTCCTTTAAAGGTTTTTAAAACAAAATGCTAAATCTAAAAACAATGTACTCCCGTCAGTTCTCAAATTAATGCTACTTAAGGAAAAATGTCTAGCTCAGTCACATACTCCTTTAATATTTTTCAGGATCTCTGAAAGGTTCCATTTTTTCAACTATGGAAGTAGAACTCAAAATATTCCACAGTATAGTACTGAAGAGAAGGAAAGACTTTGTTGTCATATGGCACAATATTGTTTTTTCCACTACATTTCTGAAATAAACATAGGGGTTTTGTTTTTCTCCTAAAAGGCAGAGTTATCATATGCATTAAGATACATCTGACTGTGGTAAGACTTCAGAGTGGAAAATAACCTCATCAATATTTTATCACAAAAGTAACACTGGTAACGAATTATAAAGGAGCCAGTACTCATGGTTAAAGCTCGTCGTGATAGAAATATTCATCATGAAGCTGTCGGCCATAATCTGTGGCTTCGCTGGTGAGGAACAAGTCCTGGTTCTCTAGAACCTCTGCCTCAGAGAGCCTTCCGTCCCTATTCAAATCCATTTCATCGATGAGATGAAGAGCCTTTAACAAAGAATTCATGTGTCAGGTGTAACTAATATTCTCAGCAAGATGTTTGAAAACTTTGATGGGGATCTGTCAGAGCCGCTCACACTTTTACTCATTCATTGTTTGCACCATATTTTAGAAGAGCCTGTGGGCAGTGAAAGGATCAATCCCGATCACAGTGATCACTGCTCTGCGACCAAGTACGCATTGTCTGAGTAAATGAAAATATTACAGTGTAGCTGACTGGGTCTATTGCAGGAGATAATTCTCCTTTTTTTAAAAAAAAATATATTTTATTGATTTTTTACAGAGCAGGAGGAAGAGGGATAGAAAGTCAGAAACATCAATGGGAGAGAAACATCGATCAACTGCCTCTTGCACGCCCCCCACTGGGGATGTGCCCGCAGCCAAGGTACATGCCCTTGCTGGAATCGAACCCAGGACCCTTCAGTCCGCAGGCCAACGCTCTATCCACTGAGCCAATCCACTGAGCCAAACCGGTCTTGGCATCTCCTTTGTTAATTCCCGCTGGGTTCTGCCTCCTTTCAACTCAAATCTGATGCAGGATATCTCAAAGTTAAGCAACATGAACTTAACCCATTTTGAGCCCCTACAGGCAAATACAAAATTTACTACTTTAACTGTCCTATCAAATTAATACATGATGCAATTTTAACTTCCTTGTTCCCTTGATAATCTAAAACAGTTCACAGATTTAAATCAAGAAATAGCAATGAATTGGTCCTAAATAATTTAACTGCTTCTTTCTTTGGCTTAAAAACTTGAACTTCCTTTCCTATCAACAGTAACAAACACCCAAGCGAGATATGTCACCCGGTCGCACTCACCTCTTCCTGGGCAATACCCTGGTTATTGGGCACCACCCACGACAGCAGCTCTTGAGGATCCAGCCTGCCGTCTGTATCTCTGTCATAGTCATTTAGGAATCTGTCTTTCTCAACAAGAATCCACTCTGGATCTTCATTTGCTGCTTTATATTAAGAGAAATCAACAACAAACACACACACAAGAATGTCACCTGTCTGTAATGAGAAGTGTGACGTGTCCCCAGAATAAAGGGAATGGATTTAAAGCCTACTGTGTAGAAAAAGGCCAAAGAAACACAACACTTACCTGGAAAGTGCTGGCTGTACAGTAACTTTCAACAGTGACGAGTGGGTCTGACCAACTCCGAGTTTTACATCTCTGCACACTCTCACAAACTAGTAACTGTATTAACTGCTATTTGTTATGTCTACTTTTCCCAGACTGGATCTGGGTAAAATTTTTTGTGTATCATGTGGGTATAAAAGCTTCTTATGTGTTCTTACAGAGCAATGCTACGTGTGATTTCAGAGGACATTCACAGTATTGTTGAATTGCTTTTAGGCAACAATTCTGGAAAAAAATTCTGAGAAAAGACATATACAAACTCCTCAAATTTAAACAATTGTAAATCACTTTCCATAGTCCACACCAGTATTCACAGTATTTATATTAATTTTTCTTTTAAGATCTACATCAGAAGATACAGGATTTTGTTTAAAACTCTCAACCTTACTTCCTCCCTCATTTGATTTGATAATCACACTGCTGTGTCTGAGAAGGAAGATGTGTGTTAGGACCCAGACGGGCACTACGGTGAAGGACAACATTCTGATGAGCTCAAGACCCTTCTTTTGCTTGTCTCACTGTTAGAGCAAGTATAAATCGGGCAAGTGCTTCTTGTTCCATTTTCTTTCTTTTTAGTTGCATTTGCCCCTCCATCCACACACCACAGCCACTAACCTGGGTCCCGCCTGTAGTCACCAAGGAATTCTTCCAAACTAACAAATCCATCACCATCTTTGTCATGTTCGTCTAACGCCTCTTCAATGACAAATTCCTATTACAGAGATACGTTAGTGACAAACGATTCCGATCCCACCTCCATCCGGGTCACTCTATTACAGAACTTCTTTAGGAACCATCCTTTTGATGGTCTATGCGTGCAAACACTGGAATTGAAAGCAAGAACATTATCAACACCATGGAGTAAATCCAGCATCCTCTGGCTCTGATGTTAGGACCCCCTCAGCACTGACCTCACATTTTCCTTCTCCTTAAGAATAACATCTCTTGAACTCCACTTTTCACCCAACCCATTGGAACCCCGACTCTTTATCCTACATCTCTTTGCATAGAACTGTTGTTCTACTTCCAGGTCTAAAATGTTTCCAGGCCCCATAAAACCTCAAACTGCTGGCCCCACCCTTCATTCCCTGAGAGCCGCCTTTCCCGCTGGCCTCCCAGGACCCCTCTGCTCCTTCTCACAGGATGTGCTTGGCCCTCAGGCACAAGCACGGCCTGTGAAACTGCTCAGAGTGCAGAGGCTTCCGGGACCAGGTCCTCACAGGTTACAGCTTCTGCTCTCACTTCCTCACTACTGCTGGAACCTTTCTTTCTTCAAACTTTGATCATTCTATTTCATCTCACTACCACATCGAATTCGAGACCAAACACCCGATGCCTAAATTGTGTCCTTGCTGTCGGGTTATCCCTTCTCAATCTTCCGTTGTTCCTTACTTCCCAGAGAAACCAGACCTGGTACGCTGTCTCTCCGACAGGCGGGAGGAGCTTGTCTCCCGGACTCTGGGCATTGACCAAACGTGCCCAGCACGGCTCTCAGCACGGTCACGTGTCTGACTGAGCCCAGCGGGAAGCCAAAGCCTCACGGCGGCGAGAGGAGGAGCTTCATGGTGCTGCCCGGCCAGCTGGGCGGGGGGGGGGGGGGGGGGGCGTGTCTGCAGCTCTGACCAAGGCAGCAGCACCTGACCAGACACGGGCCAGAAGCCATGCTGCCCTCCCTGAAACGCCGAGCGCAGCCCACACAGCTGGAGGCGGAGGGCGGGCAGCAGGCCTCCCTGTAAGCGGAGTCTCCTTCAGAATGGCTGCTGTCTCAATCCCTACGCTCCAACATGGTGGCCTCTGCTCTTAAGAAGCGTGCGCATTGTAACAGGACTCAGTCACACCTGAGCGCGGCCAGGCTCTGAAGGGTTGGCATTTCTTTCCAGCACTGCAGGGAGGGCAGGACTCTATGCCTGCACCCTCCCCATGAAATCAGATCCAAATGTGACACGTTTTCCAAGACTGAAGGGTTTCACAAGTGATGGTGTAAACTAAGTAGGAAGTTTTAATGTTCTTAATATAGAAAAACCAGAGAAAAGTCTGAAAGCCAGGGAAAGAGTGCTGCTCATATAAATTAAAAAGATTTTTAAAAACTCAGTCCTTTACCTTCTCCCTCCCAATAAGCAGCTTCCACCCCAGAACCCTCGTTCCCAGTCCAAACCTTAGCAGGGAGATCTTCCTGTCTCTTCCATTCTGGTTGTTTATAATTCTTCTTAATCACTTAGTTAAAACAGGTCTTAAGTCCCAGTCACTCAACAATTCAATTTAAAAATTTCTTCCTTACCGTCATATAATCAACTTCTTCAGGATGCTCAAAAGCAATGAATTCTTCAAGATTCAAACCAGGATCTGAATCCTGGTTAGCCTTTTCAAATCGCTTCTTGTCCTTTAGATGAAGCTTGGAAAATTAGATATTGAACATGTTTAAAGCTCTCCTCACAATATATAATTATGTACAACACTTCCAAAAGGACAAACCATGCAAAATCTAAAGTATATTTTCATATACTTAGGCAACATTTTATCTTCTCATCATCCCTCTGAAGGCTGTTTGGGTAAATGACATTTATTAGAAGCAGTATAGTGACAGGCACCAGAGTCAGAGCGACTCAGAGCGATTCCAGCAATGCTACTCACTAGCTGCTCCTTTTGGCAAACTGCTTCACTCCCCTGGTTTCCTCACTATAAAACGGGGACCATTTAACACCAAAAGCGAAAGCCAACAAGAGGCCCGGCCAGTGCGGCTCAGTTGGGGGGTGTCCTGGGAGCCAGAGGGCCAGTGCGGCTCTGGCCGGGGCCCAGCCCGGCTGTGGGCTCAGTGCCTGGAAGCAGGTGTGCAGGAGGCAGCCGGTCGATGTCTTACTCTCACATCAATGTTTCTCTCTCCCTCTTCCTCTCTCTTCCTCTCTTTCTAAAGAACCTCTTTTTAAAAAGTAAACAGTGGGAAAAGCTCCGTCACAACAAAGGAAACCATCAACAAAATGAAAGGCAACCTACTGAATGGGAGAAAATATTTGCAAATCATATACCTAATAAGGGTTTAATATCCAAAATATATAAAGAACTCATACAACTCAACAGCCAAAAAACAATCCCCACAAAAAACCATCACTCTTATTTAAAAACTAGAGGCCTGTGCACGGGTGCAGACCCTAGGCCTGGCTGGCGATCCAAGTGCAAGCGTCTGGGGTGGAAGGGCAGGTCCCAGCTGACCTCTGGGCCTTGGGCAGCACCTGGGCCCCTGTGCACCCTCCTCCACCTGAGTTACGTGCCCGAGTCCCCACATGGAGAGGTGGTGAGCGCAGTCACACACTGCAGGCCGGCAGCACGCTCTCTCCCAGCTGACCTTCCAGACCGGCTCCTGTGTGAACCCACGGGGTGCCCAACAGGCCCCTGCAGTCCAGTGGCTGTGGCCCAGCTCACCCAGAAGACAATGATAATGGGTAAGTTAAGGAATTGGAAGTGGCTCAAATGTTTGCCAAACACTCTTGACCAATAATATCTTGGGACATAATGGTTTGCAACTAGGTGCTTGGCTTTATATTTTTCCACATAAGAAAAAGACTGTAAAATTAATTTGAAATACAAAAGTACTTAAAATAGCAATTTCTGAAGAAAACAGTCATTTGTCTTGAAAAGTTCTATTAATAAATAAATGTTTCCTAAATACTGTCTTCCTCAGCTCTGCTTAAGCAGCATGTATTGAAACAAATTAAACCATGAGAGGCAACAGAACTATGGTTGTACAGAATCTTCAAAAATGAATTATTTTAAAGGGTGGAGCCACTATGGAAGACAGTATTGTGGTTCCTTAAAAAATTAAAATAGCATCACCAAATGATGCAGCAATTCTAACTACACTTCTCGGTATATATATCCTCCAAAAACTTAAAGTAGGGTCTTGAACAGATATTTGTACACCCATGTTCAGAGCCACATCTATCTATCTATATAAAAGCCTAAGGACCAGAACAACTGGTCGACCAATTGCTATGATGTGCACTGACCACCAGGGGGCAGATGCTCAGTGCACTCCCACAGCCAA
Source organism: Antrozous pallidus (assembly GCA_027563665.1). Lineage (NCBI taxonomy): Eukaryota > Metazoa > Chordata > Mammalia > Chiroptera > Vespertilionidae > Antrozous > Antrozous pallidus. The sequence continues at coordinate 11,775,322 of CM050530.1, read as the reverse complement.
CCTCCCATGGGCAGCCAACCCTCCCCCAGTCCCCTCCCCTGGCCAGCAAACCTCCCATGGACCCTCCCCATCAGGCAGGCTCAGTTTGGTCTCGATAGGCCCTGATTGCAGGCCAGGCCTAGGGACCCCATCCGTGCACACATTTCATGCACAGAGCCTCTCGTCATTACTAACAGCCAAAAGTTGAAGCAAACCCAAGTGTCCGTTTATAGATGAATCGGCAGCAAAATACAGTATATATCTTGTGGAGAGTGCCCTTGGGCAACAAAGATTCTCCGAGAGGGCGGGCCTTGCAAGGCCCATCTGCTCTAAAGATTAGTTACGGTTTCTGCCCCCGCCCCCCAGAATGGTTACCTTCAATTGTAGTTTAGCAAACAATACTGCCCTCCAGCACATAACATTGTAAATAGCCAAACGGAAAATGGGAAAAGATTTAGGTCTTGGATAGAAAGATAGCCTAAGGAAATTAGTTAAGATAAGGGGTTTACTGGGGAAACATGTTTACAATAGAATGTAGCTTTGTTGTTTGGGGAACAAGGAATTGTGTGATATGTAAACCAGAACTGTTTAGAAGAGTGGAGTGAAATAAACTCGGGGCTGCAGTCCTAAAGAGGGCTTTGCGGACCTCCTGATCCCATATCTTTTGTTTCTTCTTTATTTCTATCCATCTTTCTATCTCTATCTTTCCGTAGGCCTCACCCCCCTTTCAGGGACTGCTTGACTGATGCTGGCTGGCCCCGGCAATACCTGCACTGCAGTACGATACAGTCTTAAAAAGGAGCACCCAATCGATGTCTCTCTCACATCAATGTTTCTCTCTCTGTCTCTCCCCCTCCCTTCCACACTCTTGTTCAAAGACAGTTTGTGCATACGCTCTCACCTGCCTAAAGGACTCTTCCTCTGCATCATCCAGAGCTGTGTTCTCATCAAAGTCAATCACGCGGTCATACATCTGAATGTTGTATTCGTCCCACGACACACTGCCATCACTGTTTTTATCATATTCAACAAACTGCTGTTTCGCTTCTTGCATTGCGTAATGTTTAAAAGACATCTGAATCCATGAACTGAGTTCACCTAGGAGAATTTCCGAGAACACAAAAGATGTTAACAATAATTCTCATACTTTGAGGATTTCTAGACCATCTCTAAGAAAAAACACACACAAACCTTCAGTGTTTGCAAACACTGAATGAGAGCATTTAGTAGTATTCACAGAAATACGAAGGGGGAGGTGGGGAGAGCGTTTAGAGTCTCAGACTTTATAAAATGTGACTTAAAGAGAAGTGAGCTCCTCAAGTACACAGAGTTTGTGCGTGATTTGTTCACTGAGGTTCTCCAAACACCTTGGAAGCCCCTGACTCCATAAGTACTTAGTAAATTAATTACCAATTGGACAAAATGGCACATGACTTAAAAAAAAAAACTTATCCCTAAAATTTCCAGTAATTTTTGCTATCACAATTCTATCATGAAGCACAAATCTTTGAATCCATTTATTTTAATAAGTATTAGGAAAAGAAACGTTTTCCATTTACAAAAGTAATATAAAAATTTCCTTTAAAATAAACATTGAGTTTAATCACAACCATGCTAAGAAAATAATGGATGGTAAATAGATGTGGCCTAAATTGTGAAATGGTCTTCAAATGACTAAAGTTTTGAGAAACACTGTTACATATACTCCCTTTAACCATGACAGAGAACATCTGGAGGAGACTTTAACACAAATATGATTGGCAATTATTTATGTGTTTCTGGCAACAGCTGTCCGTCTTGACTAGGTACCTGAAAAGTTTCTAAATCTCAAATATCTACTTTCAGATCAATTATTAAAAATCTATTCATAGAGGTTTTTAATATACCACATTATAGAAAAAGCAGAGGAGAAAACAAATATTTACAAAGATAGCAGGTGTATGCCATTTGGTTTAAAGAGTGGTATTCTTCTACTGATTTAGGGGAGGTCAGGTGAATATAAAAGACACTTCTTTTTGTCTCCCCTGAAACTCTAAGAATGAGAGCATTCAAGTATTAAACAATCTCTATAATAATAAAAGGATAATATGCTAATTAGATCGGACATCTTCCAGACCTCATTCCAGACGTCCTTCCTGACAAAGCCAGCCTAGGTCCCAGGTGCCTGCTGGCAGCCAGAGGAGAGAAGCCTGGGTCCTGGGTGCCAGAGGGAAGCGGATGCCAGCAGCCAGCACCAGCAGCGGATAGAAGGCACAAATTTCGTGCATCGGGCCTCTAGTTACTATATAATAGGCTGTCTAAATACATCATTTCTAACCTTCAAAACAAGGCAATTACAATCACTATTTTAAAGTTCAGGAAACCAAGGCTTCAATTTGAGAACTCACAACTAATAAGTGATCGAGTGCAGATTCAATACTACCTTTGGCTTCAAAGCACAAACTCCTGCTACTGATCATTGCTGTCTCTCAAGAACCTAAGTCAGTCCTGGACCATAAAGTGCAGACTAGCAAAATTTCCTGAAGGGTCTCAAGAATGAGGGTCTCCTCCAGTTTGTTTGGAACTCATCACACACAGCAGAATGCAGAATGGCACAGTGACCAGAAACGCTGGTTCACGTCAGCTTTGCCATAAGGGGATGTTTACCCTCTCGAGTTTCTGTTTTCTTCTCTATATAATGAACATTTGGAATAAGTTCCTTTTAACTTTAATTTTTGAAATGTTTACTACTAAATATCTGAGTATATCTAGGCCCTTACAAACAGGTACCATGAAGTCTTCCAAATCAAATTCTTCCGTGTGAACCCATTCTTATTGGTTTTAGAATGTAAGCTTTTCTTGTTCTTTTAAGTAGAAAGAACCATACCTCAAAACTCCAGAAGGCACCAATGTGGATACTTTATTGACAACAAATGTTAAATTTATGTTTGTAATATTCTCTCAGCAATTTTGTTCCTTAGATGCTGAGCCGCATCGAAACAGGTTACAGCAAACTAGCTTCTACTTAATATTAAAATATTCTAATAATTCAAACTACAGAATCTACCCAAGAACACTCAGATATGCTTTAAGTGCCAGATACTAAAAACTGAATTAAGATCAGATTTGGATTTCAGTCCTGGCTTTGCCACTCTGTTGAGAAAGGCATTTAATTTACCCCTTTGAGCTACAGCTTCTTCATCTCTACAAAGGAAGGGACAAGAGGATTCTATGGCCTCTATGAGCTGTAATGACTTGTCATAAACATAATTCATATACAAGTCTTTTTCTATTGCTTGTAAAAAGAAGCAAATTCTTATAATTCTAAAAATATTTAAAATATTAAATTGGGTTTTGGCATCTTTCTAAAATGAATCACATTGTTGACACTGATGCAAGTCAGATGAAGAATAGGTGTTTGCTCATGGTGTGATTTGCGAATACATGTAGGGCCAATGGTGTTCATATATTACTAGAGGCCCAATGCACGAAGATTCGTACAAGAATGGGCCTTCCTTCCCCTGGCTGCCACTGGCACTGCCTTCGCTTCCACACGAAGCTACCTTTCTGCCTTTGCTCTTCCCCACACTCCCAGAGGCCTGGAGCAGCTGGGGCAGTGCAGAACGCGCCTGCATCCTGCCCCCGCCGACTGGTGCCTGTGTATGCAAAGTAACCCTCCATCTTTGTTGGGTTAATTTGCATACTTAATCCTGATTGGCTGGTAGGCGTCAAAAAGATGTAGTCAATGTGCATCTTTCTCTTTTATTAATCTAGGCTAGAGGCCTGGTGCACAAAATTCGAGCCAAGGGGGGGAGGTCCCTCAGCCCAACCAGGACCTCTCGAGGGATGTATGACTGCCTCTTGCATTCCCATACTGCTGGCTCCTAACCACTCACTGCCTGCCTGATTGCCCCTAACCTACCTCTGCCTACCTTCCTGATCTCCCCTAACTGCTCCCCTGCTGGCCTGATTGCCTCTATCTCTGCCTTGTCCCACACCTGGGTTCCAGGATTCCCTCCTCCAACAAGTTGCAGATACCCAGGACACAGGCTTTCCTCCCTCTGTCCGGCCATAGGCACCCAGGACCCAGGCCAGCTTCACCTGGGCCAGCCGAAGCCACAGGGGACCGTGGCCAGGCAGCTTAGCCTGGGCCATGGCCACAGGGCACCTAGGACACGTCCAGGGTCGTGGGGTGGGTGGCTTGTCCCTCTTTGAGGCTGCAGCCTGGCTGGCCCTCATTCCTCTCTCCCCAGTGTTGAGGGTCTGAGCCGCTATGGTGGGATGGCGTGAGGGAATGACAACTATTTACGTATTAGCTCTTTATTATATTATATAGGACAAAACTCGTGCAAGCCTGGCCTGCATTCAGGGCCAATCTGTGGCGCAACCAGCAGGATGATGGGTGGGGCCCCCGCTGGCACCTGCCTATTAGCTCTTTGTTATATAGGATGAGAGAGAGCATGAGTTTTAGTTAGTATCCTGTATTTAAAGACTTCAGAGTATACCATAGGGAAGGAAGTAGGAGGGAGCAAAAGGGGTCCAATATATGGTGGCTGAAGATTTTACTTTGGGTGGTGGGCACGCAATGCAATATCATAGAATTGTATACCTGAAACCTATATGATCTTATTAACCAATGTCACCCCAATAAATTTAATATAAAAAATAAAGATCTTCAGGACCTTCTCACTAGGTCCTCCATATCCTCTCAAACTACCTCTAATTTGTTGCGGCATTAGCAATGTACCCTCAACAGCCACCCGTCCTAAATGTGTTTCTGTGTCCATTGTTAGTTAGCTGTGTAGGCCGTCCTTACTTTCGGTGAGAAAGCCATCTGAGTCCAAGTCAATTTTCTTTATGATTGACTTCAGTCTTTTTTGTTGCTCTTCGGGGGTGAGTTTAACATATTCGTCGACTTCTTCCTTTGGAAGGTAAGCGATACACAGGGGGGATCAAGCATTATTATCAGCAGTGCAAAATGGGGGAGAAAAATAGGGCTAGCAGAGCCTTGCAGTGGAGGGTTTGGGGTGATTCACGCCGGCTCTCCAAGGCCCCTGCCCTACACGCCTTGGGGATCCTGCCTGGTAAGGGAGGGCAGAAGGGATCGGGGTCCCGCCCAGCGTCCACAGTCAGGCCGCCCGGGAATGACGCTCCCAGCCCCGGCGCGGCCCGCTCACCTGGCCGCCGAGCAGCGCCTCACGGTCGTAATCAGTGCGGTGCTCACCCTGCGCGTTCCCTGCGGCGGCCGCCGGAGCGCACAGCAGCAGCAGCAGCCCCAGGGCCGCGGGCCTCGGGCCCAGCCGCATAGCGCCGGCCGCCGCGGTCGCGGAGGGAAGCGGGATGCGAGAGGGGGCGTCGCTCCTAGAGCGGCGTACGTGGGGGCACGCAGCGCGGAGGGGCGGGGGCGCCGGCCACCAGTCCCGCGAGCTCAGCACAGTCCGCGGCTGCGCAGTGCGGCGCTCCCGCCAAACTTATATAACCCCGGCGGAAGGGCGTGGCGCCAGTCCGCGCCGCTGATTGGTCCTCACGGCGCCGGAAGCCGTGGCGAGGGGGCGGGGCTGCTAGAAGGGAGAGCTTTCTTCACGCCCCGGCTTCCTGCCAGACACCGCCCAACCCGCCCAGCATCCGCCCCGCTTTCCTTAAGGGAGGAAGGCTGGGAGTTTTGGTGAACAAAGTGCCGTCGCTGGGAGAGTCTGCCAGGGAGAACCCACCCACAGTGTCCGCTTCCCGGTCTGCAGTGGGTCTGCTGCTTTGTCACTGGGGCAGGAGGAACACACGCAGGTGCTCAAGCCAGATACCGGCATCCTATGCTCAGTTTTGTGGCTTGCACTTCTTTGATCTTGGCCAAGTTACTTGGCCCTTTGAAACCTGTTTGTTTACTTATAAAAATGGACGTAGGGCCCCAACTGGTGTGGCTCAGTGGATAGAGCATCTCCCTGAAGACTAAAGAGTCCCGGGTTCGATTCCAGTCAAGGGCATGTACCTGGGTTTGGGACACATCCCCAGTGGGGGGCGTCCAGGAGGCAGCTGATGGATGTTTCTCATTGATGTTTCTAACTCCATCCCTTTCCCTTCCTCTGTAAAAAATCAATAAAACATATTAAAGAAAAAGAAGCAGAATGGTGTTTGGCAGGGGCCAGAGGAGGGGGAACAGAGCCTCTAGGTAATGGGTATGTGGTTCCAGTCTCACAGGATGGAAAGTGTTATACCCAGATCTCAAGATCCCCAGGGACCACCAGGGAGCCGTCCGATGCAAAAGCAAGAGTCTTTATTGGAGCCCAGGCTCGGCTCTCACGGCCCCCTTACCGGCGCAGCGGTGGAACCAGAGAGAGTGAGAGTTGGGGAGACAGAGGTTATAAGGACTGGTCATTGGGGTGGGCCTAGGAGAGTGGCGTGGGTTACAGAGATTGGTCACTTTGGTTAGGGTTTCATGTTCTGAGATCAGAGCTGTCCCCTGCTGTCCCTTGAATGAATGGTCAGTAGCGATGCAGGGGGAGCATCTTTGTGATATGACCTTATCAGGACCTAAGCCGCTCCCATAATTTCATTGGTCCACTCGGGGGCAGTGGTTGGGGGAGTTAGGACATTCCTGGTGCTCCTGTGGCCACTCCCTTCAGGGGAGTAGGGGATCAGGCTGATCAGCTCCGAAAGATGGGAGGACAACCAATTCTGCTTTGTTCTTTCAAAAGTGTGATGGGGATCTGAAAGGGCAAAGCGGGACTGACTCCACTTTGTACCGTGTCCTCCATCTTGTGTAACTGCGTCCCCTCTTCCGAGAAAAATCACAGATGTGTCAGTTACTCAGCCTGCCCTTAATTCAGCCAATGGGAATACAAGGAGAAGTAACCTAAGGCGCTGGCAGTTTTAGTGACGAGTGAGCTGGGCCTGGGATCGAGGTCCTTTCTCTGATGCACTAGAGCCATGGTGTCCTCCTCACCCCTTTGAGTGGGAGCTACAGTGATGAGATGTCACATCACCCCATGTCTTATCCAAGGGTTCACTGAAACCGCATGGGCCAAACAGCAAAGTAATCTCCTCCTAGACACTGCAGAGCATGGAAGCCAATGAATGCCAGCAGAGTTTGAAGAGTTTACATAAAGAAAAGGGGGAACTGTGAGAATAAACAAGCCATCTTTTCTGTCAAAGAACAAGTCAGCTGCCATTGTGGACTGTGTGGCTTGGCAGCCACCACGCTGGCCACACGATGTGTGAACTTACCTGGGGGCTGCCATCTTGAAATCACAAAGACCAACCCCTCCCTTTGAATTAGCCAATCTCGAAAGATGTGCGCCTGAGCTCCAATCAAGAGCAAAGGACAGGTCACATGTGCATCGGGGATTATTTGCGTCACCAGCCCCAGCCCTCACCCAACCAATCGGAATCAGCCAACTGAGCAGTCCGAGTATGCCCCCACCTCCCAACCCCTAGCCCTATGAAATCACTGTGCTTTTGAAACTTGAGGTTTTTTTGCATCCTGCCGCTGTGGCGGTGGAGGCAGAGGGCCAAGCTCGAGCTTGAATAAAGGCTCTTTGCTTTTGCATCGGACTCGGCTCCCTGGTGGTCTTTGGGGATCTGGAAATCTGGGCATAACAGATCAAGAGTGATGGCAATTGCACAGCCATGTGACTATCAGATGCCATTGAGCTGTGCAGGTAAAAAAGTTACGATGGTAACCAAAACCAGTTTGATTCAATGGATAGAGCATTGGCCTGCGGACTAAAAGGTCCTGGGTTCAATTCCGGTCAAGGGCATGTACCTTGGTTGCAGGCACGTCCCCAGGAGGGGGTGTGCAGGAGGCAGCTGATTAATGTTTCTCTTTCAACCCCTCTCCTTTCCTTTCTGTAAAAAAAAATCAATAAAATATATTTTTAAAAAGTTACGACGGTAAATTGTACGTTCAGTGTGTTTTATCACAATAAAAAAAAGCTTCTTCCCCAACTCTTTCCCCCCGCCCTCCCCTCCCCCCTCTCAGGACGCCTCAAGCAGGTACACTCAGGGGTCATCCCGGGCCGTCAGGGGTCATCCCGGGCCGTCAGGGGCTGCAGGAACAGCCCGGCCGTCCCCAGGACACACACCAAGATGAAGACCCACAGGAAAATGCGATCGATCACCAAGGCCACGTACTTCCAGTCGTCCTCAATCTGAAAAAAACAAAACACAAAACAAACAGTCCACAGGAGAAGATGGCATGAATATGTTTTCAGTCCTGAGCACATGACAGATACACCAAGTGGCCAGATGAGGATGATTTCTGAACGCATAATCATCTGACCACTCCGTGTACATCCTGTAGAATAAAAGGCTAATATGCAGCCGAAAATGGTTTGGCTCAGTGGATAGAGTGTTGGCCTGCAGATTGCAGGGTCCTGGGTCCTATTCCAGTCAAGGGCATGTACTTTGATTGTGGACACATTCCAATGGGGGTGTGCAGCAGGCAGCTGATCGGTGTTTCTCATCGATGTTTCTAACTCTCTCTCACTCTCCTTTCCTCTCTAAAAAAAATCAATAAAAAATTTTTACTTTTTAAAATACGGGAGACGGAGCAAGGCTCTTTGTATATGATATGGCTTCCACAGAGGCAGGAAAGAGGAAGGAGTAGGAGGGCTGTACGTCCATTAAGCACTCAGACGACTCCGAACACAAGGAAACCATAATCGAATTGGAAGAAGAGAGAATCCATGAATCAACTAATTTAGAAGAAATAATCACATAACGAAGAGGCCGCCTGGATGCAGTAATCTCATTACGGGGCTGCAACAGGACTGGGAGATGGGATCTATTTCACCACGGCCAGCTGCAGAGAATGGCGTCCCGCTGGCGACACTGAGGAGTCCTGGGGGAGGCTGGAATGAGGCTACACTCGCCACCAGGGCTTTTGAGGTCCTAAACGTTGGGTTTGTAGGTGCTCCCAGTACCACATGGACCCTGGGACTCCCTCCTGCTTGCTGGCTGAGCCCATGCAGGGGAGACGGGGGTGGGAGGCAGAGGTGTGGAGGCAGCCTTCGGTTAGATCCCAGCTCTGCTCCTTTCCACTCCTGAGAGTCTGCATAAGATATGTGACCTTCCTTTCTTTTATTGTTATTATTGTTTAATATATTTTTACTAACCCTGACCGGTGTGGCTCAGTAAATAGAGCGTCGGTCTGCACACTGAAGGGTCCCAGATTTGATGCCAGTCAAGGGCATGTACCTTGGTTGTGCACACATCTCCAGTGGGGGATGTGCAGGCTGCAGCTGATGGATGTTTCCCTTTCATGAATGTTTCTAACTCTCTCTCCCTCTCCCTTCCTCTCTGTAAAAAAAAAAAAATCAATAAAATATATTTAAAAATATAGATATAGATATTTTTTTACTAAAGGTCTGATGCACAAAGATTTGTGCAAGAATGGGCCTTCCTTCCCCTGACTGCTGGCACTGCCTTCGCTCTGGCCCGGAGCCACCTTTCCACCTTCCCACGCTGCCCAGAGGCCCAGAGGGATTTGGGTGGTGCCGAACACCCCCAGCAGCTCGGCACTTGCATATGCAATTTAACCCATCAGCTTTGTTGAGTTAATTTGCATACTCATTCCTGATTGGCTGGTGGACATCGTGAAGGTGCGGTCAATTAGCATGTTGCTCTTTTATTAGGTTGATTGATTTCAGAGAGTAAGAGAGAGAGGGAAAAACATCCCTGATGAGAGAAAATCATGGATCAGCTTCCCCTGCAAGCCCCCCACCCCCCCTGGGGATTAAACCTGCAACCCCGGGCATGTGCCCTTGACTGGAATCGAGCCCTGGACCTTTTGGTCTACAGGCAGACACTCTATCCACTGAGCCACACCAGCTGGGGCTCTTTTATTATTTTAAAAAATATGTTTTCATTGGTTTTTAGAGAGAGGGGAAGGCAGAGGGCTTGATATAGAACTATTGATGAGAAAGAAACACCAATTGATCAGCTTCTTCCTGCATGCCCCCTACTGGCAATAGAGTCTGAAACCCAAGCACGTGCCCTGACCAGGAATTGAACTGTGAACTCCTGATTTAGAGGTTGATGCTCAACTCCTGAGCCACACCAGCCAGGCCAAAATCTAATTTACTTTCTTTTTTCTTTTTTTTAATATATATTTTTACTGATATTGGAGAAGAAGAAAGAGAGAGAGAGAAACATCCATGATGAGAGAGAATCATGGATCAGCTGCCTCCTGCACACCCCCCACTGGGGATGGAGCCTGCAACCCAGGCCTGTGCCCTGACTGGGAATCGAACCGTGGCCTCCTGGTTCACAGGCTGATGCTCAACCACTGAGCCCCACCAACCTGGCCAGAATCTAATTTCTTAACCCAGGCCTATACCTTGTCCCACAAGAAGCAATATACACTGAGTGGCCAGATTATTATGATTCCTGAAACACATAATAATCTGACCACTTTGTGTGTGTGTGTGTGTATAAATATATATAGTAGAGGCCCGGTGCATGAATTCATGCATGGGTGTGGTCCGGCCAGCCTGGCCAGGGGGAGGGGACATGGGCAGAGTTGGCTGGCCTGCCTGCTGCTCGAACTCCTGGTTGAGGGGACCATTTGCACATTGGCCTTTTATTCTATAGGATATTCACCAAATGGCCAGTTGTGTGTTCAGAGATCATCATCATCTGGCCACTCAGGGTATGTCTGTCGAGCGAATGACCGACTGCCATCACACGATGCCCTACCACACCCTTACCTCTCTGGCTTCATTCTGCGCCTTCATGTTTTCCGCAATGTACCTGACGCTCTGGATGGCCTCCTTAATTTCCGGCGACAGCGCAGACAGAGAGAACGCGGCTTCGACGGATTCGGTGCTGGAGCTCCGCGTGAGGTTGGCAGTGAAGTTGGAGACCTTCACCGTGCGGCGGCGGTGGTGGTAGTGATGGTGGCGGGCGCCGCACAGCCCCTCCTGGCAGGTGCTGCATTCATTGCCGTCCTTGGACCCCACGCGGCGGAAGCAGTTCAGGTTGGCTTGCTCGGCAGGCCTCGGACCCGGGCCACTGCCGCTGTCGCCCTCGCTGCCTCCCTCGCCGCCCGCTGCTGCCGGCCTGGCCATGAACATGATGCGGGGCAGCGCGTGCAGGAACACGGCCCTCACCCAGGCGGGCATGGTGTGCGTGGCAGGCGTCCGGTAGTGCACGTTGAGCACGAAGACCGTGATGACGATGGACAGCGTGACGAAGATCATGGTGAAGAGCAGGTACTCGCCGATGAGCGGAATGACCAGCGAGGTGGACGGGATAGTCTCGGTGATGACCAGCAGGAAGACGGTGAGGGAGAGCAGCACGGAGATGCAAAGCGTCACCTTCTCGCCGCAGTCCGACGGCAGGTAGAAGACCAGCACGGTGAGGAAGGAGATGAGCAGGCAGGGGATGATGAGGTTGATGGTGTAGAAGAGCGGCAGCCGCCGGATGTAGAGCGAGTAGGTGATGTCGGGGTAGATTTCATCACAGCAGTTGTACTTGATCTCATGCTTGTAGCCCGGGGCACGGACCACGGCCCACTCGCCGCTCTCCCAGTAATCCTTGAGGTTCATGGACGACCCCACGAGGACCAGGTCCATCTTGGCCTTGTCATAGGACCAGGAGCCAAACTTCATGGTGCAGTTCTGGTAGTCGAAGGGGAAGTAGGTGACGTCGATCTTGCAGGAGCTCTTGAAGATGGCCGGGGGGATCCAGGTCACCTCGCCCGTGTACCGGAGCAGCGCCTTGGTCTTGTCGTCCACCTGGAAGTCACCCATGGCGCTGCGGAGAGAGGGGTGGGGCCAGTCACAGCAAGCATCGGCCCTGGGGCGTGAGCTCCAAGTGTCTGCCCACGTAGTAAGGGGGACACTGGAGCCCAGGCTCCTCTTCCCTGCACTCCCCAGTCCCACCACACACACCATCAGACACCCTCAACGCCTGTTCCATGGAGAGGTTGATGCTCAACCACTGAGCCACACCAGCCAGGCCAAAATCTAATTTCTTTTCTTTTTTAAAAAATATATATTTTTACTGATTTCGGAGAAGGGAGAGGGAATGAGAGAAATACCCGTGATGAGAGAGAATCATGGATCAGCTGCCTCCTGCATGCCCCCCACTAGGGATTGAGCCCACACCCTGGCATGTGTTCCCTGCCCTCACTCTAATCTGCAGTTCCTTCCCTCCCTGCCTTCATCCTAGTCCAGTTCCCTCTCTCGCTCTAATCTGCAGTTGCTCGTTTGGCTATCGTGCCCCGGCCTGTCTGCCCTGGTGCACAGCTGTCTCCTGGAGGCGGGGCATCCGCTCTGGGTACGCTGTCTCCAGCAGCTGGTATGCAGCAGGTGCTCAGTAAATGCCTGTGGGAGGGGCCAGTGGGTGGAGCCCTATGGGGAAAGGGGAAAGGGAAGAGAAGGCTGGGAGCCTGGAGGGGCTGGCATCCCCTTACTTGTTGTAAAGCACGATGTCTGGCTTCCAGATCTTCTGGGCTGGGACGCGCAGGAACTCGGCCCCGTCGTAGTCCGAGGGGTTCCACTTCAGCTTGTAGTCGTTCCAGATCTGGGGTGTGTGTGTGGCTTACTTCTCTCTGCCACCCGCCCTGGCGACTCTCCACCCATCCCATGGCATGGAGCCACCTCCACGCTGCAGACGGGCCCCATGCCATGTGTGGGTGACAGTGGGGAGAGCACAGGCTGTGGGCGAGGGCCACCCCCTTATCAATCATATAAGAGCCTCCAATATTTACTTGGACCAAGTCTGGTCCATGTGTGCTGCTTTTTTGTTTTATTTTGTTTTAATATACTAGAGGCCTGGTGAATGAAATCTGTTCCCGTGGGGAAGGGGGTCTCCTCTGCCCAGCCTGGACCCTCTCCAATCCAGGACTGCCAGCTCCTAATTGCTTACTTGCCTGCCTGCCTGCCTGATCGCCCCTAACTACCCCCCACCTCGGCCTGGTTGCCCCCAACTGCTGCCCCCGCCAGCCTGATTGCCCCTCACTGCCCCCGTCTGCTGGCCTGGTCATCCCACACTGCCCCCTCTGCTGGCCTGGTCAGCCCTCACTACTTCCCCTGACAGCCTGGTCGCACCACGCAGCCTGCTGTTCAGTTGTTATGGTGAGGGCATCGTGATCAATTTGCATATTATCCTTTTATTAGTATAGATTTTTATTTCAGAGAGGAAGGGAGAGGGAGAGAGACATATCCATGATGAGAGAAAATCATGGATCAGCTGCCTCCTGCATGCCACTCACTGGGGACCGGGCCCGCACCCTGGTTCACAGGTCAAGGCTCAGCCGCTGAGCCATGCTGATTGGGCTGAGCTCGTGCTGTTGCCGTCTTTCCTCATCAGGTCTCCTAAACAGCGTGCCCATCAGACACAGCACCCAGGTTGTACGAGGCTGGTCTCTGAAGGGTTTTGAAAGAGGACCCACACCCCCCTCAGGGCCCAAGAAGCATTGGGTGCAGAGGCTGGGAGCCTCTGAGGGGACAGAGGCGTGTGGCATGAGGGAGGGTGTGCCACGGGGCACCGCATGAGCACTGGACCCTCCCAGCTCCTGGAGAAGGCTCGAGACTGGCGGGTGAAGGTCATGGTCAGGCCAGAGAGTTATCTGTCCAGGTTGTGGCTGCACCTCCCTGGGAAGGCCATGTGGGAGACGAGGTTTTTGGCCTCCACCTGAACAGGGGACTCCCACCCTGCCAACAGCGACCACAACATCTAACTCCAAATGAAGGAAGGAGGCGTTTGGGGCAAGTGGAAGGGAAGGGGGTGTTTCCACAGCCGAACCTAGAGGTGGGGGCCAGGCCTGCATGCCTGGATCTATCCCATCTGGGCTTATGGGACCAGGCCCTGCAGTTCTTGGGGGGAACCTTGGGCTCCAGGCTGGCCACTCTATGGGCCCCAGGCCCCCCCACTCAATGGGTCTCAAGTCCGCCCACTCAATGGGCTCCAGGCCCCTTCTCTACAGACCCCAGGCTGGGTCTACAGAAAGGAAGCCAGCAGAGCAGTCACCACCAGGGGGCAGCAGAGCACAGGGCCCGGCCACTTACTTGCTTGAGCCACAGGTTGGTCTCCATAATCTGGTTGACCTCATCCTGGAAAGGTAGAATTGGGGGGGAGGGGGGGGGGGGAGGGTGTGAAGGACCACAGCCCCACCCCTGAGAAAGCCGCCCCCACAGCCCCCCACCACAGCCACGCCTTACCCCCTTGCCCTGCACTCACCACCTTCACCAGCTGGGACATGGACACCTCGAACTGGATGATGACAGCGTCTGACACGTTGGCCACGGGCCGGATGATCTCGTTGTAGTCCCGGAACAGCCGCTCAAACAGGCGGTGCTCGGCCTCGGAGCTGCGGGTCCCTGAGGGAAGGACACCCATTAGGCCTATGACCCCTCACCAAGCCCCTGCTGGGGACAGCCTCCTCTGCACCCCATGCCTGGGGGGTGGGGAACTTTCCAGTAAGCCTGGGTTGTGGGTGTGGACAGATCTGGTGCAAGTGTTGACCAACTCCCTGGAGCTGTGTGACCTTAGGCAAGTGGCTTCACCCTCTGGACCTCAGCTGCTTTATCGTGAAAACATACTGTGTCCCCGTCCTACGGTTGTTTCAAGGGAGGGGCTTGCCGGGGCTTGCATTAAGAAGGGTTCAGCAATCTCGAGAAAGGCTGTGTGTAGATTAAATAAGAGTCTGGAGACGAAAGATAGTTTTGAAAGGCATTGGGGGTCAGAAGAGCTTCAGCTAAAGGAGCTAAAGACTCTCCCCTTGTCTCAGGACCCCTTGCTTTTTATTAACACAATTTTCCCTAAGGCAAGGTGGAGATAATACACTTCAGAGGGTAGGGTTTACAGAAGCATTGTCAGATTGGGGAATAGCCTGCAGCTATTCAGGTGTTTGGCCAACAGGAGGCAATAATCCTATATAATAAAAGAGAAACATGCACATTTGACCGTACCTTCGCTCCTGATTGGCTATGCTACCAGCCAATCAGGAGCAGGGGCGGGGCCAAATGGCACCAGTGCCAGCAGCCCAGGCCTGGGGCTCCCCTTCATCCCACATGGTACCCTTTCAGGGTCTGGCCGCCAACCCTCTCACGGTAGAAGTTGGCCGCCTACATGGCTCCATGGGTCTTAGAAGGTGAGCCAGGGTTCCTGGGGAGACCCTAAACTCTCTGAAACCCTTGGGGAGCCCTTTACATCCCAGGATATTTTCCCCCTGATTTTTAGGGAGAGAGGAAGGGAGAGGGGGAGGGAGGAGAGAGAGAGAGAGAGAGAGAGAGAGAGAGAGAGAGAGAGAGAGAGAGAGAGAGAGAGATGTGAGTGGATTGGTTGTCTCTGTCATGCATCCAGAGTGCCCTTGAC
Source organism: Antrozous pallidus (assembly GCA_027563665.1). Lineage (NCBI taxonomy): Eukaryota > Metazoa > Chordata > Mammalia > Chiroptera > Vespertilionidae > Antrozous > Antrozous pallidus. The sequence goes on along the minus strand of CM050530.1, from coordinate 11,760,049 downwards.
CGGAATTGAACCAGGACGCTCTGGTCCACAGCCTGATGCTCTGTCCACTGAGTCAAACCGGCCATGCCCCCCCTCCCGCCCAGGCATTAGAATTTGGGGGCGGGGGGGGGGGTGAGGGGAAGTTTCTCCAGATCTAGAAATGAGATCGTGCCTGCTCCCTTCCCGTCCCTCCCCCCAGGGAGGGGCTACAAGAGCTGGAGGGGGGCGGAGGGGGTGCAAGGTGCTATGAGTTGTGGGGGCCTCAGTATCCAGGCAGCTCAGAGCGCAAGGCCACATCGCCTGTTTCTCCCCAAACCGGCCATGGCCCTCCAGGCCAGAGTCTTCTGGCGACGGGGCAGAGACGAGGCGTGCGCTTGCGTCTGAGCGGAGAGAAGGCAAGAGGGGGAGGAGGTGCTGGCGCGCAAGCTTCCCCATAACCTCCCCCTACCCGGCCGGAACCGACTGCCCCCTTTGCTTCTCTGGCCTCAGTCTCTCCCACTTACGTGCGGCCGACACAGTGGGGCCGACGCCGCTCCGGGGCCAGCGCTCTGGGCAGAGGCCAAGGAGGCAGCGGCCCCGGGGAAGGGTGCGTCCCCACCCGCTCGCCGCCGGTCGTGGGAGTGCGCGCGGGGCCGACCCCCTTCCTCGCCCCACTCCCCCGCTCGGACTCCAAGTCGCCTCTCGGGGCGCCCGTCTCGCGGCCTCCCCCGCGCTTACCGGGGGGCAGCAGCAGCAGCAGCAGCAGCAGCAGAATTGGGTGCGCCCCGTGCAAAGGTGCTCCCATGGCCGTTTGTCCTGCTGCCCGGAGGCCCAGAGCGCCCGGGAGTAGATTCAGGGGGGAGGAGGCAGCCTCTGCCGGTGGGGCTCCACGCGCGCCGGCCGCTCGGAGACAAAGGGGGCGGAGAACGCGGGGCTCGGCCTTTCCCAGACTCCCACCCGGGGCCCCGCCCACCCGCCGAGCGCCCCGTAGTCGGGTCCGGCGCTCGCTCGGGGATGCGGGGATGCGCTGGGTCTGGTGCGGGACACAGCGGCGCCGGCCAATCCGACCGGGGACCCGACGGCTCCACCCGCCCCGCCCCGCCCTTGGGCAGCTGGGCCTCGGGTCTGGAGGGCGCACCACGTGGGATCCTGTGTCCTGCGCGCCCCGCGCGGCCCCGCATCTGGGGGCTCGCCCACCCGGGGGCTCTCACGCACTTCAGGGGCCGCAGGATTTAGACTCGATGAAGTAAGTGTGAGATATTGGAGATAAGATCCTGCTACTTTTTGTTTCTTTAATATATTTGATTTTTCTCAGGGAGGAAGGAAGAGGTATAGAGTCAGAAACATGGATCAGCTGCCACTGAGCCACACCGGCCAGGGCTTGCTACTTGGTTGTGTGTGTGTGTGTGTGTGTTTAAGATAAATTTCTGAATCATATGCTAATTCCTTATTAAGTTTTTGAGGACCCACATCCCATCACTTTTAAAAAAATATATTCTTATTGCTTTCAGAGAGGAAGGTAGATGGAGAGATAGAAACATCCATGATGAGAATCATCAATCAGTTGACTCCTACTGAGGATCAAGCCCACAACCTAAGCCAGAATCGAACCCAGGACCCTTCAGTCCGCAGGCTGGCACTCTATCCACTGAGCCACACTGGCCAGGGCTTTCTTCTTGGTTTTTGAGATCCATATGCTCTCGTGGGAAGAGGGGGGTCAGAAGCAGCAGGGTCCAATTCATTGGGAGCCGAACTGTTGTGGGTCCGTGAGGGGTGGCTGCAGGGTTACTCTGGTTTAGGGTGTGTGAAATGCCTGCTGATAGGAAGTCAAACGAAAGAAAGAAAAAAATAGCCCAGCCAGGGTTGCTCATTGGTTGAGCTTGGACGGATGAACAAGGTTCCATTCTCCTTTGTGGCAAAGGCCTGGGTTGTGGGCTCGATCCCCAGTAGGGGGCGTGCAGGAGGCAACTGGTCAGTGTTTTCCTCTCTATCTCCTCCCTTCCTCTCTGAAATCAACAAAAATGTATTAAAAAAAAAAAAAAAAAGACCAAAGCAGTCAGATCCTCCACCAAAGAGGATATTCAGAAGGAGAAAAAAGAAATCGCCCTGACCGGTGTGGCTCAGTGGACAGAGCATCAGCCTGCAGATTCAAGGGTCCCGGGGTTCAATTCTGGTCAAGGGCATGTACCTTGGTTGTGGGCACATCCCCAGTGGGGGTGTGTAGGAAGCAGCTGATGGATGTTTCTCTCTCATCAATGTTTCTAACTCTCTACCTCTCTCCCTTTCTCGCTGTAAAAAAATCAATAAAATATATATTTAAAAAAAAATCACAGCTCTGTGCATAATTGCCCCAAACTGGTCACAGCCTCAACGTGTTCAACACCCACATGGCCAAGGAGCAAAATGTTGGTGGCCTCAGCGACGTGGATGAGTCTCAAAGGCATGAGGTGCGCGAGCAGAGGCCCCGTACCATGCAGTGCATGTCAGTAGCATTACTGACTAGACTAGACCATGTGATGGAGAGATGGATGGCTTCCGGGGGCTGGGGGTGGAGGGAGGCTGAACCACAGGGATAGCACAAAGGAGTTATCCTATACTAGAGGCCCGGTGCACAAATTTGTGCAAGGGTGGGGGTCCTGCTGGCCCGGATTAGGCCGGGCCGGGAGGAGAGGCTGGGAGTGGTGGGCAGGCTGGCCCTGCCCCTTGGTCAAACTCCCAGTAGAAGGGACAATTTGCATATTACCTTTTATTATATAGAATAATAAAAGCCTAATATGCTAAGTGTTTGGTGCACTAGTGGGCTGTTCAACCAATCAAAGCATAATATGCTATTGAGATGCTAAGGCTGCCTAACTGCTCACTGTGATGTGCACTGACCACCAGGGAGCAGGTGCTCCCATCAGTAGGTTAGCTTGCTGCTGGGGTGGGCAGATTGGGACTTAGCGAGATGGGCCAGACGTGCCCTGGAGACCTTCTGTGGTCCCTTCCCTGCTGGCCAACTCCCGAATCCCTCCCCAGTACCTATCATGCACAGGTGGGGTCCCTTGGCCTGGCCTGCGCCCTCTTGCAATCCAGAACCCTTCAGGAGATGTCAGAGAGCCAGTTTGGGCCCGATCCCACAGGTCAGGCTGAGGGACCCCACGGTGCACAAATTCGTGCTCCGGGCCTCTCGTTTTTTTTATGATGACTCTTATATATTCTGATTACACAAACCCAGACATGTCAAAAATGTACTTTCCTGGCCCAGAGGAGATTATTATATTTTTCTTTGTCTAAAACTGTGTCATTTTCATTCTTTAAAATAGATTTTTATTCAGAGAGGAAGAGAGAGACAGAAACATCAATGATGAGAATCATGGATCGTTTGCCTCCTGCACGCCCCACACTGGGGATGGAGCCTGCACCCAGGCCTGTGCCCTGAGTGGGAATCAAACCCTGACCTCCTGGTTCAGAGGTCAGCCACTGAGCCACACCGGCTGGGTTAGAATGGAATCATTAAAAATAGAGAGAGAATTTGCCGAAATCGGTTTGGCTCAGTGGATAGAGCGTCAGCCTGCGGACTGAAAGGACCCAGGTTTAATTCTGGTCAGGAGCATGCACCTTGGTTGCAGGCACATCCCCAGTAGGAGGTGTGCAGGAGGCAGCTGATCAATATTTTTCTCTCATCGATGTTTCTGACTTTCTATCCCTCTCCCTTCCTCACTGTAAAAAAAAAAAATCAATAAAATATATATTTTTAAAAATAGAATTTTAAAAAAGATATCTTTCCTCCTACAAATATTCTGAGTGCCTACTGTGTGCATCAGGTGCTGGGAAACAGTATGTGGTGGGCAGCAGAGCCTCCGTAGGGAAACGGCCAAACCCGGTGGCGATATAACTTGGAGGGACCTGGGCTGTGGAGGGCGAGGGAAGAGAACTCCCTCCATGTGGGGAACCAGGGATGGCCGGAAGGAAGAACAGGAGACTTTCATTCATTCATTCATTCATTCATTCAATACTCGTTTATTGTGCCGAGCTCTGTCCCGGGCCCCCCCTCTGGCGGCCGGACATAGGTCACACACACACTTGCAAATAAGACCCTCAGGAGCTGAGGGGCATTGGAGGAAGGTGGTGAGTATCATGGCCCCCAGGGGGAGAAGGCTTGGGAGTGGGGATTGGGCAAGATTTCTCAGGGAGGGGACGGTGAAACATGGGGTGGATTGGAATCCTAGATGCAGCAGGGGAAGAGCCTGGGGGAGCCTTGGCGGGGGGTCGAAGGTCCTGTAAATGCACAGGCTCAGAGCTGGGAAGGATCCTGAAGGGTGTTGTGAGGGAGAGAGAGGAGGGCCATGGGCCTGGGGGACCAGAGCAGGGAGGTAAGGTGACTGGCACATACAGGTGTAAGGTGACTGGCACATAGTAGGTGCTACTATGGTGCCCATCTTTATTCTGATACAGGGAAGACTGGCCAGAATTTAACATCCCAAAGCCCCTCCAGCTGAGCTTTCCTGGGCCCCAGCTCGGCCTTCAGAGAGGCCAGCGCAGGCCTCAGTCCCCGGCCCTCCTCTCGTGGCTGTTTGACACGGGGTTCACGGGTGATGGTGTCACTTGCCTTTTGGGTCTTGGTGGCTGGGACCCAGAAGGAAACTGAAAAACTGCCTGCTGGGCCGCTTCCATCATCTCACCCCACAAACAGGGGGACAGGGGTGGGAGGTGGGGGGGGCCTGGGACATGCAGGGCAACCTAGGGCCCCCCCGAGGGCGTGTGATTTTGGAAGAGGGGGGGCAGAAAGAGGCCCACCGTGCCCAGCATGCATACGACAACGAACACCCACAGGAACAGCCGGTCGACCACCATGGCCACGTACTTCCAGTCCTCCACGACCTGTGGGCAGACAGACGGTGACGGTCACGCGGGCGCTGGCGTCCCCCCTGCCCACCCCTGCTCCCCACACTGGGCCCTCACGATCCCCTCAGCACCCCACAGACCCTTTTAGGACCCGGAATGGCACCTTCTGAGCATGAGGCTGGGCCCCCACCTGGCACACCTGGGCCTCATAGTCTGTCCACCCTACGTGCCCCGCCTCCCCCTACCCCCAGGCATTGCCATTGCCGGGCCCTTGGGCTGTTTGGGAGATTAGGAATGTTGTCGGAAAACCAGACCTGAGTGTACATGAGGGGGCAAGGCCTTTCTCTTATCATCACCCCAAACCTCCGAGCTGACACCACCCACAGCTAGCTTTAGGACCCTCCTTGTGGAATCGGGTGAGCATGGGGGACTGCAGGAGAAATGGAAATGCTGTGTTGAATTTGGGGTTCTGAGAACAGCAGCATCTGTGATTTCTTGTAATGAGATACAACCTCCTCTATTGCATCATCTGGGTCTCTCTCTCTCTCTCTCTCTCTCTCTCTCAGTCAGGAGGCACCTGGCTGGCCCCCATAAATGTGCCTGCCTCCTTTGCCAGGGGTGGTGGGGTTGGGGAGTCCCTCCAGAACAGCCGTAGGCTCTTCCCCAATCTGACAATGCTCTGTGTGCCCTACTCTCTGAAGTGCATTATCTCCACCTTGCCCTAGGACAAACTGTGCTAATGAAAAGCAGGGGGTCAAGGGGTAATCTTTAGCTCCTTTAGCGGAAGCTCCTCTGACCCCCAATGCCTTTCAGAACGATCTTTCGTCTTTGGACTCCTCATTGAATCTACCTCCTGGCCTCCCTCCCACACACCTGTGCTCACCCCCAGCCCCCCTGAGGCCCTCTGCACCCTTTCCCCGGGGGCGGTGGGGCAAGGATGGACGGAACTCTACAGAGGCTCCAGCTGATGTTCGGGCAGCAGTGGGCCAGCTGGCATCAGTGACCCAGTTTGTCAGGCCTCCCCATCCCCCCCAGCCCATGGCATGTCCATGCTGGATGATCCCATGGCAGCCAGCCCCGCCCCCCAACCCCCGGAACCAGCAGGCACCCCCCCCCCCCACGAACGCCCTCCTTGGATTTCTGGGGTGGCTTTTAAGAGCCCTAATTTCAGATGGCTTTTTTGTGGTGTGTGCTGCGCGCCTTTCCCTCTTTAAAAAATAAAGAGCGTTGTGCTATTTATAGTGGCCAGTTCATCACAAGGAGGGTGAGAGCTGAGGTTTGGAAACAGCCCGGCTGCTGAGGGGCCGGCAAGCGTCAAAGGGAAGACAGCCGGACACGGGAGATCGGACCAACCAAACCCACATGGTGCTCAGTGCGGGGCAACCAAGTCGAGGGATGTCCTGTCAGGAACCGATTCCAGCATATCATAATGACAAGAATTTCATCAAGAGGTTGGTGAAGCTTGGGGGGCTCAACAAGGTCTGAGCCACATATGTAATCACCTGTTGGAAAGGCTATGGTCCTTCCCCCAAACCTGATTGTCTGCATGTTGTTGCCTCCTGTTGGCCAAACACCAGAACAGCCGTAGGCTCTTCCCCAATCTGACAATGCTCTGTGTGCCCTACTCTCTGAAGTGCACTATCTCCACCTTGCCCTAGGACAAACTGTGCTAACGAAAAGCACGGGGTCCTAAGACAAGGGGTAATCTTTAGCTCCTTTAGCGGAAGCTCCTCTGACCCCCAATGCCTTTCAGAACTATCTTTCGTCTTGGGACTCCTTACTGAACCTAGCGCAGCCCCTTTCTCCAGATCGCTGAACCCCTTCGTAACGCCGGGACGAGAACCCCAACATTAGTGGCTGCCCACCCAAGGGCACCAATAAGGTCAGGAAGCCCTAGAGATGGAGATTGCTCTGCTCTGGGCTGGCTGTGTGACCATGAGTCAGTCACCGACCCTCTCTGGGCTATAGCCTTCCCGTCGGACAAGAAACCCACGGCTCAGGCTCCTGGGAGGTTGGCGGTGATGCCAACCAGGGCCCTGCAGAGACCCACACGTGGCGGGAGCCCGGCGAGCACAGTAGGTTAATAGCGGGCATCGCCTGCATTCCTCCCTAAAGAGACTCTCGATGAATAGGCTTAGGAACAGCAGGAGGCCTGGGAGTGCCAAGGAGGCAGGGAGGCCATTAGCAGAGAGTTCAGGATGGGTGCCAGCTGGCCGGCACAGCTCAGCGGTGGATTGTCAATTCATGAACCCATGGGTCACCGGGTTTGATTCCAGTCAGGGCATATGCCGGGTTGCAGGCTGGATCCCCAGTAGGGGGCATGCAGGAGGCAGCCTGTCGATGTTCTCTCTCATTAATGTTTCTATCTCTCCCTCCCACTCTCTTTAAAACCAATAAAAACATATATTTTTAAAAAATGAGCCTTGGAAGCTTTGCTCAATGGTTAGCGTGTCAGCCCATAGACCAAAGGCTGGTGGGTTTGATTCCTGGTCATGGGGCATGTACCTCGGTTGCAGGTTCCCCAGCCCACTGGGGACATGTGCAGGAGGCAGCCCATCAATATGTTGTCTCTCCCTTGACCTCTCTCTCTCCCTGCTTCCCTTCTACCACCTCTATAAAAAAAAATAGTCAATGGAAAAATGTCCTCAGTTGAAGATTAAAAAAGAAGAAGAAGAAAAAAAGCACAATTAAAGTATAAAAGCGAGGCCTAGCCCTAGCTGGTGTGGCTCAGTGGATAGAGCGTTGGCCTGCAGACTGAAGGGTCCTAGGTTTGATTCCAGTCAAGGGTACATGCCCAGGTTGCAGGCTCAGTCCCCGGTGTGGGGGGGAGGGTGTGTGCAGAGGCAGAAGATCATGATTCTCTCCCATCATGGATGTTTCTAACTCTCTCTCCTTTCCCTTCAATCCTAATATATAAAAGGCCAGGGGCCGTCATGACCGAAACAACCAGATGGATGACCAAACAGCGGGCTGTGTGGAGCGACATGGGGGTTAGTGAGGGGTGACCAAACAACTGAACAGCAGGTTGTGTGGGGCAACCAAGCTGGCAGGGGGGGCAGTGAAGGGCAACCAGGCCAGTGGGGGAGGGGGGAAAGGGGGAGGGGACAATTGGAGGCAATCAGGCCGTCAGGGGTGGGAGGGCAGTCTGGAGTGACCAGGCCAGCAGGCAGAGGTGATTAGGGGTGATCGGGCTGGCAGGGGGGGCCAGTTAGGGACAATCAGGCAGGCAGGTGAGCAAGCAGTCCTGGATTGTGAGAGGGCTTAAACCAGCAGTCAGACATCCCTTGAGGCATCCTGGATTGGGGAGGGTGCAGGCTGGGTTGAGGGGACCCCCTGTGCATGAATTTCAAGCACCAGGCCTCTAATATAAAAAATAAATTATTTTTGAAAATGATAATATAAAAAATAAATAAGCAATAAAAAGGCAAGGCCTGGTTCTCGTGTGGAGCTGTGTTTCTCACCACAGGTGTTGCCCAGGAATCCCCTGGAGTCCTGGCGAAGTGCAGGCTCTGAGCCAGTGGGTCTGAGGGGCCAGGCCACTGCCTTTCCCACCAGCTGGCTGGGCGGGAACCCCTAGGGGAGAGATCCCATCCCCCATTCCATCTGTGACCAGTTCTCCCCTCTCCTCTCCTCAGGGTAATCCCAGAGTGCTCCCAGCTCCCAGCCTGCTCTGCTCCTCCCCTGTGAGCTGACTCACCACTCCTGGAGGACAGGTTGCGCGCCCCCCACCCCTCCCCAGCTGCATGCTCTGAGCTCAACACCGGCTCTGATGCACTTTCAACACGAGAACACTCCCCGGACTGAGGCGCTGTGCCGGGATGGAAATGTGTGCTGACACGTCTGATGACTGGACTGTCGTGTCCCGTGTGCAGTTCACTACCCCCCTAGTTCAGAGGATCAATGGGGACAGCTACACACTAGTGCTTATGGCTTTGTCCTGTGAGAGTTTCTGTAGCCTCCTTTTAAAAATCTGCAACCATGCCGAAACCAGTTTGGCTCAGTGGATAGAGCGTCGGCCTGCGGACTGAAAGGTCCTGGGTTCGATTCCGGTCAAGGGCATGTACCTTGGCTGCGGGCACATCCCCAGTAGGGGGCGTACAGGAGGCAGCTGATCGATGTCTCTCTCTCATCGATGTTTCTGACTTTCTGTCCCTCTCCCTTCCGTTCTGTAAAAAATCAATAAAATATATTAAATAAATAAATAAATACATAAATAAAAAAGACATAAAACACTAAAAAATCCTTTAACTGGAGCCCTAGCCAGTTTGCTCTGTGGTTAGCATATCGGTCCCTCAAATTGGAAGACAGAGAGAGAGACATTGATGTGAATGAGACACATCGATGGGTCCCTGACCAGGGCCAGGGATCGAGCCTGCCTCCGTGGTCCATGCCCTTGACCAGAACCGAACTCAGGACCCTTCTGTCCACGGGCCAACACTCCGTCCACTGAGCCACACTGGCCAGGGCTGCCCAGGTCCTCATCTTAGCATCTGCTATTGGGAAGCCCAGAGCAAACAAAAGGGGCCGAGGGCCGTCCCTCCCTCTCCCCAGGTGCATCAAGCTGTCATAGAACTCATCTTCCCTTTGGGTTCCTTATTCCTGCAGAGTTTGGGGACACTGGTCCCTCAGGAATGACCTATGGGGACTGAGGACCCCCGTGCTGGGACAGCGTTGTCCAAGCTCCGTTCACTGGGGCCGGGAATCCACTTACGCTCTGGTCCCGGTCATCGCTCCTCATGTGCCGGGCGATGAAGCTGACGCCCTCCAGCGCCTCCCGCACGTCCCGCGGGAACCTCCCCGCAGCCAGCAGCCGGCAGTCCCCCAGGTCGGTGGGGGCCTTGTGGGCCTCGGCTTCAGAATCCACAAAGTATGCGGAGCCCCCATACATGCTGGGGGAGACAGCGGGGCCCTCCGATGGGGAGGACCGGGCCAGGCGAGGGGGGCGGCCGCCACTGCCGCCGCCCGGGCGCTTCATGAGGAGGAGGCCGGGCAGCTGGAGCAGGAAGCAGCGCTGCACCCAGGGCGCCATGGTGTGGGTGCTGGGCGCGCGGTGGTGCACGTTGAGCACACAGACGCTGGTGACGATGGAGAAGGTGACCAGCACCATGGTGAACATGAGGTACTTGCCAATGAGCGGCACGTCCAGCGAGGTGGGCGGCACGATCTTGGAGATGAGCAGCAGAAAGACGGTGAGCGCCAGTAGCACCGAGATGCAGAGCGTCATCTTCTCGCCGCAGTCGGAGGGCAGGTAGAAGACCAAGATGGCCAGCGAGGTGATGAGCACACAGGGGATGATGATGTTGATGGTGTAGAAGAGTGGCTTGCGCCGGATGACGAAGTCGTAGGTCACGTCCACGTAGCGGGGGTCTCGCGGGTCCACCGTCCGCCGCCCAGGCAGCGCCAGGATGTCCCACTCGCCGCTGGGCGTGAAGTCGTCCATGTTGGCTGATGGCGACTTGAGGACCATGTCGATCTCCGTGTGGTCGTAGGTCCAGGAGCGGAACTTGAGGCTGCAGTTCTGCTGGTCGAAGGGGAAGTGCTTCACCTCGATCTTGCAGGCGCTCTTGCAGATGGCGGGCGGCACCCACATGACACTGCCGTTGGCCCACACCACTGCGTTGGTGTAGAGAGACACCTCGTAGGTCCCGTCGGCGCTGTGGGCGGTTGGGGGGAGGGAGCGAGGCCGGGCCTGCCGTGAGAACTCACCCAGAACCCTGCGGGATGATGATTCTCACGGGGCACCACCCCCCCCCCAACCCTCTCTGGGAAAACTTGTCATGCCCATTGTACAGCGAGGAAGTCAGCGTGGAGCACAGACGGGGGTCGGGCTGGACTCGGGGGCCCGGAGGACCCGGCGTCCTGGCTACCTCCCCCCCCAACTCCTCCCCCCTGCCCCTCACTTGTTGTAGAGCACAATGTCGGGCAGCCAGAGGCGCTTGGCAGGGATCCGCAGGATGTTCACACCCTCGTAGCGGGAGCTGTTCCAGGCCAGGCGGTAGTCGGTCCACTCCTGGGCGGGCGGGTGGGCACGGTCACCCACAGACCCTTCACCGCCCACCGCTGCCCCGGAGCGAGGCCTCCCGGGCGAGCACCCTCGGGCTCTTACTTGTTTCAGCCAGACATTGGTGGTCATGATCTGCTCCCGCTCGTTCTGGGGAGATGAGAGGCTGTCAGTGCACAGGAGTCAGAGAGGGAGCTCCTGCTTGCACCCTGGGATGCCCCGGTCCTCCACGGCAGTGCCTGCTCAGGGACTCGCACCCCGGACAGGCATACTCCTATCTTCTCTATTTTTCATCCTCTTCTACGACTGGCCCGGTGTGTGGATTCGTACACCAGTGGAGTCCCTTGGCCTGGCCTGCGGAATCAGGCCGAACCCGCTTTCCGACATCCCCTGAGGGGTCCTGGATTGTGAGAGGGCACAGGCCACACCGAGGGACCCCTTTGGTGCACTATCAGGGCTAGGGAGGGACCTTGGGAGGGCTCCAGGACGTGTCTGACCCATCTTGCTCAGTCCAGATTGGCTGGATCCCACCAGCAAGCTAACGTACTGGTCGGAGCATCTGCCCCCTGGTAGTCAGTGCACATCATAGCAACTGGTCGACTGGTTGACTGTCTGCCCCCCGATGGTCAGTGCACATCATAGCGAGCAGTTGAGCGACCTTAGCATATCATTAGCATATTATGCTTTGATTGGTTGAATGGCCAACCAGTAGACTGGTCACTTAGCATATTAGGCTTTTATTCTATAGAATGGTTTTCTACTGAACTCTCTTCCAATCACTTAACCACCCCTCCCTCTATGACCTGTCTGCCATTAAGTCCATCCCAGGGCGGCTCTGCATGCTCCATCGCTATCATTTTCTTGAATGGACTAGTGACTATTTTCTTTCACTTTAAAGAAATAATATTTTTATTGATCTTATTGATTTCAAAAGAGGGGGAGAGAGAGATGGAAACATCACTGATGAGAGAGAATCATGGATCGGCTGTTTCCTGCATGCCCCCTGCTGGGGAGGGAGCCCACAACCGGGCGTGAGCCCTGGCCAGGAGTCAAACTATGGCCTCCTGGGGGCGTGCCAGAGGAGCCAATCCATGACTCTCTCATCATGGATGTTTCTCTTTCCCTCTCCCTCCTTCTCTGACATCAATAAAAGTATATTTAAAAAAACAATCTTTAGAAATTGAGGTGTAACTTCTACACAGTGAGACAAACACACAGGTCTCCTGGGTACCGTGCAGCCCGTTTTCACAAAGCTGTGACCCACGGAACCCACCTCCGTTCGAAAGGCAGGACACCCCATGAGAAAGGTGTTCGGAACCTCAGTCCCGTTTCCCATGCCCCTTCACCTTCACTGATGCACTGGGAGTAATCCAATGAAGAGGCCAGAACCTCGTCCCCAAGTCCCGGCCGTGTCCAAGGGACAGCTGGTCACCCACTCCCACCCTGCGCCCTGGCCCTGTCCTTTGCCCTGGCCCTGGCTGTGCTCCCCTACCCTGCACCCCTGCTCTGCATCCAGGCTCCTGCCCTGTGCCCTAGCCCCTGTCCCTGGCCCCTGCCCTGCCCCCCACCCCAGCCCTGTGCCCACCACGCTGATGAGCTGGGCCAGCGAGAGCTGCAGCCGGATGGAGATGAGCTGGGAGGAGCTGGTGGCTGGGCGGATCAGGTTGTTGTAGCGGGTCTTGTTCAGGAGGTTGTCCATGAGCCGCTCCTCGGCGTTGGCCACACGGCAGTCCCCTGTGAAGACACGGGGTCGGACTGCTGGCCTCCCAGCAACACCTGCGGTGGCTGAGGAGGTGGAAAGGGGGAACCCGCTGCTAAGCTAAGAAGATAGCCACTAATATGTTCAACTAGAGGCCCAGAGCATGAAATTTGTGCACCCTCTCCAATCCAGGACCCCTCAGGGGATGTATGACTGCTGGTTTTGGCCCAATCAGACATCCTTCTCATAGTCCAGGACCAGTGGCTCCTAACTGCTCACCTGCCTGCCGGCCTGGTCGCCCCTAACTGCCTCTGCCTGCCAGCCTGATTACCCCTAACCTTCCCCCCTGCTGGCCTGATCACTCCTCACTGCCCCCCTCTGCCGGCCTGGTCATCCCACACAGTCTGCTGTTCAATTGTTCCTGTGAGGGTACTGTTCCTGTGAGGGTGTTGTGACCAATTTGCATGTTACCCTTTTATTAGCATAGATTCTGGCCCGGCCACTGTTGCTCAGTGGTTGGGCATCAACCTATGAACCACGAGGTCACCAGGACCAGGCGCACGGCCGGCTGCGAGCTCAATCCCCTGCAGGAGGCAGCAGATCGCGATTCTCTCTCATCATGGATGTTCCTCTCTCTCTTTACCTCTCCTTTCATCTCTGAAGTCAATAAAAATATTTTTAAAAATCCGGGACACAGCTCAGCTGGGCTCCCCTGTCCCAGCTCCCCCTCCTCCATTCCTCCAGCAGGGAGTGGCCCCCACACTATGGACTTCCAGTCTTCGAGCGGCCGCCGGGTTCCGTCTGTCCTGCTCCCCAGCCCCTCCCTCTGTCCTCCAGCCCCGTTCTCCCTCACGGCCCTTCCCCAGGCTCTTCGGGGGGGGGGGGGGGGGGGAGAGAATGTGTTGAGGGTAGAGGGGTGCCTTGGAGAGAGGGACACTGGGAGGGAGGCCAGGGACAGCTGAGTAGAGCAGCCCAGGAGAAGCAGGGAGAAAGGTAAGAGTGTGCGGGGGTGGGGGAGGGGGGATACCATGGGTGTCGGAGAGCAGGCAGGAGAGGATGGGGAGTAAGGGGGGCTGAGGAGGTGGGGCCGCCAGCTCACCTGTCTTACCAGACTGTCCCTCTGGGTGGGGCCGGGGTGCAGGGGGAGATGGTGTGCATTGCTCCAACTGAGCGAGTGTGAGGCTGACTCCCCAGGGGATGTGGGGGTGAACTCCCGGCCACAGGAGCTTGCTGGCACCCCGCCTGCGCTTTCCGACTTACTGCCCATCTAGAGCAGATGCTCGTTTAGCGCCCCGTGAGAGAGGCTCCGGGCGCACCTTCGCTCCTGGCCCTCCCCCACAATTCCTGGGGCTGTCCAGGCGGCCTAGATCCTGAGCCCCGACTCTTAGCCCCCCCAACCCCTCCCAGAGGTCAGCTGCTACGATGCTGAGGAGCCCCAGCCCCAGTGGGGTCCCTCCCCTGACCCTCTTGAGTATATACATTTGGACTGACTGGTCGTTTTATCTGATTTTATTTTTTTAATCCTTACCCGAGGATATTTCCCCTTAGTTTTTAGAGAGAGTGGAAGAGGGAGGGAGGGAAAGACAGAGGAAAATATTGATGTGAGACACATATCGATTTGGTCGCCTCCTGCATGCGGGCCTGTGCCGGGTACGTGGCCCTTCACCGGAATCGAACCCGGGACCCTTCTGTCTGCAGGCCGACACTCTACCCACTGAGCCACACCGGCCGGGGCTGATGGTCATTTTAAAAAGAGGGGTATGACTTGCCCAGGCTCGTCTGCCATGCCATGTCTGGGCCAGCTCTGGGTCTGAACCTACAGCCCCTGGCCCCGAGAGTCCTGGGGTCCCAGGGAAGGCGGGTCCTCCATCTCTGCCAGCCCCAGGGGACTCCCACCCAGCCCACTGGGAGGCTCAGAGGGTGTGCCTTGGGGCCCATCCTACCTCAGGCTCCCCTGACCAGCTCACAGGGACCTGCCCCATCTGGAGGGCCGGCTGTGGGCTCCTGAGTCAAAGGCTCCAAACCCCTTAGATCCTTCAGCCCCGCTGTCTACTTCTCAGCTGGAGAAACTGAGTCCCAAGAGGGGAGGCACTTCATCTGGGCCCCCAGCAAGCAGGGCCGGAGCCTCTCTCAGACCCAGCTGCTCCCCCTGACCCCCCACAGCCCCAAGGCCTTCTTTCCTGAATTACTGATTCCTTGTAAGAACGCTGCCCCCATGAAGACTGTATGGGGTTCCCCCCTGCTGCCCAGTGTGTGCTCAGAATCTGTGTCCCAACTTGTATCTGAACATGGGGGCTGGGTGGGGAGACCATAGGGCTGCTGTGGGCTGGAGAGGGGATGGGCCCCTCACCCCAAATGCCATTGGGGAGGGGTGTCCCAGAACAGGGCGCAGTCTCACACCCCAGCCTCGGGGCTGACACTGTGAGTCAGAGAGCCAGCTACCAGGAGTGCCGTCACGAGCCAGGGGTGCCTCTCTGTCCAGGAAACAGGCCCCCCCACAACAGAACCAGAACTGGGGGTCCCCATCCCAGAACTCTAACCCAGGTGAGCATGCCCGCAGTTAGGAAAAGCAGGGCCCATGGGAAAATCTGTGTCCAAAACATGGGAAGATAATCCCTGTTTTGCAATGAAACTACAGAGGAAAAGGTCACAGTGTATTCATCTCACGTGGGCACCCTGAGGCAGCGAATCTGAGCCCTGGGGGGCGGCGTCGGGGTCATCTGAGGCCCATCAGGGGATGCCTGTATCTATGAAACAGCAGCGATGGTGTTTTTTTTTTTTTTTTGTTAAAAGGTCAAGGGTGGCCCTGGCCAGTGTTGCTCAGTGGATAGAGTGTGAGCCTGCAGACTGAAGGGTCCCAGGTTCAGTCAAGGGCATGGACCTTGGTTGCGGGCACATCCCCAGTAGGAAGTTTGCGGGAGGCAGCTGATGAATGTTTCTCTCTCATCCATGTTTTTAACTCTCTCCCTCTCTTTAAAAAAATCAATAAAAATATTTTTAATCCAAAAAATAATACACAAATAAAAGGTTGAGGAGCTTTTACCTGTCTCAAAAGCTCACCTTTATGACAAGTAGTCGCTTCTCCAGCCATGGGTGGACAGCGGACAGCGCCTGCGCCCACTGTACAGATGGGGAGATTGAGGCCAGTGCCTGCACAGAACCCTCTACTGGGGCTATCTAAACGCAGATCTGGGGCGGGAATCTGCAGAGCGAACCCCACGGGGACCTCCCCGTGGAACGAAGGGGGAAACTGAGGCCGGGAGAGAAGGGCACGGGCTGGGGTGGGGGGTTGCCAGCAGGTGGCGGTGAAGCCATGGCCCCAGGGCGAGAGCCCCACCCTCTCCTGCCTCCAGCACCCTCAGCACCCTGCCCAGGAGATAAAACCCCGATTCTCTAGGCCGACCCGGCACAAAGGACCAGCTTGGGCCCGAGTGGGAGAGCCCACGGGGGTCCTCTGCGCTCCAGGGGGGAAACTGAGGCGGTGAGGGGCAGCCCTCACCACATCCGGACTCTACCTGCAAGGGCTGACTGGGGGCAGGGGGTCCCCCTCCTGGGTGTCCCTCAGCCCGGCCGATGCCCAGGCCCACTCCAGGCAGGGGGGGTCCCCGAGGAGGGGATGTTTCTAGGAGATTCACCCCAAAGTGCCCCCGTCCCAGGTCCGGGACTGGCGAGGTGGGCTGAGCGGCGAGGCTTGTTCCCGAGGTCCGAGGTTCCGGAGTGGCACCCGTGGGAGCCGGAGCCGGTGTCCCGCGCCCGCAGCCTCCCCCTCACGCGGGGCTGAGGTACCCCCTGCCCGCGAACGGACAGACGGACGCGGAGCGAGCGCGCCCCGTATCTGCCTCCCCAGGGCATCCCCAGGGCTCTGGCACCGCGGAGAGGCTCGGTCCGCACCCCAACCTCGCAGACCCGCCCCGCCTGCAGGACCAGGACCACCTCGGCCACACTCTCCCATCGGTGGCAGGTCCTGCGGGCTCGGGAACCGCGCACCGCCCCCCCCCCCCCCCCCCGCCGCCCACCCGGTTCCCAGGGGGACTCACCGCGCGCGCAGAGGGCCGCCAGCGAGAGGAGGACCAGGGGGTGCGCGCTCCGCATGGCGGGCGGGGCCGGGGAGGCGGCACCGCGGGCTCCGGTCGGACCACGGGCGGGACCACTGGCCACCGGCGGCCGCGAGTTGGGGAGAGGACAGGTGTGGCCTTGGAGAGGGAGCGCGCGTGGGCGCTGGGGCCCCGCCAGGTCCCCGCCCAGCTGCCCGGGTCCCTGGGCGGAGCCAACTCGTTGGGGCGGGGGCGGGGCCAACTAGCTCCAGGCGTGACCACAGCGCCTGCGCCCACTGTACAGATCGCGAGACTGAGGGAGGCAGGTGCCTGCGCAGGGCAGTCCATTGTTGGGGAGGTGGCTGTATCCCCGGCGTGGCCTGCTGTCGGAACTCGGGACCGGAGAGATGTGAGTGAAGTCGGGGTCCCTGGGGTTTGCTGGGAGGCAGGAGCAGGGCAGGGAGCGGGGAGCGAGCCAGGTGGCAGGGGCGCTTAAGGAAGGTGTGGCCTTTTGGGGGGCGGGGAACGGGAGACGCCATTCAAGGGGAAAAGACCTCAGGCCAAGTGCGCATTTTTTCCCTTTTATTATTATTTTTTCACCATACAAAATAACTTTATAAAATATCATTCACATATTTTATCGGATTTACAGCATTCTGTGCATGTTAGGGGTTATGTAAGGAGGTGAAAAAACACTATGCCGAATTTTTAGTATTAGTTTATATACACACAGTAAGAAACAAAACAAATAACTGTTAGGGTTTCCATGAATTTATTGCAAAAATAGTGCAAACTACTTAACCTAGGAAGCTGTAAAACAAACTCGAAAGGACCCAGCTAAGCTCAGACACGACCGAGGGGCTCAGCATCTCAGCCTGGAGCTTTCTCCACCGCTTTAGCTTTTGTCCATCACGATCACGTCCCACCCGTCTGGTTCAGGGTTCGAGCAGGGAGCGGAGATGCAGAGCCTGGCTCTCTGGAGAGGCCGCTCCTCCAGGGTCATGCTGCTCACTCAGCGGCGACCAACCAGGTGAGGTCTGTGTTGACAACGGAGGGATGCAGCCATGGTCAAGTCTGACCTTAGCAACGAGTTACCCAACCTCTGCGTGGCACGGATCCCTTTTATTATTTTTAAGTAGGTTTCTAGTTGTATGAGAAACAGTTTATTCTTTTTAAAAAATATATATATATATTTTATTGACTTTTTACAGAGAGGAAGGGAGAGAGATAGATAGTTAGAAACACCGATCAGCTGCCTCCTGCACATCCCCCCCCCCCACTGGGGATGTGCCCGCAACTCAGGTACATGCCCTTGACCAGAATCGAACCCGGGACGCTTCAGTACGCAGGCCAACGCTCTATCCACTGAACCACACCTGTTTGGGCCAAATCTATTATCTTAAAAGAGGCTCCTGGCTCTGAGGCCCTCTTGATAGGTTGAGATAGGTAGGTAAATAAATAGTAACTAACTAGATAAAATAAATAAAACGAAAGGGCTAGGCCTGTCTCCGTACCAGCCTGAAAGAGCTCTAGGACATGTCAGGCAGGGCTTTGATGCCCCTTTCTCAAGGTAGGGGCATCCATGCCAGCTGCTTCACAATTCTCATTTTGTCCTCACAGAATTGATTGCCCCCAAAAATATACACTGAGTGGCCAGATTATTATGATCTCTGAACGCATAATCATCTGGCCACTCAGTGTGTGTGTGTGCATTAGAGGCCCGGTGCATGAATTCGTGCATGGCTGGGGTCTGGGCAGCCTGGCCACGGGAGGGGACTTGGGCGTTGGCCGGCCTGCATGCTGGTCGAACTGGTTCAGGGGACAGTTTGCATATGAACCTTTTATGATATAGGACATACACTGAGTGGCCAGATGATTATGTGTTCAGAGATCATCATCATCTGGCCACTCAGTGTATATTTTTATTGATTTCAGAGAGGAAGGGAGAGGGAGAAACATCCATGATGAGAGAGAATCATAGATTGACTGCCTCCTGCACGACCTCTACTGGGGACCAAGCCTGCAACCCCAGCATGTGCCCTGACCGGAATTGAACCCTGACCTTCTGTTTCCTGGATCGACGCTCAACCACTGAGCCACGGCAGCCGGATGCCCCCACTTTTTTAGTACGGAAAACTGATGGGGAGGGAGGAAGGTGGAGCTGGGGTGTGAACCCTGGACCCCCAGGTAGCAGTGCGTGCATCTAGGGCAGAAGTTGGAGCTGCATTTCCATCCTCATCTGGGTCTGGCCTCCGGTGGGACCCAGCGGGTCCTTGCTCTCTGACCCTGCCGCTCCCTGCTCCTCTCCCTCCGCTGCACAGCTCGCTCTGTCGCTTGCCAAGTGCTCACCGAAGTGTGGGCAGCAGCAGCTGAGGCCTCAGAGCCAGCAAGCAGCATTGGTGGCCCTGCAGCTGGGGCTCAGGGACCTGGGTCAGGGCTAACCCAAGCCCTGTGAGTGCAGACCCAAGGGGTTTGAGACAAAGACCAGCCAGGGCCCCCCCACCCGCCGCTGTGGTGGGCCCCACCCGGGCACTTCCCAGGCCTCCCCTGGTGCTGGCTGGTACCTGCCTGGGTCTCAGAGAACCATTGTCTGCCACACAGCAGGTGGGGAGGAATGTTCTCCCTGGTCCTTTCTTTCTTTTTTAAAAAAATACATTTTATTGATTTTTTGCAGAAAGGAAGGGAGAGGGAGAGAGAGTTAGAAACATCAATGAGAGAGAAACATTGATTGGCTGCCTCCTGCATGCCCCCCACTGGGGGTGTGCCCACAACCAAGGTACATGCCCTTGACTGGAATCGAACCCAGGACCCTTCACTCCACTCGGCAGGCCCACGGTCTAGCCACTGAGTAGCAGGGTAGCAGGCTCCTCCCAGCCCTGGTCAGGGTGCATTCTGGGCCAGCCCGTCGGTGAGCCCCTCTCACTGGTTTTTCTCTCGCGTCTCCCCCTCCCTTCCACTCACCCCAAAATCAATGGCAACAATGTCCTTGAGTGAGGATTAACCAAAAACATTTTAAAAAGAAAAAACAGCCCTGACCGGTGTTGCTCGGTGGATAGAGCAGACTCAAGGGTCCCAGGTTCAATTCTAGTCGAGGGCATGGACCTTGGCTGCGGGCACATCCCCAGTGAGGGGCGTGCAGGAGGCAGCTGATGGGTGTTTCTCTCCCATCGATGTTTCTGACTCTCCCTTCCTCTCTGTAAAAAATCAATAAAATATATTTTAAAAAAAAGAAGAAACAACCAGTGAATGCATGAATGAGTGGAACAGCACCTCAGTGCTTCTCTCTCTCTTCCCCCTTTCCTCTCTTTAAAATCAATAACTAATAAGGTTTTTTTAAAAAACAAAACAAAGCATTTCCTGTCTCCCTAAGAACCCCCTCTCATTTTTCAGACCAGCTACTTTTTTTCTTCTTCTTGGTTTTTAAAATATATCTTTATTGATTTCAGAGAGGAAGGGAGAGGGAGAGGGTCAGAAACATTGATGGGAGAGAAACATCCATCAGCTGCCTCCTGCACACCCACTGGGGATGTGCCCGAAACCGAGGTCCATGCCCTTGACCGGAATCAAACTTGGGACCCTTCAGTACGAAAGCCGGCGTTATTCACTGAGCCACACCAGTTAGGGCTCAGACCAGCTTTTTATCGCTGTTGAGCCCTCTAAGCCCCATGGATACACACACCCATGTACACACACACACCCATGTACACACACACACCCATGTACACACACACCCATGTACACACACACCCATGTACACACACCCATGTACACACACACCCATGTACACACACACACCCATGTACACACACACACCCATGTACACACACACCCATGCACACACACACCCATGTACACACACACCCATGTACACACACACCCATGTACACACACCCATGTACACACCCATGTACACACACATGTACACACACATGTACACACACATACATGCAACCACAGGTATCCACACACATCTACACACACCCCACATGCGTGCCCCAGCTGTCTGGCTGGCAGCTTGTCCAGGTTCTTTACACCCTGCTCTTCCACCTGCACCCCTTCCTCATGACCCTCCCCCACCTCCCGGCCACAGCCAGTGGCCTTCAGAGCTCAGGTCCGCAGGGTGCTTCCTTGCGTGAGCTCCTCTCGGCCTTTGGAGCCAGCGGGATCGGATCAGCCAACCTCGCTCGCTCAGCAGGACACTCAGGGTCTTTGCAAGTGGCCTGGTTCTCGCTGAGCCATGCTCTCCCAAACACATCCTGGCCCCTGGCCCCCTGGGCCCTTTCTCGTTGTCTCATCGCCTGCCTGAAGGAACACCCATGACAGTCCCGGGCTCCCTCTCCTCACGATTTACCCCGTCCCGGGTCACCTCGCCCAGAAAGCCTCTGGTGACCCCCCCACCCCCCTGGCCTGTCCTCCATAGTCCCCTCACTCCAGCTCTCTCCCAGCTGGACAGCTCATCCCGGGCCTTCTCCACAGAGGCAGCTGGCAAGTCCCACATCCGCCCGGCTTTCTTTCTTTCTTTTTAATATATTTTTATTGATGTCAGAGAGGAACAAGGAGGGACAGAGAGAGAGAAACATCAGTGAGGAGAGAGAATCACGGATCAGCTGTCTCCTGCACATCCCCCACTGGGGATGGGGCCCACAGCCCGGGCCTGTGCCCTGACTGGGAATCGAACCCTGACCTCCTGGTTCCTAGGTCATCACTTAATAACCGAGCCATGCCAGCCAGGCACTTTTTAAAAAATCCTCCCGAGGATATGCCCTTCTATTGATTTTTTTTAAAAAAATATTTTTACAGAGCAGAAGGGAGAATTAGAAACATCAATGAGAGAGAGACATCCATCAGCTGCCTCTTGCACGCCCCCCACTGAGGATGTGTCCGCAACCAAGGTACATGCCCTTGACCAGAATCGAACCTGGGACATTTTATCCACTGAGCCCTTCTAATGATTTTTAAAGAAAGAAGAAGGGGGAGAGAGAGAGAGAGAGAGAGAGAGAGAGAGAGAGAGAGAGAGAGAGAGAGAGAGAGAAAGGGAGGGATTGAACCTGAAACTTTGAAACTTTTGGTATATGGCAGTGGTCGGCAAACTCATTAGTCAAAAGAGCCAAATATCAACAATAAAACAATTGAAATTTCTTTTGACAGCCAAATATTTTAAACTATGTAGGTAGGTAAATTGTTATGAACGTAATTAGGGTACTCTTAAGCTGGCCTTTGCTACAAACTCAAGGGGCCAAAGAGCTGCATGTGGCTTGCGAGCCGCGGTTTGCCCATCACTGGTGTATGGGATAACCCTCCAACCAACTAAGCTACTCAGCCACGGGCATATTCCTTATTTATTACACTTTACTGTTCCAATTTTTCTATTTTATTAGTATTGTTGTTAATCTCTTACTGTGCTTAACTGACAAATTAACCTTCATCATAGGTGTGTATACAGAGTAAGTAGAACCCAGTCAGGGTTCGATTCCTGGTGAGGGCACAGGCCCGGGCTGCCGGCTCGATCCTCAGTGGTGGGTGTGCAGGAGGCAGCCGATCCATGATTCTCTCATCATGGATGTTTCTGCCTCTTCTTCTTCCTTCCTCTCTGGCTCAGTGGATAGAGCGTCAGCCTGCGGACAGAAGGGTCCTGGGTTCAATTCCGGTCAACACCATGTACCTTGGCTGCGGGCACATCCCTAGTAGGGGGCGTGCAGGAGGCAGCTGATGGATGTTTCTCTCTCCCTCCCTCTCCCTTCCTCCCTGAAATCAATACAAATATATTTTTTAAAAAATTTAAAACAAAGACCTTCCTATAACCAGGCTGTGAGTCCAGGGGGCAGACCTGGGTCTGAGTGGCGTGGGCATGGCCAGCATCCCGGCATCTCTGTACCAGGACCAGACGATGAGGCCCAACAGGTGGGAGGCCCCATTGTCGGCACTGAGCAGAGTCAGCAGGTAAATGTGAGGGGTCGGGGGCACCCCAAGTGTTCCAAGTGCTTTTTACCTCTCTGCCTCCCCCTTGCCACAGACTCTGGGCACGCTCAGTTCGGGGAGAGAGCCAGGGTAATTGAAATTAACTCTGCTCCTGTCATTCCTGCCTCCTCCTCCTAATCACCGGAAAATCGGCTGCTGGCTGGGCAGGAGGGCCCCGGGCCAACGCCCCCAGGGAGCCCGGGCCTCAATTATGCCATGGCAAATTGGATTTCGGGCCACAAGGCCCGGAGCTGCCAGATGGTATTAGGCCAAGGCCTGGCCAGATGGGACAGCAGCTAATTTAATCTGGCTTCCCAGAGACAAGGTGGGGGGCCTGTGGGCCGGGAGGGAGCAGGCTCTGTGCGTGTGTTGCGGGGAGAAGGGGAGAAAGTGGGGGCTAGGCCCTCCTACCCTGTGTCTCCCCCTCCCCCTGAATCCTGGGCCTGGGCCCTGGCTCTGTGGTGGGTAGCTGTTTGATGCCAGGGCAAAACACAGCCAGGCCTTCCTAGCCGGTGTGGCTCAGTGGATAGAGCATCAGCCTGTGGACTGAAGGGTCAGGGGTTTGATTCCCTGTCAGGGCACAGGCCTGGGTTGCAGGCTTGATTCCCATTGTGGGGCGTGCAGGAGGCAGCCAATCCATGATTCTCTTCCATCATGAATGTTCCCATTTCTCTCTCCCTCTCCATTCCTCTCTGAAATCAATAAAAATATACACTCAGTGGTCAAAAGATGATGATCCCTGAACGCATAATAATCTGGCCACTCAGTGTATATCCTATATCAGTGGTTGGCAAACTCATTAGTCTACAGAACCAAATATCAACAGTACAATGATTGAAATTTCTTTTGAGAGCCAAATTTTTTATTTTTTAAACTTAAACTTCTTCTAACACCACTTCTTCAAAATAGACTTGCCCAGGCCGTGGTATTTTGTGGGAGAGCCACACTCATGGAGCTATAGAACTGCATGTGGCTCGCAAGCCGCAGTTTGCCGATCTCGGTCCTATATAATAAAAGACATTAGCAAATTATCCCCTTGACCAGGAGTTTGACCAGCAGGCAGGCTGGTCAACCACCCATGGCCCCTCCCCCTGGCCAGGCTGGCCAGACCCCACCCATGCATGAATTCATGCACCAGGTCTCTAATCCTATCTAATAAAAGAGTAATATGCAAATTTGACAGTACCTTCACTATGCTACCAGCCAATTAAGAGTGGGGGGCGGGGTTGAGCAGCGAGAGGGACGGGGCCCTGGCACCACTCCATGGAGCCCCATGGAGGGACGGAACGCGCACCGTGGGCCAGCCAGGACTGCCAGCGCAGTGTCTGCTCCCCAGGCAGAGGGGTTAGGGGCGATCAGTCAGGCAGAGTGGTTAGGGGCGATCAGTCAGGCAGAGTGGTTAGGGGTGATCAGGCAGGCAGAGTGGTTAGGGGTGATCAGGCAGGCAGAGTGGTTAGGGGCGATCAGTCAGGCAGAGGGGTTAGGGGCGATCAGTCAGGCAGAGGGGTTAGGGGCGATCAGTCAGGCAGAGGGGTTAGGGGCGATCAGTCAGGCAGAGGGGTTAGGGGCGATCAGTCAGGCAGAGGGGTTAGGGGCGATCAGTCAGGCAGGCCAGTTAGCAGCCACTGTTCTTAGATTGCGAAAGGGATGTCCGACTGCCAACAGTCAGACATCTCCAACTGCCAACAGTCAGACATCTCCGACTGCCAACAGTCAGACATCCACGAAGGGGTCCCTGATTGGAGAGGGTGTAGGCTGGGCTGAGGGAACCACCGCTCCGTGCACAAATTTTGTGCACCGGGCCACACACACTGAATGGCCAGATTATTATGTGCTCAGAGATCATCGCAATCTGGCCACTCCGTGTATATTTTTTTAAAAGGGGAGGGGCCGTCGCCCTTGAGTGCCTGGCTCCTGAAAATCAGCGTCTTGAAGGGAGAGGGGTTCAGCCTCAGAGTAGGATAAGCTGAGGCCCCACCTTGGTCCATTGGAGGAAAGAGGTTGCTGGAAGGAAATGGTGTCTCCGAGGGTGTGTGTGGGGGTTTCTGCCTCCTCCGTGCCCTTCCCCATGACAGCGAGGCCAGAGCTGGCCACCCGCTGGGTGGAGGGAAGGAGCAGGGAGGAGAGGAAAATAGGATCTACTAACCCATTATGTGTTCCCATCCCCATGACCTGTGTCTGCAGGTAACCATGTCCCTGAGCTGTCCTACCTGCCCCCCCGCCCCCGGGGGGTGGGCCAGGCCCTGGAGGGAGGAGATGGGGACCAGGAAGCACTCAGAGGCTGTCTGGAGGGGGTGCTTCTCGGACCCCCATGGGGACAGGCTTGGGGCCCTTCCCCCATGACCTTCCATCTCTGAAGGTGGTTAGCTGGGAGCCCTGAGGGGTGTCACCATGGGAGGGGGCGCTCCTGGGCCATATGGCTCAGGCCTCAGGGTGCAGCCTGGGAGGGGTTCGGGGAGCTCAGGGAGGACAGATGTGTCTGCTGACATTCAGGAAATGAAGGCTGGCTCTTGCTGGCTCGCTGGATGCTGGGCCTGGGGATCCTGATTCCAGGGCGTGGGGAGGGAAGCGGGGGGGGGGGTGCAGGGAAGGCAGGCACGAATAAGCCATCACCTGGGAGTGTCCCCTCTGCCAGCCCCCCCCCCCGACACCACGGGCCCTACTGGAGAGCAAAAATGTGTTTTCTTGGGGGAGGGGCGGTCCCTGTGGAGCTGGGGAGGGGGGCTCATGGAGAGGGGGCCCTGGGCTTGGAACTGGGAGACACAGAATGGAACCTGCCACTCCCTTCTCCTGGCTGTGAAATGAGGGTAAAACCCTCTTTCAGTCTCTGGTTAAAAAACAAACAAAAAACAAACAAAGACCCCAAAACAGCCCCTGCTGATTTCCAAAGAAAGACTGTGCTAGAGAGTGGAGCTCTGGGCGCTGTGGCTCCGTGGACAGAGCATTCCTGTGCAGACTGAAGGGTTCCAGGTTCAAGGCCAGTCAGGGCACAGGCCTGGGTTGCAGGCTCAATCCCCAGTGGGGGGCATGCAGGAGGCAGCCAATCCATGACTCGCTCTCATCATGGATGTTCCTCTCTATCTCTCCCTTCCTCTCTTACATCAGTAAATAAATAAATATATATATTTATAGCCTTAACCGGTTCGAGTAAGGGTTCCAGGTTTGATTCTGGTCAAGGGCATGTACCTTGGTTGCAGGGACATTCCCAGTGGGGGCGTGTGCAGGAGGCAGCTGATCGATTTTTCTCTCTCCTCCTTTCCATTCTGTAAAAAAATCAATGAAATATATATTTTTAAAAATAGAGGGTCACATTTCTTCCCGGATGGCAGGCTCGATCCCCAATGTGGGGTGTGCAGGAGGCAGCTGATTCGTGATTCTTGCTCATCATGGATGTTTCTCTCTCTCTCTCTTCTTCTCTCTCTAAAAAAAAAAAAAAATGAATAAAAAAAAAAACATCTTGAGAAGATTGTTTTGAAAAAGTAAAAATAAAAAAGGAGGCCAGGCCCTGAGCCACAGCCGGGCGGGCGGGCAGTGTGGGGGGCTCCCGAAGCTGTGGGGTGGCCCCATCAGCAGAGGCAGGCCCAGCGGGGCTCTGGGCTGGGAGATAAATCAGAGCTTTGTAGCTGAACTGCCTGCACCTCTCCGCCCCGCTTCCCCCGCCCCCACCTCCCCCGCCTCCCCCAACCTCCTTCACCTCCCCCCACCTCCCCTTTGGCACCCCCGCCTCTCCGCCTCCCCATGCCTCCCCGCGCCTCCCCCTGCCCACAGGCTCTGCGCAGGGACAGGCATCCCCCCTGGGCTAGCAGCGCAATTCCCATTTGTACAGGTTAAGTCAGACCTGACATTCTGACCCAGGGAACTATGACCACCGCCTCCCCCCCCCCCCCCCCTTATCCTCCTACAGGAAGATGAGTGCATGGGGCCTGACCGGCAGGTGACCCCAGGAGGCTACTCAGCCCCCTATGCGCCCCCACATCTGGCTCCACATCTGGCTGGCGTGGGGCATGGACCTGGCCATGACCCAGAGAGTGACTGCCCCAGGAAGCCAGGCCCCTCTTTCCTCGGCTCATTTATCTTCCCTCCCCTTTTTTTTCTTTATGTGAATCCTCCCATGAGGATATTTTTCCATTGATTTTTTTAGAGAGAGGGGAAGAGAAGGAGAAAAGCATTGACGGGAGAGAGACACATAGATTGTTTCGCCCTGGCCAGGGCCCAGGGATGGAGCCTGTAACTGAAATATGTGCCCTTTTTTAAAAACATATATATACTTTTTTTTTACTGATTTCAGAGAAGAAGGGAGAGGAAGAGAGATAGAAGCATCCGTGATGAGAGAGAATCAGGGATCAGCTGCCTCCTGCATGCCCCCCATTGGGGATCAAGCCCACAACCCCAGCATGTGCCCTTGACTGGAATCGAACCTGGGACCCTTCAGAACTCAGGCCAACTCTATCCACTGAGCCACCCCAGCCAGAGCGTCCTAGGCTCCTTTCTCACTGCTGAGGACGGTGGAGGACTCTGGTTTGGATACGATGGCCAAGGGTTCCTTGGGGTTACCCGATGGCCCCTTTGAAGGAGATGTGAGTACCGGCCGGCGGGGCTCCGTGGCTGAGCGTCGACCCAGGATCCAGGAGGTCAGGGTTGGAGTCCCGGTCAGGGCACAGGCCCAGGGTTTCGGGCTCGATCCCCAGTTGGGGGCGAGCAGGAGGCAGCCTATCAATGATCCCCTCTCATCATTGATGTTTCTCTCTCTCTCCCTCTCCCTTCCTCTCTGAAATCAGTGACAAAAATATATTTTAAAAACAACAAAAAAAACCCCTCAAAAACAAAACATCTGCTTCTGGGGGTTGGGACCCTTTTTTTGTTGGGGGGGTGGAGGGGGACAAATCTGGACCAGGCATTCACATTTTTTTCTGTCTCTCAGCTCATGGCTAAATCGCTCCTTAAAAACCAGCATCATAGGGGATAATGGGGGAATAAGGACATATATGCAATACCTTAATCAAGAAAGAAAAAAAAAAAACACCAGCATCATAGGAAGTAATGGAGGAGTAAGGACATATATGTAATACCGTAATCCATGAAAAATAAAACCAGCATCATACCCACTCTTTCCAATACATCCTGTCAACTGGGCGCCTGCAATTCAATCTCATGATGATTCATTCGGTTCAGGGACCGGCTCCTCCTGCGCTTCATCCTCTTTTCCCTCCCGCCTGGTGCCAGGAAGGGCCCCCATCTCCTCCCTCATCCGCCAGGAGGGTTCCCCCCACATCTCTGTCTCCTGCACCCTCACCCGCAGGCTCAGTCCTGGGCCTTCTGAGCGATGGAGCAGGGTTTGCCCCACCCTTCCGGTCCTCACCAGCCAAGAGACCCTCCCCTGGACCACACCCTAGCAAGGCCCTGCTTCACCCGGCCAGCCTGGCCAGGGGGAGGGGACATGGGCAGTTGGCTGGCATGCCTGCTGGTTGAACTCTTGGTGGAGGAGACAATTTGCATATTATCCTTTTATTCTATAGGATATGCACTGAGTGGCCAGATTAGTAGGCATTCAGAGATCATCATCTGGCCACTCTGTGTATATTTTTATTGATATCAGAGAGGAAGGTGAGGGAGAGAGAGAAACATTCGTGATAAGAGAGAATTATGGATCGGCTGCCTCCCGCACACCCCACACTAGGGATCAAGCCCACAACCAGGCCAGGTGTCCAGACCGGGAATCAAACCCTGACCCCCTGGTTCATAGGCCCATGCTCAACCACAGAGCCACACCAATCAGGCCCTGCACCAGTATTCCCAGTGCCCCTTCCCGCTCTGGACAGTGTCTGGAAGGGTTTGGATGTGAGGGATAAATCCCATGAGCATCCTACCAAAGAGGAAATTACCCAGGGGCACCCCCGCACCCTCCCTCCCATAGATGTGAATGGACCCCCCTCCCCCGGCCTGGAAAGCCGCAGGTTCAGCTCGACGGATCTCTGGTGCCACCTACAGGCCGTCTGGGGAAATGCCTCCCTTCTGCTCAAGGAGGCACAGCCTTGAACTTGAAGCTGGACGGCCTGAGGTAGGGGGGAGGGGGCGGGTAAAGTGGGGAGGATGGTGCAGCCTGGAACCGGTAGTGAAGCCAGGGTTATGGTTATGGAACCACATGGGCCCAGCTGGGACCGACAAAGCCAAGCTCCTCCCCTTCCCCTACTCCATTCTGCCTAATGTGGTTAAATAGGAAGCCAAGACCCCCTCTCCCCCCCCCAATTCGGACCTGAACGGGTAAGATTGGAAAGCACACCTCCATGCCCGTCTTCCCCCATCTGGAACACATGCATTTGGATCCTGGGGAAGGCAGGGAACGTCAAAGTTACTAAGCTCCTACTATGTGTAGGGGCACACAGTAGGCACTTCCCATACCTTATCTCTAGCCTCATGAATAGGGTGAGAGGTAGAGATGAAGGAGCAGAGTGGGCTAGTCTTGATGTAGCTCGAACCCAAGGATCTTTGATCACAAATGTGGTGCTGCTTCGGGATCTCTAACTTGAGCAATGTTGGCAACATCAAAGCACCCCATGAAAATCTAATATATATTTAGAATATATTTTATTGATATACTAAATATCAATATTGCGGGATGTGCCCACAACCAAGGTACATGCCCTTGACTGGAATCGAAACTGGGAGTCTTTAGTCTCCAGGCCAACTTTCTATCCACTGAGCCACCAGTTAGGCAAAAAAAAAATTTTTTTAAATATATATATATACACACACATATATGTATATATATATTTAAATATGTTTTTATTTCAGAGAGGAAGGGATAGAAGCATCAATGATGAGAGAGAATCATGGATTGGCTTCCTCCTGCACAACCCCTACTGGGGATGGAGCCTGCAACCCGGGCAAGTGCCTTTGACCTGAATCAAACCGTGACCTCCTGGTTCATAGGTCAATACTCACCCTCTGAGCCACGCCGGCCGGGCTCTCCCACCTTCTTCACTGTGATTGAGGATATACACACCCTGAGCCAGTTAAAGGTTTCTCACCCATGGCCGCCTCTAGGAATTTTTATTTGTCTCAGATCAAGGAGCTGAGCTCAACACGGTTAATTATTTCACAGGCAGCAACGTGGCCCACGTCAGAAGCGGAATGAGTCCAGGCCGTCTCCCTCGCTCCAGGGTCCCGACCCTCAGCCACCGTCCTACCCTTTGTCAGCACCGCAGAATTCACATGCACACATGTGCAATGGCATTTTAAAAAGGTGTCTTTGTGTGTGAGTGTGTGTGTGTGTGTGTGTCTGTGTGTGTGTCTGTGTGTGTGTGTGTGCAGGGAGGCGGGGACATTCCACAGACAAAAGTCATTGAACTAGATATTAACTGAGGACGCGTGAGAGCTAATGAACTTTGGAAAACAGGAGACACCAGAGCCAGTTGTGGTGTGTTGCTGTGTGTGTGTGTGTTAACCTGTTTTGCTGACAGGCCATCAGCTAATCATCAGCCTGAACTCAGCAGCACCCTGTTCCCTAGGGAAACACACACACACACACACACACACACACACACACACACACACACCTCGAGGTGCTGGCCCGTGCCACCCTCCAGGAACCTAGAAACCACCCTGGGTCTATAGGTGAGGAAGCACCTTGTTAGCAACACAGATGAGCCGAGAAAGCAAATGGCCTCAGAGACCAGCAATATCATAACCCAGTTGCTACCCATCATTGCCACGCCCACACGGAGTGGGGGATGAGGCAGAGACAGCACAACTGCAGGTTGTATTCAGGCCACAGGATCACAGCTGCTTCTATACACACACACACACACACACACACACTAGAGGCTCGGTGCACAAAATTCATGCACGGGGGTGTGTGTCCCTCAGCCCAGACTGCACCTTCTCCAATCTGGGACCCCTCAAGGCCTAAACGAGCAGTTGGACATTCCTCTCACAACCCAGGACTGCTGGCTCCCAACTGCTCACCTGCCTGCCTGCCTGATTGCTCCTAACCACTTCTGCCTGCTACCTTGATCACCCCCTAACCACTCTCCTGCCAGCCTGATTGATGCCTAACTGCTCCCCTGCCAACTCAATTGCCCCAACTGCCCTCCCCTGAAGGCCTGGTTCCTCCCCAACTGCTCTCCTTTGCAGTCCTGGGTCCAACCCCAAGTGCCCTCCCCTGCTGGCCTGGTCATCCCCAACTTCCCTCCTCTGCTGTCCCAGTCACCCCCAACTGCCCTCCCCTGCTGGTCTGATTGCCCACAACTACCCTCCCCTGCAGGCCATCTTGTGGCAGCCATCTTTAACCATATGGGCCAGCCATCTTGTGTGTTGGTGTGATAGTCAATTTGCATATTATTCTTTTATTAGATTATATATATATATATATAAAATTGATTTTTTACAGAGAGGAAGAGAGAAGGATAGCAAGTTAGAAACATCATAAGAGAGAAACATCAATCTGCTGCCTCCTGCACACCCCCTACTGGGAATGTGCCCGCAATCAAGGTACATGCCCTTGACTAGAATCGAACCTGGGACCTTTCAGTCCACAGGCATCGATGCTCTATCCATTGAGTCAAACCAGCCAGGGCCATAAATATAAGTTTATGTGCAGAAGTATTTTTCTGGAAAGAAAGATCACAGCTTTTGTTAGATTCTCAAGGAGCAGGGTATCTTAAAAGTAAATACAAATAAAAGATTTCTAAAAATTTAGAAAATGATCTGATATTTTTTAAAAATATATTTTTATTGATATCAGAGAAGAAGGGAGAGGGAGACAGAAACACCCATGAGGAGAGAGATCAGCGGCCTTCTGCACCCCTTTTCCCCCTTACTGGGGATCGAGCCCACAACCTGGGCATGTGCTCTGTGACTGGAATTAAATCTGGGACCCTTCCATCTGTAGGCTGATGCTCTATTCACTGAGCCACACCAGCCAGGGCTAAAAATATTTCGCTAATTGATTTTTTTAGAGAGAAGGGGGGAGAGAGAGAGAAACATTTGTCGGCTGCCTCCTACATGCCCCACACTGGGGATTGAGCAACCTCTTGGTGCACGGGATAGCATTCAATTCATTGAGACACACTGGCAGGGCCACATGTGAGCTTTTAAAATGTCCATCACTCCCTGGATTAATTATTATCTCCTGTGCTGTTGTGTATTTTTAAAAATATATTTTATTG
Organism: Antrozous pallidus; assembly: GCA_027563665.1. Classification (NCBI taxonomy): domain Eukaryota; kingdom Metazoa; phylum Chordata; class Mammalia; order Chiroptera; family Vespertilionidae; genus Antrozous; species Antrozous pallidus. Next base: position 11,728,405 of record CM050530.1, on the reverse strand, counting down.
ACTTCAGAGAGGAAGGGAGAGGAAGAGAGAGATAAAAAAAAATCCATGATGAGAGGGAATCATTGATTGGCTGCCTTCTGCACGCCCCCTACTGGGACAGAGCCTGCAACCCTGTGCCCTTGGCTGTAATCGAACCCAGTACCCTTTGGTCCACAGACCAATGCTGTATCCACTGGGCCAAACTAGCAAGGGCTGTGCTGTTCTGTATTTTGTCAGCTAAGGGACCAGTAGACCAGAGACCACTGGGAGATCATGCAGCAGGAGACGTTTAGGGGCTGGGTAGGGCTGGGCAGCTTCAGTGGGGACCAGGGTAAGGGGAAAACACAGGGCCCCTGGTGGGAAAATTATTGAGCATTTCAGGATGCTACAGCAGAGCATTCAGCCAAGTACAGGGCTGTCAGCACACCTTCCTGCACACACGAGGAGTGCCTGCCCCGCTGTGCTGTGTTTATTTGCATTTCCATGCAGCCCTTCATCTATTTGTGGGGTCTTTTTAAATTTTAATATATTTTTATTTATTTAAAATATTTTATTGATTTCAGAGCAGAAGGGAGGAGTGATAGAAACGTCCATGATAAGGGAGAAGCATGGGTCGGCTGCCTCCTGCACGCCCCCCACTGGGGATGGAGCCCGTAACCCGGGCATGTGGCCTGCCCCAGAATCGAACCTTGACCTTCTGGTTCACAGGTCTATGCTTCGATCCCACGCCACGGGGCCATTTTGTGGGGTCCCCAGAATGTGTCGGGGATGTGTCTGAGCTGCGGATGCCAGATCCAGGAGCACCCACTGAGCCACATTGGGCGTCAACATGGCTAAGGCCTCCTTCTGGGTCCTGGGGATGCGGGTCCGAAGGAGACCATGGTGTTGGGGGAGACAGTGAACAATGGAACGGGGGACGACCTGTCCCGGTCCCACGGTGGCAAGTGCGGGTGGGATGCAGGGTCACCGGGCGGTGGTGGCACTTTGACCTGGGATGACCCCGGAGCCGGCCCCAGGGCGGGTGATTGCGCCACGGCCAGCGTGGGAATCGGGGCAATGGCTGCACAGGACGGAGTGGGTGGATGCGGAGCGAGTGGGGCAGCGGATGCGGGGAACTTGACCAAGCTGCACTCAAGCGGTCACCGTCAGTAGAGGACGCGACAGAACCCTGCGGAGGGGGCGGGGCGCGAGGGCCGCGTGCACACAGGGGGCGGGGCGGAGGCAGGCTTGGGTCGGGGGGCGGGGCTAGGCCTTGCGTCTGGGGCGGGGCGAGGGTGGGTCTCTGCTGGTGGCGTGGGCGGGGCTTGAGACATGGGCGGCCCTCTGCTGGCGGTGGGGCTTGAGATGCGGGCGGGGTCAGGCTTGCGACGGGGGCGGGGCGCGCGATAAGCGGCCTCCGGTGGCGGTGTGGGCAGGGCTTGAGATGTAGGCAGGCCGGACTTGCAGCGAGGGGCGGGGCGCGCGATGAGCGGCCTCTGCTGGTGGCGTGGGCGGGGCTTGAGACGTGGGCGGGCCTCTGCTAGCGGCGGGGCTTGAGACGCGGGAGGGCCAGGCTTGCGGCGGGGGCGCCAGGCTTGCGGCGGGGGCGGGGCTTGAAACGGGGGCGGGACCGGACTTGCGGCGGGGGCGGGGCGAGGGCGGGCGGCCTCTGCGGGCGGAGGGGCTGTGTCGCGTTGCCCTCCTCAGCCGCGGGCTGCCGCCTCCTGCCGGCCGCGTCGGTTACAAAGGCCGCTGCGGGGCCGGCCGCCTTCAGTCTCTTCCGGCCGTGACGGCGGTGCGGGCCTTGTTCCCCGCCGGAGATGAGGGAGGATGTCGGTGTCGGGGCTGAAGGCTGAACTGAAGTTCCTGGCGTCCATCTTCGACAAGAACCACGAGCGGTTCCGCATCGTCAGCTGGAAGCTGGACGAGCTGCACTGCCAGTTCCTGGTGCGGCCGCCGGGCAGCGCGGCCTCAGCGCTCACGCTGCACTGCAACATCACGGTGCGGCGCTGGCCGGGCCGGGGCCGGGGGCCAGGCCGGGGCCGGGGGACCAGGCCGGGGCGGGGGGCGGCCGGACAAAGACGCCTGCCCACCGCCGCCCCAAGAGGCTGGGGGTGGAGGCGTCCTGGGCTGGGCCGCTGCCGGTTCCGCGGCTGCGTCGCCGCGGGGTTGGGGGAGGTGACGGGGATCCGGCACTGAGGGGCCGTCGGGCCGCCGCGGGGCTGAGGGGACGGCCTGCTGAGGGGCTGCACGGGCGGGTCGGAGGCCGGTGGCCGCCTCAGTGCGTCAGGCCGCGCATTCCCCACCGCCTCGGCACGTCCACGTTTCGGGAGGAGCCGACTCGAGAGCCATAGGCGCCGGGGGCGGGGGGGGAGGGTGCCGCGCAGGTGACCGAGTGAGGACGGTCCACTTCCGGTCACAGGCCGGGGGAGTGGGGGGACCCTCACGCGCACTTGCGGGGAGCCCCGGAGACCCCGGGGCTGGGAGGACGGGCCGGGAGGCGATTTTCTCCTCCTCCGAGCCACCCACCCAGCTCGGGGTGTCTCCCTCGCTCCCTTCCCCGGAGCCAGGGGCCGCCCGGGAGTGGGCCGAGGCCCCGGAGACACCCAATTCACCTTAAAATGGGTTTCCGGGAGTGGGGGTGGGGGCGGGGGGCAGGTGTGTATTTCCGGAAAAACCAGTTCGGGGAGCTGCTGTGCCGGGGAGAGGGACGGTTTATTGAGCATCTAGCATGCAGGCCCCCGGCTTTGCAGAATGGCCTCCCCTCCGAGCTACCCCCCTGCTTTCCGAGCCCCGTGTTATTATTTTTTGGTGGGCGCAGTGGTTGTTGGGGAGAGAAGAGATTTCCACCCCGAAAGGTGTGACTCAGGGCCGTGATATCGTGAACGAGCCCAAGGCCAGCACTCATTCTGGCCCGGGGGGAAGGGGGCGGTTAGGGGCGGTTAGGGGGGTCCCGAAGGGGAGCCTGGCGGTGGTGGTTGGGCTTTCACAGAGATGAGCCTGATCCTCCCCACCCCGCAGAGAAAATCTATTTAAAAAAATAAACACCCCCCCCCCCCCGCAAAAAAAAAAACAAAAAACACACATACATCCAGGCCGGTGTTGTTCAGTGGTTGGCTCCCCATCAGCGCACGTGCTCAGGGTTGCAGGCTCCATCCCCAGGAGGGGGGATGCAGGAGGCAGTCCATCTATGATTCTTATCATTTTTTAAAATATTGAAAGTATTACACATCCCACTCCCTCCTTTTTTTCAAAGAATTATTTTATTGATTGATTTTTATTTTATTTTTTAAAAAATATATCTTATTTATTTTTTTTTACAGAGAGGCAGGGAGAATAATCGAGAGTTAGAAACATCCATGAGAGAGAAACCAATCAGCTGCCTCCTGCACACCTCCTACTGGGGATGTGCCCACAATCAAGGTACATGCCCTTGACCGGAATCGAACCCGGGACCCTTCATTCCCTAGTCCGACGCTCTATCCACTGAGCCAAACCGGTCTCGGCCATTGGTTGATTTTTCAAAAATACATATTTTTATTGATCTCAGAGAGGAAGAGACAAAAACATCAACGATGAGAGAGAACCATGGATCGGCTGTCTTCTACATGCCCTACACTGGGGACCAAGCCCACAACCCAGGCATGTGCCGTGACCCGAACCGAACTGGGACCCTTCAGTCGTTGGCCTTCTGGTTCATAGGTCGACACTCAACCTCTGAGCCACTGCAGCTGGGCCTTTGGTTGATTCTTGTGTGTTCCCTGACTAGGGGTCCAACCCACATCCTTGGTATATGGGGAGGACACTAACCAACTGAGCTACCTGGTCAGGGGCCTATGTGTCCCCTTTATTACCCCATTGACCCCCTCCAGCCAGCCCCCGCCCCTGTCCCAGACCCTCACCACTCCACTATGTGTCCATGCGCTGTGTCCTTATATATATGCATATAAGGTCTTTGGTTGGTCACCTCCCACCCACCTACCCTCCCCTGCCTTCCCTCCGAGATCCTGGACTCTGCTACCCGCTTCCATGTCTCTGGACCACTCCATCCATCTGTTTATTTTGTTACTTAAAGTCCATATATGAAGGCATGATTCTCATCATTGTTTCTCCTTCTCCCCTCTCCCTCCCTCTCTGAAATCGATAGAAACATATTGGTTAAAAACAAACAAACAAACAAAAAATAACCCACCAAAGCTTGAGAAAAGTGTGGTTGAGAAGCGCAGCAAGAAAGAGAACAACTTTCCGACAGTGGGAAACAGGAAGTAGTGGCACAATGGGAAGGAGGCTGGCCTCAGGGGTAACTGTTGGGAGAGTCTGGGTTGGTGACCAGGGAAGGTAGGGCTGGTTCGAAGGACGGGAGGGATGTGCAGGCAATTGGGAGCCACTGAGTTGCCCAGGCGTTGGCCATCCAGGCGTAGGAGTGGGTCTCCACAGGGGTGCCTTATTATTTATTGTTAAATGTATATTTTTAAATATTTTATTGACTTTAGAGGGGAAGGAAGAGGGAGAGAGTGATAGAAACATCAATGATGAGAGAGAATCATTGATTGGCTGCCTCCTGCACACCCCCTACTGGGGAATCAAACCCACAACCCAGGCATGTGCCCTTGGCTGAAATCGAACCTGGGACCCTTCAGTCCACAGGCCAACGCTCTATCCACTGAGCCAAACCAGCTAGGGTGTTAAATATATTTTTATTGATTACAGAGAGGGAGGCAGGGATAGATAGAAGCATCCATGATGAGAGAGAATCATGGATTGGCTGCCTCCTACACGCCCTGTACTGGGGATCAAGCCCACAACCTGGGCATGTGCCCTTGGGCGGGAATCTAACCGTGACCTGGCTCATAGGTGGATGCTCAGCCACTGAGCCACTAGAGCCGGGCAACAACGGGGCTTCAGGAGAGGAGTGTGTGGGGCTGGCTGGGCTGGCATTTTACTGCCAGGGGCACAGGGATTCCAAACGACTTGTAATTGTCAGGCAAGCTGCCACTACTAGGCATTATGTCACCTCCAGGGCCAACAGTGCCCCATAGAGGCTGCTGGGGGCTGCTGCGCACAAAGATGTTGGCTGATGACCTGGTTGGGAAATGGAGCAAGAAGTGAATGAGAGCCGAAACCGGTTTGGCTCAGTGGATAGAGCGTCGGCCTGCGGACTGAAAGGTCCCGGGTTCGATTCCGGTCAAGGGCATGTCCCTTGGTTGCAGGCACATCCCCGGTGGGAGGTGTGCAGGAGGCAGCTGATGGATGTTTCTCTCTCATCGATGTTTCTGACTCTCTATCCCTCTCCCTTCCTCTCTGTGAAAAATCAATAAAATACATTAAAAGAAAAAGGAAAAGAAGTGAATGAGAGCCCAGGCAGCGTGGCTGCGTGGTTGAGCATGGACCTATGAACCAGGAGGTCACAGTTCGATTCCCGGTCAGGGCACAGGCGGGGCTGCGGGCCCGATCCCTCTCTCTTGGGGCGCCACCTCTTGTGTCCTGTTGCACCCTGGCACCACCTTGGTTTGAAAGCAGAACTGACGTTTCCTTGTCGGAGCAGGATGGACAGCTGAGGGCTCTGCTGGGAGGACTTCCGGCTTCTGTGTAACCTGGTTTAGGGCATTTTGTAATTTATTTTAAAAACTTGGTTTTTATTGATATTTTTTTCATCTTCACCCAAGGATACTTGATATTTAGAGAGAGTGGAAGGGAAGGGAAGAGACGGACCCATGTGAGAGAGAGACACGATTGGTTGCCTCCTGGACACACCCTGACCAAGACTGGGGGTTAAGGCTGCAACCGAGGTACATGTCCCAGACTGGAACCAAACCTGGGACCTATAGTCTGAGGGCCAGCCTTCCATTTACTGAGCAGAAGGGCTCGGACTGTCACCTCCTTCAGCTGCTCATTCCCTCCTCCAGCCTAGGGCTCTCTCTTCCCTTAACTGTTTCTCTTCATCGGGCACATTTCCCATCCTGTTAGGTATTCTTCATGAGCTCAGGGCACATCGTCCTCAGGTTTCTTCTCGGCCCCTCCACCCCTGGTTCCCCTCCTAGAGCCGGCAGTGCCTCCAGGTCCTGGGGCTGGGCCTCAGCTCCTGGAGCGCATGTTCTGGGCCCATGGTCTCTGGGATCCGACACCGAAGGGCTCGCACACTCTGCTTCCTGGGGATCTGCGACTTGGAGGCCATTAAAAGGTCCTCTTGCATCGACTTGCAGTTCCTCACTTCCCCCTTCTTCTCCTCCCCCCAGACTTCTCCCCGCTGAATCCCTAAATTAGAGGGGGGAGGAAAGGCTCTGCAAAGAGAACAGTGTTAGGCACCAGTGCTTCCCTTTGCCTTTTTTTATTTTTTATTTTATTTTTTCTCTTGCCTGTCCCGCTCCCCAACCCCTGCCTTTTTTTTTAGTCTTTAAAAAAAAAAAAAAAAAAATATATATATATATATATATATATATAGGCAAGGAGAATATTCTATGATTATGTTTTTCATCTTCCACTCTGCACACGTTCTTTCTTTTAAAATATTTTTTATTGATTTTTTACAGAGAGGAAGGGAGAGGAATAGAGAGTTAGAAACATTAATCAGCTGCCTCTTGCACACCTCCTACTGGGGATATGCCCACAACCAAGGTACATGTCCTTGATCAGAACTGAACCTGGGACCCCTCAGTCCACAGGCTGACGCTCTATCCACTGAGCCAAACCGGTCAGGGCTGCACACGTTCAGTAAAGACAGGGTTTTCCCAAAAAATGCATGCCCACTCGGAATTATTGTACAGTTAGTGTTCATTAACATGCAGGTCATTCTAAAAGTTTAAAAGGACCTACAGAAATGAGTGATTTGTTTGTCAGTTCCTGATGACCGTCCTGGTGTTGGCACGGATGATACCATGAAGCAGGGGATCGCCGACACCTAGAATCATTGCGTGTAGCATAGATGTGCCCTCGGTTTGGGACAGTGGGTGGCTTTGTGCCGTAACCCCGTCTTTTGTGTATCCTCATAAAAAAGTCTAGTGGTACTTTAGGATAAATGTTCTTCAAAGCTCAGACTGGCTTCACCCATTATTTCAAATCAGTTAAACGAGAAAAAGAGTGAAAATTAAGTGAGTTCTCAGCTGTCACGAGTGTGCATATTTTTTCTGTTGACTACATGGTCGTGTTCTAGGTATATCCAGTTGGAACAAAAAACTTACCTGTCGTGTTTGTGTCATGGATATTGCGTACGTATTTAAAGGGTCACATAGGGCTTGATAGGAAATCTGTAATTTGACTAAGTTTATATTAAAGATACCTTTTAAAAATATATTTTATTGATTTGTTACAGAGAGGAAGGGAGAGGGAGAGAGAGTTTGAAACATCAATGAGAGGGAAACATCTATCACCTGCCTCCTGCACACGCCCTACTAGAGATGTGCCCAAAACCAAGGCACATGCCCTTGACCGGAATCAAACCTGGGACCCTTCAGTCTGCAGACTGATGCTCTATCCACTGAGCCACACCGTTAGGGCTGAAAGATACTTTTATGAAGTGAAAAACAAAACATAGATGTTTTATTCTCTAGGCCAGTGCTTCTCAACCTTTCTAATGCTACCACCCTTTAATACAGTTCCTCAAGTATCCTCAACCATAAAATTATTTTCTTTGCTACTTTGTAACTCTAATTTTGCAATCGTAATGTAAATGTCTGTGTTTTCCAATGGTCTTAAGCGACGCTGCTAGTGGTTCTCAACCTGTGGGTCTCAACATAACAGTAGCAAAATTACAGTTATGAAGTAGCAACGAAAATAATTTTGTGGTTTTGGTCACCACAGCATGAGGAACTGTATTAAAGGATCGTGGCATTAGAAAGGTTGAGAACCACTGCAAGGGAATTGAGCTAAAACATTTTTCTGTTTTATAAATGGGCCCAAATCTTAAATATGAAGGGCAAAGAGTGCTATCTTCAACCGCAGGTAGTCTTTTTCCTAATAAAAAAGGAAGTTGAGATACGCAAGGTTGTCATGCAAACTTAAGCATTGTTTCCCACTTTCAGTAAACATCCGATTTCCAGTCAGTGCTGACGTCCAGCTGTTTTGCTCACAACTAGAGGCCCAGCAGGTGTTTACTGACCTGGGCAGCCTTGTTGGAGCCAGTGTAGGGCTTTCCATTAGTCCTTTATGGATTCTCGCGTCTGGGAACTGTTGGCAGGGAATTGTTTAGAGAGACTCTCCTTCCCCCGGGACGAGAACTAGCTAGTAAACAAACAAACCCTCGCCCTTCATTATGGTGAAGCATAAGTCATAGCTTTTCTGCGTGAGTGGCTGTTCACCATGCTGCTCATGGTGGGACTTTTTCTCCTTAATTAAATTTCTGTTCATCGTCGCCAGAAGCCTCCCTTCCCCCAGAAGCGAGATACTAAATTTTAAACTGTTAGAGCTGGAGTTTATGGGAGTGAAAAAGATTTATGCTTAGTAGCTGGGACCTTAAGCAAATCGCTTCTGCGTTTCTTGATGAAATAGATAATTTTTTGCCCCACATGAGAGTGTATATAGGGAAGCTCTGTGGTGATGACAGTGTTCTCTACAAATACAAAAATGATGCTGTCATTTGTGGCTGAAGAGCACTGTATTTTGAAAACTAGAGGCCTGATTCAGGAAGATTCGTGCAAGAATAGGCCTTCCTTCCCCTGGCTGCCTGCACCACCTTCGCTCTGCCCTGGAGCTGCCTTCTGCCTCTTGCCTTGTCACGTCAATTTGCATATTCCCTCCTTATTGGCTATGGGCACTGCCATCTTTTGTCGTGTTACGGTCAACTTGCATATTCTGTCTTTATTAGATAGGCTGTTTTACAATAATTTCTTATGGGCAGTAAGTCAGAGCTATCAGATTTATGTGTTCCTAGTCTTGATATAGATAGGAAGTAGCCCGGGTGAGTTATACAAAGGACATAATGAATGAAACTTGACCCGGGAGCCTGTCCTCCTGGGCCGGTCGCTTTCTAAAGTAAGCTTCTGAGAACTGTTGGGAGTGACAACACCGAAGTGCACTTTCAGGCCAAGGAGTCCTTGTGTTCATTCCTCCAACCGGTTGGTGATACAGAGTCGAATCCGAGTTCTCTCTCCTCCCTCACCCCCATGCCTTCCTTGGAAGGATACAGGTCTTGAAGAGGAAAGACATAGTTGTCCCTTAGCAACGTGACTTTCTTGTTAAACTTCTTAGACCTGGGGACGGACAGTGAGATAAGGGTCCGCTGGTGGAGGGGTCGGGGTGAGTGGTGGGGGTCTGTGCTGTCTTCTCAGTCCTGGGAGGTGGAAGACAGAGCAGGGAGCCGCCTGGATCTGAGCATCTGGGGGCCCTCCCAGCCTTCGTCTGGGTCGCATGGAACGCTCGGTTAGAGTCACGTGCTTTCCCCTGTCGCAGGTTTAGTGTCATCACCGCTCTGTGGGCTCCTCCCCCGTGTAGACGCTCAGCTGTTCACCTGCCAGACGGTGAGCAGGGAGCAGTTTCTTCCTGTCTTCTCGAAACTTCCTTTTTTATGCTATCAGAGCCTTTGGAATTTTATTAGGTTCTGTGAGTTCATGTCATTCTCCACTCCACATTTAGGAAGCAGCAAAATGTGTGACAGTCATGGTCCCGTAACTGGTCTCCAAGGAATAAAAAAATTAATTTAAAAATCCATTAAGAGAAAGTTGTTTTTCCACACATGGATTTTAATATATTGCTTTTCTTCCCTATATATATATTTTTTTAAATTATTTTTTTTATTGATTTCAGAGAGGATGGAAAAGGGAGAGAGTTAAAAGCAATGATGAGAGAGTCATTGATTGGGTACTTCCCCCTTCCTCCCCCTGGGGACTGAGCCCGAAACCCCGGCTTGTGCCCTGACCCGGCTTCCCCAGCTATATTTCATTGAAGTCGGCGGCTGCCTGACCACGAATGGACTGTTTAACTGCAGATTCAGGGCTGTCTGGACAGTGTTTAACCTGGTGTCTCTAACAGGAATCGTACCCAGCTTCCTCACCAATATGGTTTGTGGACTCTGATGACCCAAATCTGACGTCAGTTCTGGAACGTCTAGAAGATTCTAAGAGCAACAGTTCGGTAAGAAAATACGTCCTGCTCCTTTCTCTTGTTCTTTGTGAACGTTAGGGAACTGCTTTTTCTGTCAAGTCTGTAACTGCAGTGAGAGCCAGAGGGACATAAGTGAAAAGTTTTTGTATAGAGAGAAATGCAACTTTCCATTTCACACAAAAATTAAAAACCTGTTGTCCTTTTTTATAAAAACTGATGAGTAACATTTGTGAGAACTAGTAAAATTTAAAGGGAACATAAAAATCTTCCATAATTTCTCTGCTTGCTATAACCATTATTGACATGATGTGTTTTTTCCCTTTCAGTGTTTCTCCCTTGTAGTAAAATACATATACTCATATATGTTTAAATAGTTGAGGTCATATTCTACATAGTTTATACCATTTTTTAAAGTTAGTATTATTATCCTATTTTTCCATGATGTCATAAAGTTCTTATAGAAAATATCAGTCGTTTTTTACAGGTGACATGATTATTTACCTAAAAAAAATACAAAGGAATCAACTGAGAAAAGAATTTTAAGATTACTGGTTAAAAGTGCTGTTATATAAAAATCAATGGTTCCCCCAAATAGCAACTATAATCAAATAGAAATACCGGAGAAAAGTATTTTGTTGATGATTACAATTAAAAATTTTTTTAAATGAACTACCTAGGAATAAACTTAGATGTATCAAGAAAACTATAATAATTTGCTGAGGGAATGAAAGACAGTGTGTTCCCAGATAATTAAACATGTTAGTTACCTTCATAGCTTCATGTTAATTTATAAATTGAATACAATTCCAGTAAAAAAAAAAAAAAGTCGAACAGACTTCTTTTTGGAACTTGGGAAAAATGAATTTAAAGTCTGTTTTGAAGAGTAAAAGTAGTGCAGCTGAAGAAAAAGTATGAAATGAGGTTTGTTCAACTGGGTTTTACATGGAGTACTGTGTCCTGACACTGGCCTGGGTGGGTAAAGGCTGGGAGTTTAGGAAGAGCCATGTAATTGAGAATTTAGAATGAGTGAAATTGAGTTAAAGCGCTCAAAAAGGAAAGGATCGATTATTCTAGTAATAGTATTGGGAGAGCCGAAACCGGTTTGGCTCAGTGGTTAGAGCACTGGCCTGAGGACTGAAAGGTCCCGGGTTCGATTCTGGTCAAGGGCATGTACCTTGGTTGCAGGCACATCCCCAGTAGGGAGTGTGCAAGAGGCAGCTGATCGATGTTTCTGACTTTCTATTCCTATCCTTTCCTCTCTGTAAAAACTCAATAAAATATTTTTTTAAAAAATAGTATTGGGAGAAATGACCATTTTGAGGAAATTAGAGTCTTACCTCAGATTATTGTCAAAATAAGTTACTTTTGCTTTAAACACGATTATTCCTAAAATTAAGAACGTCAGTTTAAAGAGGATTTGGGAAGTGAGGGCTGGTCTGCAGAGCCCTGAGATTAGAGGTAAATGGCTAACAAACAAAGGCCATGTCCACACCTGCTGCAGGGGCCGCAGGATGGGCAGGGGCCGCAGGACGGGGCAGAAGTCCCCTGGACCTGAGGGTGTGCGTGTTGTGACAGAAGTGACAGGGCCATGTTTCCATGTCTAAGATATCCATCAGAAGTGTTCATATAGTGACATGACACAGGGCAGACACTGGGTCTGCTGTTATAAAAAGTGAGTGTATTTCTGTAAAAGAAAAAAAATACCCACACTCGCCCTCCACTCTTTCTCGTGGTCTCTGCGTCACCTCAGAACCCAGTCTGGTGACAGAGTAAGCGTATTTCTGGACATTCCATCACTTCCTTCACCACAGCCAGGCCTGCCTTCTCGTTCTTATCTTTAGTTGGCAAATCAGGGACTCCCTTTCTGGCTCTAAAACTGGCCTGACGCAGCGCGAGGCGTGTGGGCGTCCCGCCGAAACACGCCGCCTCTGGGCGCTGATGACTGAGTGGCCACGGACGGCCTGTTAGAGGAGCACGGCTGAGTGTGGTTTTACGCTGGGTGGTATGTTGTGGTTCCAGAGCCGCCAGTCTCCTTGGAGGAGCACAGGCAACTCTCCGAGGCATTCTATGTGAAGAAGCAAGGCACAGGCCTTGTCTAGCCGGCCGCTGTTGTAGGCAGCGGTGTGAAAACTCTGTCTCTGCTGGCTTACACACTTTTCCCTGGGTGGACACGGGAAACTTAGTCACAGAGCACAGAAAAGCATGTGCTTTTTAAAACTATATGTTTTATTGATTTTTCACAGAGAGGAAGGGAGATAGAAAGTCAGAAACATCGATGAGAGAGAAACATTGGTCAGCTGCCTTCTGCATACCTCCCACTGGGGATGTGCCTGCAACCAAGGAACATGCCCTTGACCGGAATCGAACCTGGGACCTTTTAAGTTTGCAGGCTGATGCTCTATCCACTGAGCCACACTGGTTAGGGCTCTTCCTTCCTCTCTTGTTGGCGTGCTACTGGGCCCTCTGTAGGGCTGCACGGCCCTTGGACTTGCACACTGGCCCCAGTAGTATCCTCACCACATCATTCCATCCGGGGCTGAGGGGCAGCAGCTAGGTTGTTTCCCTTCCCGCTGGGCGGTCACGGTTGTAGCGTGTTGTGTCTGTCTTTGCTGACCTGTCTTGCAGCTCAGCCAGCAGCTGAAGTGGCTGGTATGTGAGCTCTGCAGACTGCACGGCCTTCCCGAGCACCTGGATGTGGAGCTGCTCGACCAGCCACTGCCCACCGGCCAGGTACTGTACGCCTTCCCTGGACCTGAGTGAAAGGAATGGTTTCAGGCCACTCGAAACCAGGGTGCTTTTCTTCACTGAGCACACAGCAAATTAGGGTTCGTTCTGCTGTTGAATGCTTTGTTTGCTTCACTGTGGGCACCACACTTCTCACTTTTAAAAATATATATATTTTTTGTTGATTTCTAAAAATATATATTGTATTGATTTCTTACAGAGAGGAAGGGAGAGGGAGAGAGAGTTAGAAACATCAAGAAACATCAGTCAGCTGCCTCCTGCACACCCCCCACTGGGGATGTGCCCGCAACCAAGGTCCATGCCCTTTGACCGGAATCGAACCTGGGACCCTTCAGTCCGCAGGCCAACACTCTATCCACTGAGCCAAACCGGTTTTGGCTAGTTACTTTATATGTGATTAATTGCCTTTGTTATTCCTAATGCACTTGTTAACTTGAATTGTTCAAAAATGTTTCTTTTAAAAAGCTAAGAAGTGTTTGTGAGTCAGAGCTGAGTTAAGTAGATATTTTTAGTCAGCGGTTCTCTGTGGAGTCAGGGCAGGAGGAGGACAGTCGGCCCCGAGCGTCTTCCAGAGCCCAGTGCGTGTTTGCCCACGTGGCCTGGCGCCTTCTCCTTCCTTTGCAGAATGGGACCACAGAGGAAGTGACCTCGGAAGAGGAAGATGAGGAGGAGATGGCAGAGGTGGGTTTCTTACAGAAGAACATTGTGTGGGTATCTTCATTACAGAAAATCTTAATTTCTCTAATCTCTTTATACACAGTGTTAGTGTGGAATAATGAAAAGCACACTGTTCCTGGAATTGAATATAATTGATGGCTTTAATTGAATATAAAATCTGGCTTTACCTCTAATGTATGCTTTTGGATAAATTGCTTCTCCCATGTCTCAGATTTGATTTTCTGGGAAATAAGAGGTCTTAACTTTTAGCTTTAAAGTTATATTTACATTGAATAGTAATAACTACTTAACCTATAATTTTTTTAATGTTTTTATTGATTTTTTTTTTTTTTTTTAGAGAGAGAGGAAGGGAGAGGAATATAGAGAGAGAAACATAGATGAGAGAGAGACATTGATCAACTGCCTCCTGCATGGAGACAAGCCTGCAACTCAGGCAGGGGCCTGACTGGTAATCGAACCCTGTCCTCCTGGTTCAAAGGTCGACACTCAACTGCTGAGCCACACCGGCGGGCTGTGATTGGTTGTTTCTGAGAACTGAGTTTCAGAAATCCTGTGTTTGAGTAAAGAGTTAGAGGACATTTCGGGGATGACTCGTTAGAAATAAGAGAACTCCCTCATGTTGAACATCCCCTGGAGTGTCCTAGAGTGGATTCCAGAGGCATTGAGCTGAGGCCGGTGGAAGCGCCGTCACCGTGTGATTTCAGACGTGTTCGGGCTCCGAAGTTGGTGTTTACATTCACACTCCAGAGTGAAGCTCTGCGTGCCCACATTGATCGGATAAAAAGGTCTTTGGTTTTAAAACATGTTTTGGTGTTGCATCTTAGAATTAATTGAATTATTACCTTATATTCTTGATTTGGAAAACTTTACATCTAAAATAGACTGTTTAGAGTACCTTTAGACCAGTGATGGGCAACCTTTTGAGTTTGGTTTGTCAAAATTCGCCAAAAAACCGAGCATAATGTGGGTGGTGTTTCACTTCGAGAAAAAACCTTACGTCTCTGTATGCGACCACATGCGGCCACATGTCATCGAAAATAGCTACGCGTGTCACACATGTCATAGGTTCGCCATCATGGCCTTCGACTAAAGACACAGTTGTGGGTCTGTTTTGTTGGTGAGTCTGAGGGAGGATAGTTCTTAGCCTTATCTAATTAGAGCGAGACTTTTTGATAGTTTGTCCTTAGTGTTTTCATGCAGTTTTTAACGTTGGGGGAGCAGGAACCCCTCGGGGCCTGTGTACAGGGAAAGAGACATTGTACCCCAGGAGCTTGTGTCCCTTCTAACTTCCCCTCACAGGTGGCCTAAAGAAGGAACAGCCATTTAGGGGAGCCGGGAAAGGCAGGAAACTGGACCTTGGAGGGATCAGGTTAGGGGGATAAGAAGGTATTTACAGGGCCCCGACTTCCCAGGGCCTGGACGTGTGCGAGTGCGCAGGATGCTGTCCTTTGGGAGAGAGGCAGATGGAAAAGGCCAGTGATTGGCTAGAAAGGGCAGGTGGCTAAACGCCTTGAATCTGAGTCAAACTGCTTCTCTTTGGTGTGATTGTTGACAGGAAGGCTTTGCTCAGAGGGTGGAGAGCTGGAACGTTGCCTAACAAGGTGGTGAATGCACGTTTTGTTCTGGGCTGATGAGTACTCAGGTGGAGAAGCCGTGTGGACAGGACTGTGGCCAAGGATGAAGTGTAGGAGAGACTCTGCTCAGGGAACCCTAAAGACACATGTTTGGAGGGAGCTCAGGGGGAGGGACTCGTTCGGGGCAAAGGATGGAGGTGCGAGGGGAAGACGCTGGAGCCTGGATTGGCGTGGCCGCTCCCCTGGTCTGGAAGCCACAGTGAGCGAGGCTGCTTGAGGACAGAGATAGTCGAGCTACCAGAACAAAGTGTGGACACAGGATTCTTTTTATATATATTTCATTGATTTTTTTTTTTAGAGAGGAAGTGGGAGGGGGAGAGAGAGAGAGACAGAGTCAGAGACAGAGACATCAATGATGAAAGAGAATCATTTATTGGCTGCCTCTTGCATGCCCCACACTGGAAATCGAGCCCACAACCTAGGCATGTGCCCTTGGCCAGAATCAAACCTGGGACATTTCAGTCTGCAGGCTGATGCTCTGTCCACTGAGCCACACCGGCCAGGGTGAACCAAGCTTATTGGTGCCTCAATGCTAAACTATTTCAGATCTCTTCATAGGAAACTGAAAAGATGGCTTCTTTGGTAATAGCTATTAAATATGCTTTACTCAGATTCTAATTGTTATAGCAAAATAAACAGGGAGCCTTTAAATGGGCATGAAGGCTTTTTACAAACCCTTCCCGTAGGATACATGGATGTTCTCTTCTCCCTCTCGAGTCGGCAGGTCAGCCTTTGGCAGGAGTGTGAACACACTCCTATGTTGCTGATGTTTGTAGGACATAGAAGACCTGGACCACTACGAGATGAAGGAAGAGGAGCCTGTCAGCGGGAAGAAGTCGGAAGATGAAGGAATTGAAAAGGAAAACTTGGCAATATTAGAGAAAATTAGGAAGACTCAAAGGCAAGACCATCTAAACGTATGTGTGACATTCGAGAACCTGCACTTAACGTGGTTAAGTAGCGTCATCGGCGGCGGCGGCCAGACACAGGGCCCTCATGAGGGCGCCCCTCAGCGGCTCCTCCGGCCGGCGTGTGGCTCAGGCAGTTTTGTTGCTGTAGTGTTTTTATTGGCGGATTGACGTTTCTCATCTGCTGGAAGCCATTCTCACCCTGTTCATCTGCCTTTTCCCTTCCGGGATCCCCCATGTCCGCCTCCGCTGTCTTCTCACGGGGGTCTGGGTTTTAATTCCGTCTCCGAGCAATGCAGTTCAGGCCACCTCCCAGAGTGCTCCCTGGCAGGACGCAATGTGATTTTGTCTTTGCCATCACGTCTTTGGGTGAAGCAGCGGGCGGTATGAAAGGAACGCTCTGTGACGGGCATGCCTCATGGCTTCAGTTCCCTTGACTACATGCATGTGGGCACCAGGAAACCTTCTAGGTGATTCTCTGAAGCAGAAGGAGAGTCCTGTCCACAAATGCCAGACAGAGGAGAGAAACATCACGTGAGAGGTGGGGTTTCTGTGTGAACACCACCTGCTGCCTTAATCAGAGCCACTTCTTAGCCCCATGAGGCCCGAGGGCCCGTTGTGCTGTCTGGGCTCTGTCTCGGACATGATGAATTTTCATCCAAGGAGACACAGCTGTGGCAAATGGGTGGCTCACTTTCCCTCTGGCAGCCTTACCTACTATGTAAGTTCAATTGGCAAATCTTTTTTAGAGCAATGAGATGTAGCCATTCTGTGCGCTAATGAAGGATGAGTGTCATTTCATGTGTCTAAAGCATAGATGAGCCTGGGGGTTGTGTGAGGTGTGGGAGGTCATGTGGGAGGTGGGAAGTCACATGGGCCATGGGTGATCCCTTGCTGCAGGCTCATTGGGTGAGGCAGCTGGTGATGAGGGAAACTGTGCTGTGGGACATCCTATGGGAAAGCTGTGTCTTCATCTAGATTTTGCTGCGAATGTAAAACTACAAAATAAATCCTTAAACACATTCAGGGGAAATGGGTGGATCTAGAAGAGACACAGCGGAGTCCCAGGTGTGGCCAAGGCCCTGGAAATTGGACATCCTGGCTGGACTTCATGGCGGACGAGAAGAAACAGGAAATGAGCCAGGCAGGCCCTGTTTTATGGTCCTGTTTAAACTTCATAATCTTTGACTTAACATGTCCAGCGGTGATCCGCGTTGGAACTGTCGTTGGACACGTTATTTCAGCTCACAGGCCGGGATCTCAGCCGTCTGGCCGTAGGTCCCGGTCAGTGTCACCTTGTGTTTCAGGGCGCAGTGTCCGGGTCAGTGCAGGCTTCAGACCGGCTCATGAAGGAGCTCAGGGACATCTACCGCTCGCAGAGCTACAAGGCAGGTGAGCACGACTGCACCTTTTCCGTGTCTGGAGTCCAGCTTGCTTCTCATAGTTGGACAGAACCAGAACTATTTACTGACTTCATGTGAGGGATGTGAAACATAAATGTGACCGAGTTATCAGCAGATGTGGGTGAAATAGAGTGAGTGTACAGCACCCTCTACCCTTCCTTATCCATGGTTTTAGTTACCCACAGTCAGTGGGGGTCCAAAATTTTTAAATGGAAAATTCCAGAAGCAATTCATAAATTTTATTTATGGAGAGAGAGATAAACATCGATTTGTTGTGGCACTTTCTGATGCATTCATTAGTTGATTCTTATATGTGCCCTGGCTTGGCCTTGAACCCACAACCATAGCTTATCAGGTTATCCTAACCAACTGAGCTATCTGGCCAGGGCTGGTCCATAAGTTTTAAACTGCACACCATTCTGTTCTGAGCAGCGTTTCTGGAAGTTTACCTGTAGAAACCCATTAGCATGCAGGTAAATGTTTGTATAACGGCTTGTCTTTAAATGGTAAACAACTTGTTTCTCCAGCACTGTTTGGAGTAGCAGGACATAAACACTAATGGGATGTAGGGTGGAATTAGGTAAATTATGCTGTGTCCATAAGATAAGTTACTGCAGAAATATTAAGAAATCGACAATAGGTTTCTATAGATCAGGAAGTTGACGACAGGAGATGAAACTATATATGTGGGTACGCCCATTTTTATAGAAATGTGTGCGTGTGTGTGAGAAAGGTGCATAGGATTTCATGTGATTTCTTCTCCCATTCAGTTAACTGGACATAGTTTCTCACCTCGTTACAGAAGCCTCTGTTAACGGCCCTAAGTGTCTGGGAAGGACATGAGGTGCTCAACTCTCATGGCAAAAATTTCCGTGTAGCTCTGTCCTACTTTCAGGGGCAACATTCCTAGCTCTGGGGCTGTGTAGTGTCTATACTTCACTGGAGTAACAGCTACGATCAGATGAATAGTCAACTAATGCACCATGTCTTCTCAGGGTTTTACTCAGTGGAGCTCATCAATGACAGCTTATATGACTGGCATGTGAAGCTTCAGAAGTAAGTGCTTTTCCTGCTCACCCTCTGGCAGTAATGGCTGACACAGACCTGCATGGAGAGCCCCCGAATTTCGAACCCTTAGGACACAGCTCTCCGTGGCACGTCAGCTCCTGAAGTCGCTCTGGGGTGTTAGGATGAGCTGCTTCTTGGGCTTTGTAACAGTGAGGTGAGGAAGTGGGGAGAGAGGAAGGGGCGGCCGTGGCTGTGGGGGTAGTATCTCCTGGAGGAGGTGAGATGGGGCTACGGACACAAGTGGATTGAAGAACCAGGTGAGATTGACGGTGGTGGCACTTGTCTGTGAAGGAAGGAATTTGGGAAGACCTGAGCATGTAGACCATTACCACACAGGTTGGATTTTGTCAGTGGCTTCATTTTCTCTGCTCTCATCCATGGTAAATGTATCTCCATGAACCCTTGTTTAATAATGCAGCTTTAGGAAAGGAGATTACTTTTTTTTTTTTTGAGTCCTTGAGACAATTATGTACAGACTAGAGGCCCGATGCACGAAGATTCGTGCAAGAACGGGCTTCCTTCCCCCGGCTGCCGGCACCGCCTCCGCTCCGGCCGGAGCCGCCTTTCCGCCTTCCCACACTGCCCAGAGGCCCGGAGCATCCGGGGTGGTGCAGAACGCCTGCAACAATGCAATGGGCCCATCCTGTCCCCACTGTGATTGCAAATTAACCTGCCATCTTTGTTGGGTTAATTTGCATACTCACACCTGATTGGCTGATGGATGTCATGAAGGTATGGTCAATTAGCATGTTACTCTCTCTTTTTTTTTAAATATATTTTATTGATTTTCCACAGAGAGGAAGGGAGAGGGATAGAAAGTCAGAAACATCGATGAGAAAGAAACATCGATCAGCTGCCTCTTGCACACTCCCTACTGGGAATGTGCCCACAACCAAGGTACATGCCCTTGACCCGAATCGAACCTAGGACCTTTCAGTCTGCGCGCTGACGCTCTGTCCACGGAGCCAAACTGGTTTAGGCAGCATGTTACTCTTTTACTAGGTAGATGACATGACCATCTTCTCTAGAATGACTGCTAACTTTGAATCACCAGAGGAGAATAGATTGAGAATATTGTGATATGTTTTTTGTTGTTTTGAATCCTCATTTGAGGATATTGTTTCCACTGATTTTTAGAGAGTGGAAGGGAGGGAGGGAAAGGGGAAGAGAGAGAGAGAAAGACGTTCACATGAGAGAAACACATGGATTGGTTGCCTCTCCTACGAGCCTTTACCAGGGATCAGACCTGCCACCAGCTACATGCCTTTGACTGGGAAGGAACCAGGACCCTTCAGTGCTTGGCCGACGCTCTAACACGAAACCCCATCCAGGGCTGGAAGAGCAGGGTCTTTCCCTCCTGCTCTCCCTCTCTTTTTAAAAAAAATATATCTTCATTGATCTCAGAGAGGAAAGGAGAGAGAAAAGCATCAATGATGAGAGAGAATCGTTGATTGGCTTCCTCCTGTATATGCCCCAGCGGGAATGGAGCCCACAACTGGGCATGTGCCCTGACCCGGAATGCAGTCGTGACCTCCTGGTTCATAGGTTAACCCTTGAGCACACTGGCCGGGTTGTGATCTCTTTTTGAACATAACATTTCATCTCATGGAGTTGGGGTTCTAGGATTTGCTTTTCCCCGGAATAGCGGTAGAGCTTGTCTGCTCAGAGCTTACCCTGGGGCTTTGTGTCAGCGCTTGGGCGGGGTCCTTTTAAAGGTCGGTGAGAAAAGAATCTCTGACTTTTTTTTTTTTTTTTTTTGTAATTCTTAGGGTTGATCCTGATAGTCCTTTGCACAGTGACCTTCAGATCTTAAAAGAAAAAGAAGGCATAGAGTATATTTTGCTTAATTTCTCTTTTAAGGTAAGAAAACTGTGACTGAACTTACGTGCTTCTCGTGGGAATGCATATTCGTATGATTGCTTGGGAAAACAGTTGGGGGTTTCTTGTGCCCTGCGTCCAGCGATCCCCTGGGTCTGTGCCCTGCACAGACACATGCTCGCTGCACGGGGGCCTGTTCAGGGCGGCCCCAGGCATGGGGCCCCCATAGGAAGGCTTCCATGAACGAGCAGAGCGATGGGGCCACCGGATCAGTGACTAATAAACAGAATGGTTTACTCCTCGGAGTAAAATGGTCTTAGGGATCACAGTGGTGGCTTTCAGTCTTTAGTCTCTAAGGAGGACTGTGTGACCTGCTTTTCTGCACTGAGAGGAGGGGCTTATGCAGCAGCTGTCTTTCTGGGGGTGTTTGTACAAAAACCTCAGACACCCTGTTCTAGGCATGAGATGTGCTTTCGCCTTCCCCTCCACGAGGGTTGAGTTTCCATAGCTTATGGATTCTTTTGGATCTTAAGGACGGGTGGAGGTGGGGAGAGAGTGAGGGACTGGGCTTACACCACAGGTTCTCTCGGTAAGCTGTGTTTGGACAGATGCTTGAGCCATAGCTCCCTCCCCTCCAGCTGGCTCTGTCAGAAGCCTTTGCTGCTTCCTTATCCCCTTGTGTTTGGTCATAGACACCGCACAGCTTGCAGGTATTTCTTTGGCCTCCCTGGCGGTGTTCTTGGAGGTGAAGGCTGGTTCCTGGGCCTCTGGCTCGCCTGCCTCTGCTGCCACCTTCTCGGCTGTCCCGGGCTCGGCACTGCCTCCGCACCCGGGCGTCAGCTGGGCGTCTCCTCACCGTCTTGTGGGGCCGGGACCCTGGTTGTTTAGCTGGAGCAGCTGTCAGCGTGTAATGTTTGGGTCTCTGGGCTCAAACCCACCGTGTCGTAGGTGCTTTCTGTTTATCCTCCTCGCTCCGGCTGTTTCTTACTCTTGGGGACTTTTATTTCATCACTCTGTGTCCCACCATCTGTCTGCTTGGTGCACACATGGCCTCGTGTGCTTCTTCACCACCTGGCAGTCACCATGATGTCCTTAATGTGTTGGAGCCGAACACATTGCAGTGTATGTTTTCCCTGTCCATGTAAAAGACCGTAGGGCATGACTCTGGCCACCAGGTGGCTGGTCTGCGTTTTGACTCGGACCCGGAGCTGGCGAGACATAGCTGAGCCTCAGATGCTCACGGGGGTCTGCGTGCACGATGGCGCTTTTTGTGGTCTCAGTCTCCGGGCACCTGTCTTCGCCCTGAGGAGCAGCCTTAGCGCCTCCCTTTGTTAGCTTCATTGTGGACATTTGTAAATCTACTTCCCAGCACACTGAGTTTTCTCCCATACATCCTTCCTGGGCTAAACTCATCCATTGAGGTATTAGTTTTAGTCATTGCATTTCCAAGTTTCAGTATTTCTGTGTAGTTTATTTTTCTTTTTAATTAGTCTATTTTATTGATTTTTTTACAGAGAGGAAGGGAGAGGGAGAGGGAGTTAGAAACATCCATGAGAGAAACATCGATCAGCTGCCTCCTGCATACCTCCTACTGGGGATGTGCCTGCAACCAAGGTACATGCCCTTGGCCGCAATGGAGCCTGGGACCCTTCAGTCCACAGGCCAACACTATCCATTGAGCAACACTGGTTGGGCCTGTAGTTTATTTTTCTATCATAGTTCTCTGCTGGGATAATCCGTCTTTGCTTTGCTTGCTTATATGCAGCATAGTTATTTTAAAATCTGTGCCTCATAAATACTGATTCCTTGTGTCTTTCGTTTGCTCCTTGATTTCTAATTATGTCTTCTTCGACCTCATGTAACTTGTCTGTAGTGACCCTGTATACGACAGCTAGGGAGCTGATTGGAGCCTCGACGCTGCTCTTCTCCCGATTGG
>CM050530.1:11546222-11698722 GCA_027563665.1 Antrozous pallidus | reverse complement strand
GTATGCATTTACTGCCCTTTGTGTCCCATTGTGTGCTGTGGATATGTGTCCTGTTCATTGTTGGTTTTGGTTTAGTGTCCTGTAAAGTACAGTCACCCCTAAGAACATGTAACCTAGCGACCCCTCCTGTGCTCCCTCCAGAGTCCTGGTTCCTGGACAACGTGGCCTGAGAGCCTGAGTCAGAGTCACGCGTCCTGAGGCGTTAGCGAGTGTCGGGACGAGCCGAGTGCTCACCTGGGGTGGTGCCTGTGCAAGCGCAGGTCCTGTGAACGGTGTCAAGTCCCCTGGCCGGGGCCCGCCTCCGATGGTGGCGCCCCTCTCCCATCATGCACGCTTACCATTCGCGATAATCCCAACATCAGATCTCCTTTATAACCTTCATGGCCTCACCTTCTTTCACTGCGTTCTCGGTGAAGCCGAGTCTCGTCTCTGACGGAGGTAGCGATTGATGGGGTCAGGCCTGTGCTCCCTGCCGTCCATGCCCTCGCAGCCCTGTGGCTGCTGCCATTGTCTTCTCGTCTCCAGTTGCCACGAGGTCTGTCTCGCCAGCCTGTGAGGAAAAAGAGCAGTGTTTGCGCAGACTTCATAGCTCACAGTGCTGGTGGGAAGGTGGTTCTGGGTGTGAGGAAGCAACAGAGAAAGGCAAGTCCTTTTCTCTGAAGGGAGTGATCGTGAGCCTCTGCTCTGCTGAGTCTTGAGCTGTGTTTTGTGCTGTGGCTTTAATGGCAGCGGGAACTTGTCCCTTCCTTGATGGCTTGCTTTTGGGAGGTCAGCACAGCCCTGCGTGGAGGTACTGGGTCTGGTGCAGACCACGCCGAGGTGAGCCCCACAGGACACAGGGCTTGGTGCTCCTGCTGGTGGGGGAAGCAACCTGGGAGGAGTGAAGCGGGATTGATTTTGTATCCAGACAGTCTTCTGGTTCAGAAGTGGGACAGGCTCAACCTGAGCAAGTCTGGGTTTCATGGCTGAGCTTTGAAGCCCTAGACGAGGGTCTGGGGTGTCAGAACCAGGCGGGGCCTCCGTGTGGCTTCTGCTCGAGGGTCTCAGGGCCCGTTGCTAGGTCCCTGCCTCCGGCTTCCTCGCTGCTAGCCACAGCGCCTCATCCACCGGCCCCAGCCCTGGTTCTGGTGCCAGGACTTCGTTGTGGTGAGCTGTTTTCAGGGGGCTTCGTTTTAAACACGGAATCTAAGTGGATATGAACCGAGCTTGTGTCTAGTATCCCACACTCATCTTCAGTAGAAAAGCCAGTATATGGAGCTTGTACGTTGACACTCACGTCCAGTTTGCTCATAGAAAATGGCTGTACAGACAGTGCCAGCTCACACTGGCTGGATCAGGCGTTTTGACTTCACCGTGGTGTGGAAGTGATGTGATTCAGAGGAACCACATTTTGGATTTGCTTCCGGATCTTTCCGGGGCAGTGCTGCATGTGTGTGATGCTCTCGAGATGCCGGGCAGCGGCCCTGAGTGCGGCTCCCGTCAGGCAGGGACCATGAGGGTCACTGACTGCTGGCCTGCTCCTGGGAGAGCTAGCTCTGCCCACAGTGGGTTCAGGAGCGTCCGGCGCAATGACCCTCTGGCCACCCGGGAGTGTCTGTGTTGTAAACCTGGGAAACGCTACCAACCCCAGTGTGAGCTTAATTTTCACAGTTGGTTTAAACTTGAAAATTACCGTCAAGAAAGTGGCTAACTTAGTAACATGGTGGTTTCAGAATTAAAGCGCCCCTCTGTTTCAGGCTGGTACACCCCTCCGAAGGAAGACGGCTAAGCGGACAGGCTGTCCCCGGCTCGGACCAGCATTGCTTTAAAGAGTTTCCCACGTGCAGACCAGCTTCGAGTGCCCATAACAGCAGCCCGGCGACGTTAGCTGATAGACACTTAGTGGACACCCGTCACCTGGCACCCCGCATACGTTACAGCCTCCCCATCCGCTCATTAGGAATCTCGGACTCAGCAGCGGGGCCTGCACACACTGGCCACTCCCATCACCTCTTTCTCTCGGAAAATGGAATCGGTTAAGCAGGCAAGTCAGCACCAGGTTCCTGGAGGCGCAGCTTTAGGGCGACGTCTCCGTATGAGCGCGTGCGCTGAGAGAACGTGAGTGTATTGTTCCCTTAGAGCCAATAAAGGTCATTTGGTGTTCCTTTTGGTTCAGAAAATCTAAGGTCTTCTAAATCGAAGCAGCCTTTTCTGGTTAGAACCATTCTATGATATTGCCAAAATGACACTCCGGGAATGTGACACTTTATGGCCGTGTGACAATGGGGCCACTTCCCACAGACACGCTGGTAACCGAGGGCAAGGCCTGTCAGCGCCTCAGCTGCCGCCCTAACTCCACGGGCATGGCTCTCGCTGGCTGCGCCCTGTCGGTTCAGTGTGTCGGATGGAGGCCTGCAGTTGAGATCTTGAGGTTATTTAAAATACTAAGTCATTTTCCATTTCCATTTTATTAACGGGATGTTGCAATCATTTGTAAACTAATAAACTTATAAAGTGATTGGCACACAGACAGACTCCTTGAGCAAAAGCTGCACAGCTAAGGACAAAAATATCCCTAATTTGGAGACCTAAAATTTTTTGCTACAGCCATAACAATGGCTTTTACTTAAAAGACTAGTAGGAACTCCACACATATTAATTCTTTTATAAAACTTGACTCAAATCAGTATATATACTCTTCATTCTCTTTGCCTTACCTGAATCCTGTTAGATCGGAAATAGGTTTTTTATATACCCACATTTGGTTTAAAAGTAAGGTCTAGCTATTAAGCACTTTTAAAACAAAATCCAGAAGCACATTTTCTGCACAAATCACTTACAAAGTTCAGAAGTGTCTCTTTGGCACTTGGTCCAAGGGTCAGTTTTTAACTTTGTAAGCTGCCTGGGAGAGGCCCGCTCGGCTGCATTGTGTGGGGGGCAGTGGGGGCGGGGGTCCTGGGTTCCTGCTCACCCGGTTACATTTGTGCTCCGTTCTGATACAGTGGCTCAGACAAGCAACAAGGCAAAATTCTTTAAAGCGTTACAGTTCCTTACACCTAAGGCTGAATCTTGAATACATTATTGAATTCTTGAATATCCTGATGGCTAGCAGGTTGACAGCTGCACATTTGGCATGCTTTGTTTTTATTTGGAGTTTATTTTTCATTGCAGATTTATTTGGCAATGTACAGTAAATTTTGTAAACTTGCATCAAGTTTATGAATAAAGAATCATTTAAAAAATAACTCTGTCCTTTACCCTCATTAGAGGTGCCCTTTGCTCAGGTGTCTATAGTTCTGTGGAGTCTGGAGTAGGACTGTGGGGCGATGAGTGAGGAGGGACTCGAACGGGAAAGCAGGTTGGTTTGACAAGAGTGAGACCAGAAACGTGTGGGGATGTGGTGAGCGCGAGTCTCTCTCCATCTCTTCACTCTCCCACACTCATTCAATAGAAATGTCTCGTGGCCGCCCCTAGCTCCCCGTGTCAGTCACCTGCTCCCCCTTTGGGGTCCCCGTGGCCTCCTCACACTCTGTCAAGTTCTCACAACAGTAAGTCCGGAGCAGGAGCACTCCCACCAGCTCCCCTGGGCGTGGCTCAGATGCTTGGAGGTTTTCTCTGGGCGGATGGCACCTTTGGGTTGAAAGTTATGGGTGGACGGGCCGTCATGCTACTGGGACCCTTCTCCCGATCCCTGCCCCACGGATTGCCCTCCCCTTCCTGGCCGAAAGGAATGTCTGGTGAAAAGGATGAAGCAAGCCATCATCTCCTTGGACCCCGGTTCTCAGCATGTCATTTGGGGAACCCTGCAAGGCCCTTTTAGGAGGTTTTGAAGGTCAAAAGTTATCCTATATAATAAAAGCCTGATATGCAAATTGAATGGAGGAACAACTAGTCACTATGATGCACACTGACCACCAAGGGGGCAGATGCTCAATGCAGGAGCTGCCCGCAGGTCCCAGGACAGCCAAGGTGGGTGCCAGTGGGGGCCCCCCCAATCACCCCACCAGTCACCCTGCAGAGAGAGGTGACTGCAGTGGCAGTGGGGGAGGGAGCTGGGGGCCGGGCTAGTGAGTGGGTGGTGCCGGGCTGGCTAAGGTGGGTGCCAGCAGGAGCACCCCAATTACCCTGCTGGTTGCCTCACAGATAGGCCCTGATTGCTGGCCAGGGCTAGGGACCCCACTCATGCAAGAATTTTGTGCATCGGGCCTCTACTTTTCCTAATAAAACATTTGCTGTTTTCAGTCTTCTCTCAACGTGCAGAGGAGTTTTCCAGGGGCCACAGCCTGTATTCTGAGGCCAATCCAGCTGCCTCCTTTAAAACCAGGAAATTAGAGGTTTGCAACATGTTGAGATGTCACTCTTGGGGGTTGGGAAGGCATGTGTCGTTTTTTACCATAAAAATGTTTCTTGTTACTGTGTTTCTTGTTACCTTAACATTACAGTGTTTTAATATGGCTAATATCAACAGACCAACAGGAGCCCTGCCCTGGCCGGTGTTCTCAGTGGGTAGAGCGTGGGCCCAGGCACTGAAGGGCCCCAGGTTGGATTCCCCTGGCAAGAACATGACCCTGGTTGTGTGGGCGGCCTTCGGTGGCAGCCAATCTGTGCATCTGTCTCCCAGCGGGTATTTCCCTCTTGTCCCCTCCCCTCCCTTCCACTCCCTAAAAGTCAAAGGAAACGCCCGGTGGTGGTGGTGGGGCGGGGGAGTTGGGGCGCGGGAGTCCCGAGGCCAGGAAGTTTTAAATCCACCGATGAGACCAGTGACGGGAGGAGCCAGAGCTGGGTCAGCCGGGCAGTGGGACGGGGAGGAGTAGAGGTCCGGGCACAGGTGTACCAAGCGGGGAGGGGGAGGCAGGGTGCAGGTGGGGGAACCGAAGAGCAGGCGCGGGGTGGGGGGGCGAGTTGCAGGCGGAGGGACTGAGGTGCAGGCGGGAGGATCGAGGTGCAGGTAGAGGTCCAGCCGCACCACGCAGGACCGCAGCAGCGCCCGTTCCCACACACGAGGGCGGCTTCTAGAGCAGACACCGAAAGCTGGGCTCGTGGTGCCAACAGGCTTTGGGGAGATGGGGGGGGGCGGGGCGGTGGAAACTTCGCTATGCCTGCGGGACTGACAGCTGCAGGAACAATCCCCCTCCGCCCCGATCCAGCGGAAGCCCGATACAGGAGGTCCCGCCCCATCCGGAAGTAGCGCGCTTGCGCAGTGGGCACCGGCCGGAGCTGGATCTGGTGCAGCTTCCTGACCCCTGGGCGCAGCGGTCCTTCCCTGAGAACCTGCGGGGCGGGATGGAGCCGGCAGGCGGCGGTGGCGGCGGCGGTTTCCTCGCGGATCCACCGGGCGCCTTCGTGCTGAGTAAC
This sequence comes from Antrozous pallidus, assembly GCA_027563665.1. Lineage (NCBI taxonomy): Eukaryota > Metazoa > Chordata > Mammalia > Chiroptera > Vespertilionidae > Antrozous > Antrozous pallidus. Next base: position 11,693,388 of record CM050530.1, on the reverse strand, counting down.
CTGGCGGAGGTGGTGGAGCGGGTGCTCTCCTTCCTGCCCGCCCCGGCGCTGTTGCGGGTGGCCTGGTGAGCGGCGGACCGGCGGGACTGCGGGCGGGTTCCGGCGGGGCGGGGCGGGGCGGGGCGGGGCGGGAAGGACGCCCGCTCACCTCACCGACTTTGTGGTCGCCCCGCAGCGTCAGCCGACTGTGGAGGGAGAGCGTGCGCCGGGTGCTGCGAGCGCAGCGCGGGGTGGCCTGGATCTCGGCGGGCCCAGCGGACGCCGGCCTCCCGCAGGAACACTGCCTGGTCCGCGCGGCGGCCGCGGAGCTGCAGGCAAGTGGAGGACGCGGGGGGCCGGAGCGTTGGAGCGTTGCACGGGTCTGTGCCGTGAGGAGGGTGCGGGGGGGGGGGGGGTTGCACGGGCCGGTACATTGTGGGTACGAGGAGTTGCACAGGCCGGTGCAGTGAGGTGGGGGAGTGGGTTGCACGGGCCGGTGCAGTGGAAGGAGGGTGCGGGCAGTTGTACGGGCCGCGGAGGGTTGGGGGGAAGAGAAGGTGGGTTGCACGGGCCGGTGCAGTGGGGAGGGACGTGGGAGAGGGGTTGCGCGGGCGGTGCGGGTGCTGGGCCGGTCTGAGAGCTCGAACTCTGGTTGTACCCCAGTTTCTCTCACGGGGTTGTTTTTTAGAATTTGGGGACCATTTGCTGGTGACAGGTGAACATGTTGCAGCCTCGGGTGTAATGACCGCATCTCCTAAGGAGGTGCCGGGGTTTCGTTGGGCCCTCCCTCACCTCCATCCCGGAGCGAGCGCTGCTGACCCTGTTGGTGCAGAAAAGGCGGTGGAGGCCCTCGAACAGAGACAGAGCCCAGAGCTCGTCTGAAATCCACATATTTCCTTAAGCCCCGACCCCATGTCCAATTTGGACCCCGATTTCAAATGATGGGCAGCCCCTGGGCAGCTGAAAACTCCTTTGCACGCAGGTGAGCTCAGGTGACAGAGGCTGCACTCTGGGGGTGGGAGACAGGGGAGGAGGAGATTGCTCTTCCCTCTCTTGTGCTTCCCTGCTACCTGCAAACCGGACATTGCACCACCACCCTCAGGGTCAGGATGTGCGGCCAACACATTCCTATCAACTCACCCCCGTCTTCGGTTCCGTCTTTCCTCTTCTCCCAGTGCTGTCCTTCCAAGCCAAAGGCATCAGTTTAGAGTTTTATGTTGCATTTATTCCTCCTGATTCTTTTAAAAAATATGTTAATTAAGTTCAGGGAGGAAAGGAGAGGGAGAGAGAAACATCAGTGAGAGAGCATCCTGGATCTCTGCCTCCTGCACGCCCCCCACTGGCGATGGAGCCCGCAGCCCAGGCCTGTGCCCGGACTGGGAATCAAACCGTGACCTCCTGGGTCTTAGGTCGGTGCTCAACCATTGAGCCACACCGACTGGGCTTGTCCTGATTCCTGATTCTTTGTCCTGGAACGTTTCCTTCAAGCTTTTCCTGGACTTTCACAGCTTGGACATGTGTGTACATAGCAGGCTTTCACAGCTAGGACATGGCAGGCCGGTCATGTTCTAAAGCTTCTGATGTTGGTTAGGTTGACATTATGTATCGTTGGCTGATGCTGGGCTGTCATCATTGCTGATATTACCTTTGATTTTTTAAAAATTTCTTTAGTAACGTGTCAGTCCGATGTTTCTACTGTCAACTTACTCTTTTTCACATAAGTGTTTGGTGGGGAGATACTTTGAACCTATAAGGTTTATATCTTGTTTCAAAGTATTCATTTATTTATGTCTATATAGACTCTTAGTCCCTTTTATTCAGTGCCACTTGGGGAAGCCCTAGCAGGTTGGCTCAGTGGATAGTGTCGGCCCGTGGACTGAAGGGTCCCAGGTGTGATTCCGGTCAGGGCACAGGCCCGGGTTGCGGGCTCGATCCCCAGGAGGGGGCGTGCAGGAGGCAGCCGATCCATGATGCTCTCTCATCATTGATGTTTCTATCTTTCATTCTCACTTTCTCTCTGAAATCAATTAAAAAATATTTTTAAAAATATCATAGGGCTAACTCAAGAATTAAAATCAGGATACACAGAGGAATGTGGAGCTTCGTACCAATAGAAGCAGTTAGCAAATTTAAACTGGCAGTTGGACATCCCTCTCACAATCCAGGACTGCTGGCTCCCAACCACTGGCTTGCCTGCCAGCCTGATCACCCCCTAACCACTTCCATGCCATCCTGATCAATGCCTAACCCTCCCGTGGTGGCCCGATTGACCCCAACTGCCCTCCCCTGCCATCCTGGTTACCCCCAACTGCCCCTTCCTGCCAACCATCTTGTGGAAGCCATCTTTGGCCCCAGGGGGTGGCCATCTTGTGTGAGGGTCAATTTGCATATTTCTTCTTCATTATGGGATATTTTACTATGTAGCTTTACACTGATTTTGTATGTGTGTAGGTAAGTGTCAAAATGCTTACTTATTAACCCGTGACTTTATTATGCTATTCTGCACCTTGTGTCTTGCTTTCAAGATACCCTATAAAACTTTCCTTTTCTGTACATAGGGAGCAGAAGGAAAATATTTCAAGCGAGGAGACTACTAGCTTGACAAATCTGTTTAATGAATAGATTGTAACATTCTTGAATTACACTTCACTTTTAATCAATGTTGATATTTTTTTTAATTTCAGAAATCCTTACCAATAAAAATTCATTTGTGGCCAAAACCTGTTTGGCTCAGTGGACAGAGCATCGGCCTGCGGACTGACAGGTCCCAGGTTCGATTCCGGTCAGGGGCATGTACCTTGGTTGCGGGCACATCCCCAGTGGGGGGTGTTCAGGAGGCAGCTGATCGGTGTTTCTCTTTCATCGATGTTTCTGGCTTTCTGTCCCTCTCCCTTCCTCTCTGTAAAAAGTCAATAAAATATATTTTTAAAAAATTCAAAAAAGAAAAAAAAGAAAAAAGAAAAAGTTACTAACCCAAGAGACACCTATAATTCTTGAAACAATAAAGATACATTAAGCTGAAACCGGTTTGGCTCAGTGGATAGAGCATTAGCCTGCCGATTGAAGGGTCCTGGATTCAGTTCTGGTCAAGGGCATGTACCTTGGTTGCAGGCACATCCCCAGTGTGTGTGTGTGGGGGGCGGTGTAGGAGGCAGCTGATCAATGTTTCTCTCTCATCGATGTTTTTAACTCTCTATCCCTCTCCCTTCCTCTCTGTAAAAAAAGTCAATAAAATATATTTTTTAAAATATTTTTTTTAAATGAATGAGAAGTGGAGGGATTCAGAATGCCAGCTTTGACCAGAGTGGGGGGCAGGGCGGAGGGGGAGAAGGGGGAGAGGCAGCTAGGGCCAGGACGGGGGTGAAATCTGAACCATGTTAACCACAGAAGCCCTCGTCGCGTCCTGCGCTCTAATTCCAGTTCCTGTTCTCCCTGCAGCATGTGCACATCTTACCGCAGACCGTCCTGTACATGGCCGACTCGGACACCTTCATCAGCTTGGAAGAGTGTCGGGGTCACAAGCGAGGTGACTATTTAAAGTCAGCACGTGTAGACATTTGTCTCCTTATATGTGTTCTTTATTTTTTAAAATATATCTTAAATTTTTTTTTTCACAAAGTAAGGGAGAGGGAAAGAAAGTCGGAAACATCCATGATAGAGAAACATCTATCAGCTGCCTCCTGCACTCCCCCTAACGGGGATGTGCCCGCAGCCAAGGTCCATGCCCTTAACTGGAATCGAACCCGGGACCCTTCAGTCCACAGGCCGGCACTCTATCCTCTGAGCCAAAGGGGTTAGGGCAGTTTTTTTTTACCTTTCTAATGTATTTTTTATTGATTTCGGAGAGGAAAGGAGAGGGGGAGAGAGTTAGAAACATCAATGAGAGAGAAACATTGATCACCTGCTTCCTGCACACCTCCTACTGAGGATGTGCCTGCAACCAAGGTGTATGCCTTTGACTGGAATCGGACCTGGGACCCTTCAGTCCGCAGGCCGGCACTCTGTCCACTGAGCCACACCGGCCCGGCCTTCTGTGTGTTCTGTCTGCAGTTCACTGTTGTCTTTGTCCCGAGAGCGACTTGCATTCCTGAGGCTCTGGGCCTGCTTGGCCCCATGGAATGCGTGACTATTGTCTTTGAAGAGCTGTTTTTGCTTCAGAGATTGGTTTTTGAACCTGGTGGGACCCTGGAAACAAATTCTTTAATTTTCTCATTTTGAAATACTCCATCCTCCAGGCACTTTTTTTTTTTAAAGGTATTTCTTTATGGATGGCAGGAAGGGAGAAGGAGAGAGAGATAGAAACATCCATGATGAGAGAGAATCATGGATGGGCTGCCTCTTGCACGCCCCCTACCGGGGATTGAGCCTACAACCCTTGGCTAGAATCGAACCCGGGACCCTTCAGTCTGTAGGCCGACTCTGTCCATTCAGCCACACTGGCCAGGGCCAGGCACTCCTTTTTATTACTGAAACAGGGTGTGTGTCTGTGGCTGTTAAAACCTTTTTGTTGTTTTTTGGTTTGTTTTCTTTTTTATTGTCTAATGTTTTGCATATGTCCCCTTTTTTCCCAATTGACACCCCCTCTCCCTATCCATTCCCACCCTGGGCAAGCCCCCACCACCCCAGTGTCTGTATCCATTGGTTATGTTAATATGCATGCATACAAGTCCTTTGTTCCCCCTCCACGTCCTCTCCTGCCATTTGTCCCTGGATCTATTCTTGTTCATCAAGTTATGTTGGTCATTATATCCCGCATATGAGTGAGATCATGTGATATTTATGTTTCTCCAACTGCCTTATTTCACTCAGCATAATGCTCTCTAGTTCTGTCCATGCTGCTGCAAATGGTAAAAGTTCCTTTTTACCGCAGCGTAGTATTCCATTGTGTAGATGGACCACAGTTTTTTAATCCACTCATATGCTGATGGGCACTTAGGCTATTTCCAAATCTTAGCTATTGTGAATTGTGCTGCTATGAACATAGGGGTGCATATATCCTTTCTGATGGGTGTTTCTGGTTTCTTGGGATATATTCCTAGAAGTGGGATCGCTGGGTCCTATGGGAGCTCCATTTTTAACCTTTGAAGGAAACCCCACACTGTTCTCCACAGTGGCTGCACCAGTCTGCGTTCCCACCAGCAGTGCACGAGGGTTCCTTTTTCTCCGCCTCCTCGCCAGCACTTGTTTGTTTTATTCGAGCCTTTTATGGTGTTAGATGACAGGGACACATTTACCAAAGATATGGAGAGATGCAGCGCGACCTTGGCTCACAGCGACCTCGCCTCCCTGTGACCTTGGTTCTCAGTGAGAACCATTAGCCTGTGTCCCAGGAGGGAGGGGCACCCTGAGACCCTAGTTTGAGTGCGGTGGTGGCTTACCTTTCTTCGAATGCAGGCGCCTGTGTCTGCGGCGTCTCTATGCTGAGCACAAGGCACAGTAGCTCGTCTACAATCCAGCTGCTGCTGCTGCAGCCATGTGTAACGTCCTTGGAACAAAAGATGTCCATGGGCAAACTGGTGGTGCTACAGGTCACCTTTGGAATCTATAATAGTCTATAAAGGGTAACATACTAATTAGACCGGACGTCATAGACAAAGCCAGGGAAGGAGGGAAGCCAGCCCAGATCCTAGGTCCCTGCAGGTGTCCAGAGGAGGGAAGCTAGCCCGGGTCCTGGGTGCCAGAGGGAAGGCGGTACCTGCAACTGAGGGAAGGAAGGCCTACTCTTGCACGAATTTTTGTGCATTGGGTCTCTAGTTAAAATATAAAACAGACCCCACCCAGGAACACATTTGTTTTTATCAGCATTTTAATTGTTTTATTTTTAAAATATATATATTTTTTAATTTCAGAGAGGAAGGGAGAGGGGGAGAGAGAGAAACATCCATGATGAGGAAGAATCACGGACCGCCCACCTCCCGCACACCCCGTGCCCTGACCTGGAATCGAGCCCTGACTCTGGCTCCGAGGTCGATGCTGAACCTCGGAGCCACGCCAGTTGGGCTTTAGCGACGTGTTGAGACTTCCTTGCTCGGCGTTCTGGTGTCAGATGGCTTCAGCTTTATTTAGCATTTGCCTTTCTTTCCCTTCACACCATCAGACGCAACCTTGGATGGGTGACCTTGACTCCTTGTGCCCTGTGTTCCTGCAGCCAGGAAGAGAGCGACGACGGAGACGGCCCTCGCCCTGGAGAAGCTGTTCCCGAGACAGTGCCAGGTCCTGGGGGTTGTGGCCCCCGGGATTGTCGGTGAGTGCAGTGCCCACCGGGCAGCCTCCCTCCTCGCATCCCTGTCCCGGGGGGTGGGGGGGTTCCAAAATACACAGAAGGGCATCCTACTTACCAGGGTGTTGTAGTCAACCTCTATGAAGTGGTTCCTACGGCCAGTCTCAGGGCTGCCTGTGTGAACTGTTAAGAAAGGAATCCTCCATTTTTATCGACTCTGTGGACGAAACTGCTCCCTTTCCTCCTAGTGACTCCCATGGGCTCGGGGAGCAACCGGCCTCAGGAGATAGAAATTGGGGAGTCTGGCTTTGCCCTGCTGTTCCCTCAGGTGGAAGGAATAAAAATACAGCCCTTCCGTTTTATGAAGAACCCAAAGAACTTAATGCTAGAAAGACGTCGCTTCACCGAAGCAGGTAAGTCGCTGTCATTACCGGCCCATTCCCAGTCTCGGAGGTGGGTTCTGTTAGAGCTGTGGTCGGCAAACTGCGGCTTGCGAGCCACATACGGTTCTTTGGCCCCTTGAGTGTGGGGCTTCCACAAAACGCCATGGCCTGGGCGAGTCTGTTTTGAAGAAGTGGCGTTGGAAGCTTCAGATGGCGGCTGCTCAGCCGCCCAGAGCTGCCCGAGGCTCAGGTAACCAGGGTCGGCCGAGGCTGGCGCTGCCGGCAGTGGCAGCAGCAGAGGTGTGATGGGGCGTTGCCTGCCCCTGATAACCAGGTTGCCTCCCGCCCTGAGGGCTCCCAGACTGTGAGAGGGAGCAGGCTGGGCTCCAGTGCATGAATTGTCATGTTAGTAAATAGGAGTGCGTGTCACTCACAGCACTGTTTCCTCCTTCAAAGCGAGGAAAGCGGAGCCTCCTTAGAGCGGAGGCACCGCCCCGTCTGTGGGCGTCTCTCACGGCCCTTCCCCTGTCCCGCAGGCCTCCTGGACAACCCCGAGCTCCGTGTGGTCCTCGTGTTCGGCTACAACTGCTGCAAGGTGGGGGCCAGCAGCTACCTGCAGCGGGTGGTGCGTACCTTTAGTGACACAAACGTCGTGGTGGCCGGGGGCCAGGTAGACAACCTGGTGTCGCTGACCTCTGACAAGTACGTACGGCCACACATCCGGCCCACCGCCACCACTTTCCCTGCGGGACATGGCGCTGTTCTCGGGGTTTTGTGCCACTGGGGGGTTATTTATTTTATTTTTTCCCCTCCAGCTTTATTGTTAGGCACGCTATATGAACACAAAGCAGGAAGCAGGGGTCCTCTCGGAAGTGAGAAAAACACAAAACAGCTGGTGTGGCTCAGTGGATAGAGCGTCGGCCTGTGGACTGAAGGGTCCTGGGTTCGATTCTGGCCAAGGGCACCTGCCCAGGTTGTGGGCTCAAACCCCAGTGGGGTGAATGCAGGAGGCAGCCAGTGATTCTCTCTCAGCATGGATGTTTCTCTCTCTCCCTGCCTTAGCATATCATTAGCATATTATGCTTTTATTGGTTGTTCTGTATTTCGATCTATTTGCATATTGCCCTTTTATTATATAGGTTATATACCTGTGTATATTTTATTGACTGTAGACAGAAAGCAAGAGATAGAAACATCCATGATGAGAGAGAATCACTGACCAGGTGCCTCCTGCACGCCCCACACTGGGGACGGAGCCCGCAACCTGGGCACGTGCCCCGACCGGGAATCGAACCCTGACCTCCTGGTTCCTAGGTCAGCGCTGGACCACGGAGCCACATGGGCCGGGCTGGTCTTGCCTGTTGACACTTGGCACGTTCCGTGTTAGCTCGTGGTAAATGGCCCCGTTTTGGTTGCATTTTCCCAGGTGCCCTGTGGATGTGGACGGCACGGGCGTGGTCGGGCTCTCGGTGAGCGGCCAGCACGTGCAGAGCGCCACAGTGCTGCTGAGCGAGGACGTGAGTGACGAGAAGGCGGTGGAGGCGGCTGTGCGGCGCCTCAAGGCCGCGGGCATCCCTGAGCGGGACACGGTGGGCTTCATGTTCGCCTGCGTGGGCCGCGGTGCCCAGTTCTACCGGGCCCGGGGCAACGTGGAGGCCGATGCATTCCGGAAGGCCTTCCCTGGTGTGCCCCTGTTCGGCTTCTTCGGTAACGGCGAGATCGGATGTGACCGCATCGTCACGGGCCACTTCACGCTGCGGCGGTGCAGCGAGGTGCGGGGCAGCGAGGTGCGGGGCAGCGAGGTGCGGGACGAGGACCTGTTCCACAGCTACACCACCATCCTGGCGCTGGTTCACCTGGGCACCTCCAAGTGAGGCAGGGGTCTGCCCCACTCACACCTGCTGGGCCCGCCCAGTTCACACCTGCGGGGTCCTCCCTGCTCACACCTGTTGGGTCTGCCCCACTCCATCTGCTGGGCCCGCCCAGCTCACACACGCCAGCCTGGCCTGCAGACCCCAGCCAGGGCCGCCTTTCCGGGAACTCGGGAATACACGTCTTTGAAACAAAAATAACTACACATATATCTGTTCCCTAGCCTGGCTCTAAACAGTTTCTTGGGGCGGCGTTCTAGCCTGTCGGGAAGGAGGGCTTCCTGTCGGGCGCAAACCCGCCGATCGCCCATTGGTCGTCCATCGGTCCTGGCGCTGGCCCCGGCCGCGAGGCTGCCGCACACGTCACTGAACCACACGCCTGGGCGGCGAGTACACGGGACGGTTCCGGGACAGGATCGGGGACACGGGGACAGGATTGGGACAGGATCGCGGACACGGGGACGGTTCCGGGACAGGGTGGAGGGGCGTCCGTGGCTCCCTGTGCAGGGCAGGGCCAGCCAGTTGTTGAGCAGAATCATGAAGACATCCCCCCCCGCCTGTGAGTAAAGGAGGAAGTGGTTCGGGCGGCCCGAGCAATCTCTCAGCTTTACAGTCTGACCAGATGGGTCAGAAGCAGAACTCACTTTTTACGCCTTTGAGGATAAACACAAAAGAGTTATTTTTGTCTTCCTGCTCTCCAGCTGCTCAGCGAGATGGACGGCCAGGGCGAGTCGACAGTGTTTTATCCTCTGATGAGGAAAAGGTCCCCTCCTTTCCCCCCATACCCTCCCCCCCAACTCCCCCTTCCCAGGTCTGCATGGCAAGATGACTTACATTTGCATGTCATCCCACCTAATTAATGTAGCTAGTGATTGACACTTTGTTGCAAGGCTCAGTGGTCCTGACAGGAGGGCAGGAAGCGTGTCAGGTCTTTTAAAAATATATTTTATTGCCGAGACCGGTTTGGCTCAGTGGATAGAGCGTCGGACTGCAGACTGAAGGGTCCCGGGTTCGATTCCGGCAAGGGCATGTACCTTGGCTGCGGGCGCATCCCCGGTGGGGGCCATGCAAGAGGCAGCTGATCGATGTCTCTCTCTCATCGATGTTTCTGACTTTCTGTCCCTCTCCCTTCCACTCTATAAAAAAAAATCAATAAAATATATTTTAAAAAATAAAAAAAATAAAAATATATTTTATTGATTTTTTTACAGAGAGGGAGAGAGAGTTAGAAACATCGATGAGAAACATCCATCAGCTGCCTCCTGCACACCCACCACTGGGGACGTGCCCACAACAAAGATGCACACCCTTGACCAGAACTGAAACTGGGACCCTTCTGTCTGCAGGCTGATGCTCTATCCACTGAGCAACACTGGCCAGGCCCAGCTTGTCTGTTTTCAATCACTCTTTCCCCCTGTTTTTACCTCAAAAGGCTTTCCTCTTACTGCTTAAGTTAGTGGTAAAAATACTGAGTGTCCTTTGGTTGGTGGTTAGCTCAGCTCAGCTCCTGACGTACAAAGAAAAGTTGGATGGTTGGATGGTCAGGATTTAGAGTCTCTGAACTGGTTAACTTTTATAATTCTGTAACCGGTTTCTGTTACCAAGGAGACAGGGCCTTGGAGTTTGAGCCCTTGCATGTGATTACATAGCACATACAGAAAATAACTCGTGAATCTGTGTTCTGGGATAAACAGTACAGGAAAAAAAATTGAAAACTGAAAAAATGTTTTAATATGAGCTGGGAGCTTGGGGAGGAGGCGAATGCATTATGTTATTTTTTTCAGATTAATATATGAAGTGTTTTGTTACTCCTCAAAGGGGACCCTGGTGCAGGGCCCTTTCCTCTACTATGCGGGGTTCACGTGGGTACCTTTCCATAGTGGAGCCTTTGGGGCTGGTTTTGAGTCTAAGATTCCCGTGGCCACGAGGCAATTGTTCCCTTGGTGAGGAATGGAATGAAAAGAGGAGCCCACAGAAGCCAGAGACGTACTGCAAGTCCTTGCTGAACAGGGTCTGTCGATAGGGTGCTAGCACCGTGATGACATGACATATAATGAAACCAGTGTTGCCATAGGCTACTTGTTCCCATGGCAACTCATCACCATGGTAACAAAATGATACTGAGTGCTATAATGTTGCTCTAAATGCTACAATGTTGCGCTAAGATGTTGCTCTGAATGCTACAATGTTACTCATAGATCTAAGAACAAAAGTCATCACTTGAGGTCTCATGGAGAGGAAGGGGAGTCTAACCAAAGTTAGAATGAAAGAACGTGCTGCAATTGTGAAAGGCTGATCTTAAATAAAAGCAGTAATTACAGGAATAATTACTGCCTCAGCTAAAAACGTAAGTGAATGTCCCTAGACGTGGCCACTGTTGTAACCACTTGTGAAGGATCATGTGAAAACACGGATGTGGGTGCAAGGGGAGAAGTGAAGGGGCCGGCAGCGTATTCCTGCAGCCAACGGCCTTCTCGTGAGCAAGGGACTGACCGATAGGTGATTTGTTTAATCAGGACACGAAACATTCCCTTCTGTGATACACTTTCTAAGCAACATCTTCCCGCAGCCCTAACTGGCTTGGCTCAGTGGATAGAGCGTCGGCCTGGGGACTAAAGGTCCCAGGTTTAATTCCGGTCAAGGGCATGTACCTTGGTTGTGGGCATATCCCCAGTAGGGGGTGTGCAGGAGGCAGCTGATTTTTCTAAATCTTCCTCTCTGTAAAAAAAAAAAAAAAAAAAAAAAAAAAAAATCAATAAAATATGTTTTAAAAACAAAAGAAATGAAAGAATATCCACCTTTTCTATTTAATTGTGAGAATGCCTGCCTCCGGCTGCCTCGCCCGGTTCACTCACCAGGAGAGGTTACGTCGGGCCACCCGGCTTCCCACGGGGACTGGCATCACCTCTCTGCTCCCCAACCACAGGGCAGGAGCCCACTGCCTTGCACAGGACACCCGGTCCAGTCCAGTGGTGTAGCAACTTCAGTCTTATTTAGGGAGAAGGAGTAAGTCTTTTGTTTCTTTTTACCTTAGGGTGTTCCCTGTCTGCCTCCATAACAGAGTAGCAATGGTCAGCTCCAAAGTGAGATTTCTTCAGTGTTCTCCAAGACCTGTGGAGAACAAGAAGGAAGAAGGAGAGGTTCTCCCATATTTCTTTTTAAAATATATATATATTTATATATTATGGATTTTTTTACATAGAGGAAGGGAGAGAGAGTTAGAAACAACCATGAGAGGAAAACATCGATCAGCTGCCTCCTGCACACCCCCTACTGAGGATGTGCCTGCAACCAAGGTCCATTCCCTTGACCGGAATCGAACCCGGGACCCTTCAGTCCTCGGGCCGACACTCTACCCGCTGAGCCAAACCGATTTTGGCCAGATTCAGATTTTAAACCAAGTGTCCACGGGAGGTGGGGGGGGAAACGCCAGGCCCGCGGGCTGAGTAAGACCTGGGAAATCATTCGGTCTGGCCCTGCCAAGGCATCAGGGATGAGTTAAATAAATGTCTGGCCAACTAGAGCAGGCTCATTTTCAAGCTGATGGTTTTATATAGCTCTCAAATGATGTTATAAATACCCAAATGGCCCTGGGCAGAAAAGAGATCCCCAACCCTGCAATGATCGGCCTCCACGGCTAATCCTCCCCTGGGGGAGACAGGCTTCAGGGTGTTTGAAAAGAAGAGCAGGGCAAGTTTGGGGGAAGCAGAAGGGCATCTTGTCTGATTTGGGTTTTCCACAAAGTGGGGAAGATTTCAGTTTGGATGTGTGCAGTGAAGAGGGACGCCACCAGGGGGCAGCACAGAGCTGACAAATACATGTTTGGGGATATTTTTTTATTTCTCGTGACTACATAAAATGGTTGCACCTACATTTTTTTTTTTTTTACAAACTTAGATTACAAAAGAAAAAAGCACTTGAAAGACACATGCTCAAGATGATAGCATATACTTTCCAGTCTTAGGGTTCTTCTAGTCAGCGATCATCGAAAAAAGTTCCCTGATGGACAAAAACAGATCCAGAGACAGAAAAGCATCCGTCAGACCATCAGACCTTAGAGGGAAGGCAGAGGAGAAGGGGTGTCAGGGGGAGAGGTCAACCAAAGGACTTGTGTGCATGCATATGAGCCTGACCAATGGACACGGACACCAGAGGGTGAGGGCATGCGTGCGGAGGGGGGGGGGGGTAATAGGGGGATAAGGATACATATGTAACACCTTAATCAATAAAGACATTTAAAACAAAAGTTCCATTACAGCAGGTAGCATTGCAACTGCAGGCTGACACTCTATCCACTGGGCCGCACCAGCCAGAGCTTGTCCCACTCTTAACCAGCATGTGGCCGGGCGCTTTCCAATGGTTTTGGTCAAATCATCAGTGTTCTACCAGGTGGACAATTTGGGCAAGTGATTCCAAAGCTTTTTTTTTTTTTTTTTTTTTACAATTTTTCAAGTGTGGTTGAAATGTTGCCGCCATCTGTCATACCTCCTTCCCCAGTACCATCTGTCTTCCCCAGTTACCTTGGCCCACCGCCACTTTTTCCAGTCCACATTTCTTTTCTTTTTTTAAAATATATTTTTACTGATTTCAGAGAGGAAGGGAGAGGGAGAGAGAGATGGAAACTGCAGTGGTGAGAGACAGCCATGGATCTCGATGCCCCTCACCGGGGATCGAGAGGCCAACCCAGACACGCCCTGACAGGCACTCAAACCCTGACCCCCCGGTTCATAGGCCAGTGCTCAACCCCTGAGCCACACCAGCAGGGCAGGTCCACATTTCTTGCAGAAATCTAGAAGAAAACCCCTCTGGCAACCTAGGTAGCTTCTACAAATATCACCACCAAGGGCTTTTTATCCCCCTCTGAAATTCCACCATTGGATTTGGGTACCAAACATTGAAATGTGGGGCCGAGGGGCTTATTTCTCAGCTCCACACAGTTCGGTGCCCCATGGTGAGAGGTGCAGACAGGTATTCCTGTGTCTGAGGAGGGTGTGACCCAAGCCTCAGTTTTGAAAGCTTCCTACTGCACAGTTTTTAAAAAAATAAATACTGATTTTTTACAGAGAGGAAGGGAGAGGGAGAGAGAGTCAGAAACATCCTTGAGAGAGAAACATCCATCAGCTGCCTCCTGCACACCCCCTACTGGGGATGTGCCTGCAACCAAGGTACATTCCCGTGACCGGGATCGAACCCGGGACCCTTCAGGCCACAGGCCCACGCGCTGTCCACTGAGCCACACCGGTTAGGGCTTCCACAGTTTCTTTTACCTAGAAAAGCCAACGGAGGCCAGGAAATCAGATACTCCTGGGGGGCCAAATGAACCAAACAAACAGGCCCCGAATAAAACACCAGCCCTCCCTCACTCCAACAATAAAAACTCTGCTTTAGAGAAGGCGTGAGAACGAATGGGACAGGGTTTCCAATCTTTCCAAAGAAAAAACACCAGGGGCATAGGGGACAGTGGCCATGATTTTAGGGTGACTTAACGGAGACTGCACCTCACCAAAAGCTGTCACAAGCCCCGGCTGGTGTGGGTCAGTGGGTAGAGCGTCAGCCTGCGGACTGAAGGGTCCCCGGTTGGATTCCGGTCAGGGCACAGGCTGGGGTTGCGGGCTCGATCCCCAGTGGGGGGCGTGCAGGAGGCAGCCGATCCAGGATTCTCTCATCATGGATGTTTCTCTCCATCTCCTTTCCTCTCTGACATCCAGAAAAGAAAAGAAAAAAAAGCTGCCACGAATCCGAGGCTGCCTGGAGGCACCTGCCACCTGCGGACCGGGCACCTGTGCGCAAGGTGCGCGGAGTCCCTCCTCCCGCCCCCCGCCCCCGCCCCCGCCCCCGCCGCAGGGACCCCTCCTGCGCATCACGCAGCGGCGCCCACGCTGCACTGAGGTCTTGGGCACGGGTGGGGGCGGTCGGTAGACACCATGTCTCACCAGGCTCCTGGCGGGCGGGCGGCCCTGAGAGGAAGCGCGGAGACAGAGTCCCGGACCCGCCAGGGGCTGACAGGAACCCCGCACCCGGGCCTCGGGGGCGCGTGCGCTGGAGCGGGGGCGGGAGGGGGGGGCGTGCGGAGGCCGCGCGGCCAGCGGGCAGGCGTCACGGCGCAGGCGCGGCCTCGAGAGCGAGCCGGCGGCGTGAGCAGTGGATCCGCCGCTGCAGAGGCGCGCAACGCGGACCCGGCAGGTACGTGTCTCCGCAGCTGGCGGGCCGGCCTCTCCTCACGCGGAACCGAGGGCTGGGGCGGGGGGGGGGGGGGGGCGCTGACCGCCTCCTCACGCGGGGCCGGGGAACCGGGGGCCAGGGGCCGGGCCGCCTCCTCACGCGGGGCCGGGGAACCGGGGGCCAGGGGCCGGGCCGCCTCCTCACGCGGGGCCGGGGAACCAGGGAGCCGGGGGCCGGGCTGACCACTGACCTTCACCCCGGGGCCAGTGCGTGCGCCGCCCGGCCTGGAGGCAGCGGGGACCCGCCGGTCGCCCCGCGTCCCCGTCCGTCTCTGCGGCCTCCGGGTTCGGTTCGGTCCGGCCGCGGTGCCTGGCGCTTCCCCACCTCCCGGGCACCTCGCGTGTGGCCGCAGCCCGAGGCGGGGGGACCGGCTGCGGGGCCTGGAGCGGCCGCTCCGCTCGGCGCGGTGTCGCCACCTGTTGGCAGCCAGATCTCGGGATCCCCGAGCCCGGGAGCCGCCCCCGTCCCGCCGCTGTCGCCTTGGCTGTGCTCTGGTCCCCCTGAGCCCAGGGCGGGGGCCGGGGGGTGGGGGTGGGGGTGGGGGGTCGGAGTGTGCCCTGGGGTGGAGGTGCTCGTGCCCCCCGCTCCTCCTCTCTCCGAGACGCGGGGTTTGTCCCTGTTTCCCCCCAAATACTCTGGCGGCGGCGGCGGAGCTGGAGCGCAGCTGGGACGTGGTGCAGAGCTGCGGCCTCGTAGACACAGCCCTGGCGGCGCATCCGGAGGGGACACCTTCTGTTTTGTTTTATTTTATTTCCCCCCCAAGTATACATTTCTTTTTTATTTTTTAAAAATGATTTATTTCACAGAAAAAGGGAGAAGGAGAGAGAAACATCCATGGTGAGAGAGGATCAGGGACCGGCTGCCTCCTGCACGCCCCCTACTGGGCATCGAGCCCGCAACCCGGGCCTGTGCCCTGACCTCTGGGGCATAGGTCACGCTCATCCACTGGGTCAAGGACACATTTATTTTCCCCCTTTTTTTGTTTTTGTTTTTTTATAATTCTTTATTGTTGAAACTAGTGGCCGGGTGCACAAAATTCGTGCACGGAGGGGGGTTCCCTGAGCCCAGCCTGCACCTACTCCAATCAGGGACCCCTTTGGGGATGTGTGACCCCTAACCACCTCTTCCTACCTGCCTGGTCATCCCTAAGTACTCCCCTGCTGGCCTGAATGCTCCTAACTGCCTCTGCCTTGCCTCACACCTGGGACCCAGGCTTCCCTTCCTCTGGCCAGCTATAGGCACCCAGGCCCTGGACCAACCTCACTCAGGCCGGCCACAGCCACAGGCACCCACAGGCACCCAGGACCACAGGGCATGCTGCCTAACCCCAGGGCTGGAAAGGGCCCCAGCCCTTCTATGTGCCTGCCTGGCCAAGTCCCACTACTCTGAATGCCGTGGCGTAGAGAACTTTACCATCTATGTTCTCCCCAGCCTCCTGGAGAGAGGGCATGAGCTGAGAAACTGGAGATGCTGCAGCCCCAGGGCCATTTTACCAATGGGTACATTGTCATTTTCAGATCTAGATTTGAGATAATCCATCAAACCGCTATATTTTTCAACTCTCAACTTAGATTGGTTTGCTTTAGTAAAATTTATCCAATTGGCCTCCCTTTTTTAATACGAATCATAATAAACTGCTGAGTTAACTTTCCTGCATTTAAAATAGGATTGAACGTGTCCCTCACAGAGAGATGAACTCCATAATACTGCATTTGGGTGACTCGTGTTCTTACATTTTGTCTAGTATTATTGTTGAGTACACTGTTGTCTCTGAGTCTTAATGAATATCTGTTCCTCAACCTTTTTCACCATGTGGAAAAAGAATAGGATATGTCATTGCATCTAATGTAGGAAACAGGATACTGATTTGTTTCACTTTAGTGCCATTTGGATTATTGGGATCTGTCTGGTTTACAATGAATGAGCAAGTCCCTTTCAAAAGGAGGTTCTCCATCTTCGTTTGTGAATATGACAGCAACCTCTGTTACAGGGGGAGAATTATATCTAGCCCGTGATCATATTTAATTGCCATAGTTACTTCCATGGGAGCTATACCTTTTGCTGTTGCTTCAGATTGGGTTTCCTTTTCTATGTCACATAGCATCTTGTACGATTTTGTTAATTCATTTATTTCATGCATGAGGTTGTTGATTATGAGTCTTTCTGAGCAGGCCTCGTTTGCTGGGATTGCTAATCTTTTACGTGTAGCTTCGGCTGTATCCAAAATATAGAGTTGAGCAAACTTCCGAGAAACACCATCAGAAGGATGTAAAATTCCAGTACGATGATAAACTTGTCAATGTATTCTAAAACAGTATGGCCCATACCCTGATAGCGATGCAACATTTGCACCCATGGAAGCAAAAGCAAAAGAACTATTTATAGATCAAACGTTTTCCATTAAATTTTTACTGTCAGAATCTTTGTTTGTCATTAATCTTTTAAAATATGGCAGGTAATCTGGGAAAATGTGTATAATTTGGACAGATTTTCCCTTTGCTACAACACCGAGTAAATTTCCCATCAGATGGTTTTTCACCAGAGAAATTTAGTGATAGACAAAATTCACATCTAACAGTCATTTCACCACAACTATGTTCGAGAATTGCATCCTCACATACTCCATTTTTGCTGAGAAGGCAGTTCCTGCCACTATTGGTAGTACTTGTTGATGACTGTTCCTTAGATATATTCTGTGTTCACCACTGCCTTCTTTCAACCTCAAAGGCACGTTGTGCTTTAGACATTTCCTGTTGAAGATGCCGGTGTTTTTCGGCTTCAGAGTGACGTTTTTCCAATAGCTGCTCTTCAGGCGTCACCTTCTTTCAAGATCAGACGCACGTCGCTCTTCAGACATTTTCTGTCGATAACATCGGCACTTTTCTGCTATACAGCTCCGTTGTATCAACAGTTTTTCTGTGGACATAGTCCCACCTCTCCATTGCCAAGTTCTGAGATAGAGGAGAATGACAGGCCTTTCAGCAGTGTGACCAACGGCTGATTTGGACAGATTCCGTGGGGGTGGGACTTCCTCCTACCTGTTGTCAGTTTCAGCTGGGATGCTGAAGCTGGGACTCGGGGGCCTTCCCTCTGGCGGTTGCCTTCCGTTTTTGCTGGCATACAGCTGAAGCTACACGTAAAACATTGGCAATGCAGGGGCCTCAGATGCAGATGTGGTGAATTCTCACTGCTGCTACCTCCTCTGCCTTGTTCTCTGCGCTCAGGGCCGCACCCGGGGGCCACAGTTAGACACAGCTGTGGTGATTTCTTCCCGCAGCCGCTGCTGCCACCGCAGCTGCCACCTGGTTCTTCGCATCCGCATTCGGGGGCCTCAGTTGACTCAACTGTGGTGAGTTCTGGCCGCCGTCGCTGCCTCCGCTTGGTCTCTGCGCCCAGGCCGGGCGCTTGATGCCTTCACCACTTTATCTCTGCTCCTGGGGCCTGGTGCTCACACCTCTCGACCCCATCCCTTGCTCCGACTGGCTGGTAACATAGCCAGTCAGGAGCCAAGGTACAGTCACATTTGCATGTTACTCTTTTATTAGGATATTACCTATGTCCCTTTCCTTCCCTTCCCTATTGTGTGTGCCCGTGGGCATGCATATATGCACACAGGGCTCCCTGCCTTCACCCCCCTATTGTGTGTGCCCGTGGGCATGCATATATGCACACAGGGCTCCCTGCCTTCACCCCCCTATTGTGTGTGCCCGTGGGCATGCATATATGTACACAGGGCTCCCTGCCTTCACCCCCCTATTGTGTGTGCCCGTGGGCATGCATATATGCACACAGGGTTCCCGCCTTCCCTCTGAGGTTCCATGTCTCTGGATCCACTTTGTTCATCCATCTGTTTTGTTACTCAGACTCCATGGAGGAGTGCGATCATGGGATACGTGTCTTTCTCTGACTGGCTGTGTCACTCAGCACAGTGCTCTCAGCCCTCCATGCCGCGTGTTCTTCGATGCATGTGCCTGCCATGCTGCACGCCCTCGTGTCGTTCCCTAAGACCTGCCTGCTCTCCAGGAGGGAGCTGAGACAGACAGATTAGGGAACTTGCCCAAGGTCACGATCAGAGACAGGAGGAGGATGCAGACTCAGGGTATCAGGTGGCTGGGGGTGTTGGGGCAGGGCCTCGGGCGACGCCTGGAACCCCTTAGCCCCGGTGCTGCTGCTCCATCCACACCCTCATTAAAACCGAGCTTATGCATGAGCACACGTCTCGGATTTTCCATCTCGTGGAGGCCACCCCAAACTTTGGGGCTTCCCGTGAGGAGAAACTGTTGTTGCACAGTGGGTCCGTGTGGAGTTTTTTGCGGCGGCATTGAGCCTATAAGAAAAAAAAAAGTGCCCTAGCCAGTTTGGTTCAGTGGATAGAGTGTCGACCTGCAGACTGAAGGGTCCCAGGTTCAGTTCTGGTCAAGGGCATATGCAGTGGTTGCAGGCTCAATCCCCAGTGGGGGCATGCAGGAGGCAGCCAATCAATGATTCTCTCTCATTGTTGATGTTTCCATCTATCTCTCCCTCTCCCTTCTTCTCTGACTTCAATAAAAAATATGTTTTAAAAAGTGGGGTCCAGAAGGCTTTTGTTTGGCTCTCCCAAACAAGCAGTTTAAGATGAAAAGGCAGGTTTGGCTCAGCTGGTGGAGCATTGGCCTGCGACAGAAGGGTCCCAGGTGCAACTGGAGCATGGACTTTTATTGCAGGCTTCATCCTGGGTCCTGGTTGGGGGTGTGTGTGTGGAAGGCAACCAATCCATGTGCTTCTCCCACATCGATGTTTCCCTCTGAGTCTCTCCTTTCCCTTCCACTCTCTAAAAATGAATGGAAAGCCCGGCCGGCTGGCGTGGCTCTGTGGTGGAGCGCCAACCTATGAACCAGGAGGTCAGGGTTCGATTCCCCGTCAGGGCACAGACCCTGGTTGTGGGCTCGATCCCCAGTGTGGGGCGTGCAGAGGCAGCCGAACCATGATTCTCTCTCATCATGGATGTTTCTATCTCTCTTCCTCTCTGAGATCAATAAATATATATTTTTTAAAAGTGAATGGAAAAATATCCTTGGGTGAGTATTAAAAACAAAATGTTAAAAAAGTGTTCCCCTTCAGGTTTAAATCTGTAAACTGAATATACACCAGGCAGAGCCGTTCACTTGTTTTTCATCACCAAACCCTGCCCCAGCCTTTCGGTCTCGGCCTCACTGGCCTCATAGGACCAGCGTTGCTGTCGTAGGAGTTCGTACCTCCCGTGACCCTAATCTGGTCTCTCTGTACTCAGAGCAGTTATTCATTCAGCAGTCTTGGGATGTGTGCATTCATTCAACTATGGATGTATAGTTCATCTTTTTTTTTTAACCAATGCATTATTATAATGCAGGTATTGGCTTTAAAAAATATATATCTTACTGATTTCAGAGGGAAGGGAGAGGGAGACAGACACATCAATGATGAAAAAAATCATTTATCATCTGCCTCCTGTGGCTTAATCCAACCCTCCCCCTCCTTTCCAGGATTAAGCCATAACTTGGGCATGTGCCGGGAATGGGAATTGAACTGTGACCTCCTGGTTCATAGGTCAACGCTTAACCACTGAGCCACGCCAGCCAAGGCCAGGTGTTGGATTTTGCTACACTTTCCTAGTAATTCTCACAGACGTAGAGATTGCTGTAGTTACGGCAATGGCAGATTTAACCAATGGGGCCACATACTGTCATGCTCAGTTTCCATATTTGAGGTGGTAGTGAGAAAGGTGAACGGATCATGGAAGTTACAGCTTTCGGTGATAAACCGGTGAATGCTGAGGTAGAGCATATAAGACTCGTAAATTCCGTAAGCTCTGTTTTCTGACTTGAGGGCTACGACTGGGTTTAGACCATCAGGCGTTCCTTTCCCTCACACTGTCTCATTGACAGGAAAGCGATCTGTGGGGCTGGCTTTGCCTCCTGGAAAAAACTTGGTTTTGGAAAAAGCATACTCCCCAGTGCTTATGGGAATGCTGGAGTCTTTCTGCCCCAGGATTCCCAGTCCCTGACCACAAGGACTCGGTGGAGTCCTGATGTTGCTGGGAAGAAGCAGACGCCACAAGGGGTGCTGCTGGATGTGTGGGGAGGAAGGGGGGATTTCATGGGGGCATTGCTGTCTTCCAGTCAGAAATCTCATAATTAGAAAGCACCGTGGCCTCCCTGGTGTGGCTCAGGGGGTAGTGTCAGCCTGCAGACGGAAGGTTCTGGGTTCAATTTTGGTCAAGGGCACGTGCCCGGGTTGCAGGCTCAATCTTCAGTGTGGGGCATTCAGGAGGCAGCCAATCAATGATTCTCGCTTGTCATTGATGCTTCTGTCTTTCTCTCTTCCCTTCCTCTCTGAAATCAACACACACACACACACACACACACACACACACACACACTAGTGGCCCGTTGCCCGAAATTCTTGTGTGTGTGTGTCCTTCACCCCGGCCTGCACCCTCTCCAATCTGGGACCCTAAACCGGCAGTCAGACATTCCTCTGGCATTCCAGAACCACTGGCTCCTAACTGCTCACCTGCCTGCCTGCCTGATTGTCCCTAACCACCCTGCATGCCAGCCTACCTGACCCCAACTGCCCCCCCTTGCTGGCCTGCTTGCCCCTAACTGCCCCCACCCCCGCCAACCTGATAACCCCTAACTGCCCTCCCTTCCTGGCCTGGTCACCTCTAACCGCCTCTGCCTCAGCCCTGCCACCTCAGCCCACCACCATGGCTTTGTCCAGAAGGACGTCCAGAGGTCTCCCAGTCTGATTAGCATCTTACCCTTGTGTGTGTGTGTGTGTGTGTGTATGTGTGTGAGTGTGTGTGTGAGTGTGTGTGTGTGTCTGTGTGTGAGTGTGTGTGTGTGTCTGTGTGTGAGTGTGTGTGTGTGTGAGTGTGTGTGTATGTGTGTGAGTGTGTGTGTGTGTTTGTGAGTGTGTGTGTATGTGTGTGTGTGTGTGTGTCTGTGTGTGAGTGTGTGTGTGTGTCTGTGTGTGTGTGTGTGTGTATGTGTGTGAGTGTGTGTGTGTGTCTGTGTGTGAGTGTGTGTGTGTGTCTGTGTGTGAGTGTGTGTGTGAGTGTGTGTGTATGTGTGTGAGTGTGTGTTTGTGAGTGTGTGTGTATGTGTGTGTGTGTGTGTCTGTGTGTGAGTGTGTGTGTGTGTCTGTGTGTGAGTGTGTGTGTGTGTGAGTGTGTGTGTGTGTTTGTGAGTGTGTATGTGTGTGTGTTTGTGTGTGTGTCTGTGTGTGTGTGAGTGTGTGTGTGTGTCTGTGTGTGTGTGTGAGTGTGTGTGTGTGTCTGTGTGTGTGTGTGTGAGTGTGTGTGTGTGTCTGTGTGTGTGTGTGTGTGTCTGTGTGTGTGTGTGTCTGTGTGTGTCTGTGTGTGTGTGTGTGTGTGTGTGTAGTACCCAGGAAGTAGCCTAGCCTACTCTCTCCCATTCAGGCAAAATTTTACTTAATGAAGAGCTGTGCACCCTTTTTGGTGCAGTGGTCAATTCTAGGAACGTAAAATGTTTCTGAACTACATTATTCTTTTTTTTCTTGAGACATATTTGAACAGAAAAAGCCATAGGGAAACTATAGATGCGTAAGCATTGCTTTCTAATTCCCCTCACCAAGTGTTGTTGTTTTTTGCTCTCTGTGGCGGTAGGGAAAGAACTGAACATTTCCCGGCTGCATGCCCACCACACCTCGAGGTGCCTCGCTGTAACGCACGTTCCAACTCGTCGCCAAGAAAGACACCGGGAGCCACCGCCGTTGTCTCCTGGTCGGGCCTTGTCAGCCGTTCAGCTGTGAAGTTTTTTCTGCTCCTTGATTCAGTGTTCTTTACGGTGGGATTTTCCCCTCAGGATCAACAGTCTTGACTCACAGAGGAAGTTCACAGTCAGCTTACATGAAAGACTTGGCTTTCATCCGTGTCTTTTTCCTCCGTGGTAGCAGCCCTAGCAGGGTTTGTGGGGCGATGGCCTGTGGGTTCCCCTCTGTGGAGAGCAGAATGTTTTGAAGACTTCCAAAGATCCCACCCGTTTTCCCCGGGGCCCGAGTCCCTGGGAAGGAGGAGTGTGTGGACACTCAGGCAGGTTCCTGCATGCTTCAGGGGTGAAACACCGCAGGTGTCTTCCCTGTGTGAGCCTGGGTGTGAGGCCCTTTTGGCCCCAGCAGTCCTGGACCCGATCCCCGTGATGTGCTGTTGGCGTGGCCCTTGAGCTGCAGCACACAGTGGCGTGTGTGGGCTCGTGCGGCACTCCCAGATCCGTGACCTGGTGCTGGGGGGGGAGACGGCTCTGGGATGAGGCTGCCCCAAAACTGCTGCTCAGCCACGGGGAGGCCTCCTTCTGCCCCTTCTCTCTTCCTGCAGCGTTAATGCTGCTCCGGACGGCCCGGATTACCCTGCAAGAGAGAGTTCCCCTCAACACACACAGCCTCCTCTGATTGGTTACAGAAATCAGTCAGTTTGACCGGCGCGGGTGTCCCCAGCGCTAGAGCAGAGAGTTTTAATCCGTCTGTCGGCCTCCTGCAGCCCAGGTGTCTGGGAGTGTAGGCTGCAACGGGGCAGCTGTTCTCTGCGTTCCAGTCTCAAGTCATAACACAGACTTTGGGCTGCTCTCTGGCTCAATAAAGAAAGAGAGAGAGGGGGGGGGAGAAGGAAGGAAGGAAGGAAGGAAGGAAGGAAGGAAGGAAGGAAAGAAGGAAGGAAGGAAGGAAGGAGGGAGGGAGGGAGGGAAGGAAAAAAAGAAAAACACCACAAGTCGAAGCAAGTTTTTTCCTTCTAGCCCCTCAGCTGCCCTCCTCATTCCAGAATTGCCATTCCATCCAGCCAGTCAGGGGAAAGGACAGCCCCCCCCGTGGCTTCCCTTAAAATATCGTGTGTCACATCGTGTGTCTTACCTGGAGTAGATGTGGTGCTTTAAACAGTGAGCTCTGTGCGTCTTGCTGATTCTCCCTTAAACACGACTACTACGATGTGCTCACCTTGTCCTTGGAAACAGAGGAGAACCGTGTGGTCTCTCCAGTGGGACGATACTCCACTGCTTTGGGCCCCCGCCTCAGAGGGCAGGCTCGGTCACGTCTCTCCTGGCCTTTCACTGTGTCTCTCCACGGTCACCGCCTCCTGGATGTCCTACAAGGAACCCCTGTGTTCCTCTCCCCACCCCACCCCCCGTCTGCTGAAACGCAACTCCTAAAGGTCACCTGTGGGTGCCTGCCCCAGGCTGTGTCCGCGGCTGTTTCTCAGATTTCGCTGCTGATAGAACAAGCCTGACCCTGTTGACTCCTGCTCCTTGAAATGCTCCTGTGGCAGCCCCCCCTTCTACCCGCCCCAGGCGTCTGGTCTCTCTTAGTATCCGCCCTGAGCTTCGGGGAGGCATCTGCAGAAGAGGCTGTGCACGGGCTGTTGGTTTAATGTGTGTATAGATATGTATATATATGTATGTGTGTATAGATATGTATATATGTGTGTATAGATATGTATATGTATGTATGTGTGTATAGATGTGTATATGTATGTACGTGTGTATAGATATGTATATATGTGTATAGATATGTATATGTATGGGTGTATAGGTATGTGTATGTATGTATGTATGTGTATAGATATGTACATGTATGTGTGTATAGATATGTATGTGTATGTGTGTATAGATATGTATGTGTATGTATGTGTATAGATATGTATGTGTATGTATGTGTGTATGGATATGTATATGTATGTATGTATGTACGGATATGTATATGTGTGTGTATGTATAGATATGTATGTGTGTATAGATATGTATACGTATGTATGTGTATAGATGTGTATGTGTGTGTGTATAGATGTGTATATGTGTGTGTATAGATATGTATATGTATGTGTGTGTATAGATGTGTATGTGTGTGTATAGATATGTATGTGTATGTGTGTATAGATGTGTATGTGTATGTGTGTGTATAGATGTGTATGTGTATGTGTGTGTGTGTATTTACATGTTGTATTGATATCAGAAGGAAGGGAGAGAGAGAGAGAAACATCAGTGATTAGAGAGGATCACGGATCCGCTGTCTCCTGCAAGCCCCCCCACTGGGGATCGAGTCAGCAACCCGGGCCTGTGCCCTTGACCTGAATCGAACCGTAACCTCTTAGTTCATGGGTTGACACTCCATCCTGAGCCATCATGGCCAGGCACTCGCAGGGTTTGAATCCTGCCTGGAGCACTTGCTAACGGAGTGACTGAGTGACTCGCCACTCCCTGGGCCTCAGTTTCCTCATCCGTGCAGCGGGGAGAAGGGGTGCTGGGCCCAGGGCTGTCAGGAGAGGACTGCGGGGCCCGGGCAGGGGGAGGCCTCTGGAAGTGTCACCTGTTACATCCTCAGCGCCGTCTGTCTGAGGCTAAAGGCCCTGACATCCACTCTCAGTTTTCTTATTCCCAGTGTGTGCCCACGCCTGAGCCTTTGTCCCCGCAGTCCCCATCTCAGATCACCTTCACCTCTCCTGCCCTGCCCCCTCCCTGGCTTGGGGAGGGAGGGTGCTGAGGCTGCGCCGGTGGAGACACCAGGGGGCGTGTAATGAGAGCCTCGCACGGGCACCGAGCCTGTCTCGCTCAGAAGATTATAAATAAGTTATCTCAGGATGCCAGCTGTGATTTACACTCCTCAGCATTTAACACTATACTTTACACATAGTAGGAATGTAAGTCATACCTTTTAGCTGCCAAATACTGCTTTTCTTGGCCTTTTCAAACCTTATTGCTTCCTAGGTATTTATCAGTCCAAAAGCCCATGTAAGTTTTATATGGGACAGTGGGAGAGCTAACCACCGCAGAATAGATTCCGGAACGAGGAGGCATATATAAGGATCATTTTGAAAACAGGAGCGCAGGGGGATTTAACGCTTTCAGAAAGGAGTTTGAAAGCCTACCAAGCCGTGAAGCTGTTAGGATTTTATACAGCGTTTGTGGAGCTTTCTCCCTGTTCTCATGACATTTCTCCAAGTGAAATGAGCTCTGAGGATGTACAGGGAAATGTTTAAGCTCTTCAGACCTTGGCATAGCCTGGTCCTGAGCTGCTAGGTTCCAGTCCTGCCTCCTTTCCTCTTCCCACCTTGCACAGAGGACATTGACGTTGAATGAAGATCGAAGGAGGGACTGCCTGCTCGTTTAGAACTTAGTGCCTCTGGTTAGTTGAAGATGACATCAGCAGTAAGGTGATGTACACAGTTAAGAGTTACAGAATCTAGACCATCTTATCCCCAAAGTTCAGCATGTGCCGGGCCTGCTGCAGTCGTCCCTGGTGTGTTTTGCTCGAGTTGTGTGTAAGTGCCCAAACACCTCCCCAGCGGCTCGACAACACATGTGTCATTCCACAATACGGTTTCCGGAAAAGTTTCTTGGTTACGTTGGAGGTGGGCCGGTACGCCCCCGGAGGCTTCACCGACATGACCGGCAGGTGCTTGTGCTTTGTGAGGGGCCACCGTGGCCCGGGAGTTGTGACTGTTCAGAAGTTTATCTGTGGGCTTGTGGTTTAAACCCACCTTCAGCCCTAGCCGGTGTGACTCAGTGAATGGAGCATCAGCCGGTGGATGAAGGGTCACGGGTTTGATTCTGGTCAAGAGCATGTGTCTTGGTTGCAGGCTCCTCCCCAGCCCACTCCCTGGTCAGGGTGCATGCAAGAGGCAACCAGTTGGTGTGTTTCTCTCTGTATTTCCCGCTCTCTCCCGCTCTCTCTAAAAATCAATGGGAAAATAGCCTTAGGTGAGGGTTACAAAAAACAAACAAACAAAAAAACCCCCACCTCCAACGGACAGTCTTTGTTCTTCCTAAAAGCAGGAGCATTCTTATAGACTGAAAGCGACCATACCATTCAGCACTTCCTGAAAACATCAAGGCTTTCTCTCGTTACTCTCCTTTATCTTTCTTTCATTTTAAAAAAATATATTTTATTGATTTTTTACAGAGAGGAAGAGAGAGGGAGAGAGAATTAGAAACACCGATGAGAGAGAAACACCGATCAGCTGCCTCCTGCACACGCCCTACTGGGGATGTGCTCGCAGCCAGGACACAATGCCCTTGACCGGAATCGAACCCGGGACCCTTCTATCCACTGAGCCACACCAGCTAGAATGTCAGGGCTGAGCTCTGGAAAGCAGCCTCGCACGAAGGCATCAGGGCTCTTGGCGTCCAGCCCCAGCCGCTCCACAGACTAGGAGGCCTGCCCCAGACAAGGCACTTCGCTCCCTGGATACTGATGCCTTTCATGTTCAGTGGCAGGACTGGGCTTTGTGGTTTAGGTGTCTCAGAATAACTCTTCTATTGCAGGCCACGCCGTGCCTCACACCGGCAGGGCAAAACAACTCACCCGGCATGCTTGCTGCGCACATTGTCCTTTCGGTGATGTTTGCTGGAAAAACCAAGCATAGAAGAATGGCGTTTGGCGGGGGAAAGCCTGGTACAGCCGAAACCCTTTATTATGATGAGAGAGAACCATGGATCAGCTGGCCGCTCTTGCTGGGTCTGCACCGGAAGCCACAGCGTGATCAGGTGTCACGTCGTGGACATAGGCAGTGTCTGTGACAGCTGCTCACCTGTGGCACGACTGGCCTGGGTTGGCAGATAGCATCCTCATGTTCAACCCCAGGGCTCTCATGCAGATGTCAGAGAAAGGCCAGTGTCCACGAGGTCTCTGAAATGGACGACGCTCAGCGGGAAGCCCAGGACCCATGGCCAGAGACACATACGGTTGTCCCCCAGCCTCACCCCATTTTATGTATAAACACTGTCGCCGTACTAGGTGTAAGTTTTTTTTTTTCCATTTCTCATTTTAATATCTCAGGCTAACATTTCTCAATTAGGATGTTGTGGTCACTATTTTTTTCAAATACATTTTTATTGATTTCAGAGAGGAAGGAAGTGGGGAAGAGAGAGAGAGAGAGAGAGAGAAACATCAGTGATGAGAAAGAACCTCCTGACCTGCTGGGGATCGAGTCTGCGACTTGGGCATGTGCCCTGACCATGAATCGAACTATGACCTCCTGTTTCGTGGGTTGACGTTCAAGCACTGAGCCACACTGGTGGGCATGCTATGGTTACTATTGCTGCATAACAGATTATCCCAAAACATAACGGGGTAATGTAACGACTTAATCCTTTTTGCTCAGACTGCCTGGCCTGAACTTGTGGAGCTGGAGACAGCTGTAGGGACAGCCCCCTCCTCTCTGCTGGCGCCTTGACTCCCTGCTGGCTCCCCTTATGACTGACCGTTGCTAATTCTGGGCCCTTCGTTTGGGATAGTGGAGGAGAAGCTTTCTCTCCTTCTCACACGTTTGCGGTCTGATTTTTATTTCCTGTGAGCTTGATTAGTGTGATTTAGCTGATTGCGCTAAGGTTGACTCAACGTGGAGAGTGAGAGAACTCGAGGCCACTTCCTGACAGTTGGTAAGATTGCCAAGCTCCAGCCATGCCAAGCCTTCTTGGTAAACAGCCTCAGGGACATCAAGCTTCTCCCTCCATTTAAAATCCGGGGGATGCTCTGTTCCACAGCCATTTTTTTCTCGGCTCTTCGATGTGGGGTGGACTCTGCTGGAGGCTCCAGACGTGCCCAACTGGGGGAAGGACCTCAGCGCCTGAGGAGGTTCCCTGGGGTTCTGTAGCAGAGAACCCCAATGGGCAGTTTAGAAGGGCAAGGTCAGGTGGCAGTAGACCGCACACCCTCCAGATACAAAGGCGATCGGCCCTCACCTATCTTGGTGGCTCTCCACAGTCCTCGGCTTGTGGCGGCGGCATCTGCCTCCACGTGACCTTTCCCTTCTGCCTCGGGAGGACACTGTCATGGGGCGTGGGGCCCACCCCAATCCAGATGACCTCGTCTACCTAGGTACAAAGACTGTTTCTCAGTAAAGCCACTTTCTGAGGTTCTGTGACTTGGTAAACACTCCTCAGCCACCATGCCTCCGGACATTGGAGAAAGCGCTCGGTGGCAGAGTGCTAAGAAATGAGTCCGCTGCACACAGACTGCGGAGGCCGGGTGTGAGGGTGAGAGCTGTCAGGAGCCTGGAGCCCTGGTTGTGGTCCAGGGACAGCGGGGATCGCAGCAGTGTCTCCCGGCCCAATCCCGAAGGTGCCGGTCTGAACGGGCACAGCCTGCCTCCTCCGGCTGAGGTCACCCCAGCGCGGCTCTGCGATGGCCTGGCCACTGCCCCTGCTGTCCCTGCAGTGTGGCCACCTGGCCCCTGGCCCCGGGCCCTCAGCTTACGGCTTCCCATGGACATGTGGTGGCTCCAGAGGCCCCTTTCTCCGGTCCTCTTCCACGGGCTGCTCCCCTGTCCCTCCCTCAGCCCGCAGCCAGCGTGGCAATTGTGTACCGAGCTCGGAAGGCCCAGGAGAGCAGGCCTCCTGTGGGGACACAGCACTCCCGGTGCCTGACTGTGGACAGGCCACTGCTCTGTCTTCAGTGGGTGAAGCCGTGAAGCCGGGACACACGCCTGTGCTGGCTTCCGTCTGTCCTCCTTTCTCCGTCGGAGGACAGGTAGGTCCAAGGTTCCCACGCTCCCCCTGGTCCCTGTTCACTCCCACCAGACCCTCTGCTCACTCTGCAGAGTAAGGCCCCCCCGGGCAGAAGAGCCCGTCTCCCTCCCTCGGCCGGCTCCTGGTGCCCGGGCTGCGCCAGAGCAGAGCATGGGGGTGGGGGTGGGGAGCCGCATTACTGGGTGCCTTGCGGTGGCATCAGATGGATGGGGTCCAGGTCCAAGGCCGCTGTTCACTGACCATGTTCTTCACCTCTGGAGCCCGTGTTCTGTGAATTGTAAAATGTGTAAATTGGACCTGAAACAATATACTTTGAAGTGATTATAAAAACTTAATGAGAATTCCTGCGCCAGCCGGTTCACTGTGCTCGTGGACAGAATCCACTGCACGTGGATGACATGTGGCAGTCGATGGCACCATGTAGATTCGGGAAAATGGGCCCTAGACCACGTGACCATCATAACACCTCTCCCACCAGGCAGTGTGTTTTCTCTAGAGCGTTCCTCCTTCCTCACTTCCTGCTCTTCCTCCACCTCGGAGGGAGAATCACTATTCCTTTTCTGAGCTGACAATCTGTCCCTCCCACCTGTGTCAGAACTCACTTATGTTCCACCTCTTCATCTCTGTAGGCTGTTTCCCCTCAAGAAACTCGAGGTGTGCCTCCCTCAGCCCTGCAGCCCCTCCCTCAGCCCTGCAGCCCCTCCCTCAGCCCTGCAGCTTCTCCCTCAGCCCTGTAGCTTCTCCCTCAGCCCCGCAGCTTCTCCCTCAGCCCTGCAGCTTCTCCCTCAGCCCTGCAGCCCCTCCCTCAGCCCTGCAGCCCTTCCCTCAGTCCTGCAGCCCTCCTCAGCCCTGCAGCCCTCCCTCAGCCCTGCAGCCCCTCCCTCAGCCCTGCAGCTTCTCCCTCAGCCCTGTAGCTTCTCCCTCAGCCCTGCAGCTTCTCCCTCAGCCCTGCAGCTTCTCCCTCAGTCCTGCAGCCCCTCCCTCAGCCCTGCAGCCCCTCCCTCAGCCCTGCAGCTTCTCCCTCAGCCCTGCAGCCTCTCCTTCAGTCCTGTAGCCCCTCCCTCAGCCCTGCAGCTTCTCCCTCAGCCCTGCAGCTTCTCCCTCGCCCTGCAGCTTCTCCCTCAGCTGCACACTTCACAGACACCTCTGAGACCCATCAGTTCAGCAGATATCTTCTGCGCATGGCCACCCTTTGGGTACTGTGATGGGATGGGCAGTGCCGGTACTAGCTCTGCTCCTCTGTTTGGGGCAAGATGGTGACCAAACCCTTTGCAGGAGCTGGTTCGTCCTGGGCCCAGTCCTGGGCCCAGCCCTTGCCCTCACCTGGGCCCTCACCTCTGATCCCAGCACACCAGCCTCCTCAGCATGATCCCGTCCAGGTTCCCCTCACAGAGGGAGCACAGCTCCCCAGTCACCACCTCTGGCAGTCTCCCTGGGGAGACCGGCACAGCCCTCTCCCCACCTGGGGCAGCTCCTCTCGTCCTGCTAGACGCACCAGGTCTCTGTTCAGAGCTCTGACCCCACGTGGGGGTGGAGGGGCATACAGTGACTTGACCGTCTTTCCGGCCCGCCCTGTGCTCTGTGGGGGCAGGGCAGACGGATGGCTTTCACTCCTAGTTCGGTGTTTGGTCCCATACCAGGTCTGTGTGGGGGAGGAGGGGAGGAGCCGGTCGGGTAGAGAGAAGTAAACTGTGTGTCTCACACCCGTGTGCAAAGAGGACACAGAACCTGGCAGCCTGGTCAGGGTGTGGGTGCGAGTGTGGGTGTGAAGTCATCAGCCAACACCTCCAGAAACAGGAGCATGCATTTGCTATGCAAATGAGGAAGGAAATGGGAGTGTGGCTGAGGGAAGGGCTTCTGCTAAGTGAGGTGGGTGTGATGGAGGAGGACTGTGAGCGAGGTGGGTGTGATGGGAGTGGGCGAGGTGGGTGTGATGGAGGAGGACTGTGAGGAGGTGGGTGTGACAGGAGTGGGGGAGAGTGAACAGGGGCTGACAGCTGGACTCAGGTTTCAGAGGTTTGCCACTTCCTGCAGGATGGGCTTTGCATTTTTAAAACGACTTTTTTTTTAGCACCTGGAGCTCCCTCTGAAATACTGTTTGGCAGTTTCTTACCAGGTTAAACATACCCCTCTCCTGTGACCTGGCAGTGTTACTCCCAGTTACATACTGAAATTGAAAATATATATTCCGTATGTAAAAGGCTTCCACAAACATGTTCATGACAACTTTCCATAAGAGCCAAAGCTGGAAGCCATTCAGGTTTCCATCCGCAGGTGAATGAGCCCGTAAATGGTGGCATTTCCACTGAATTGGGTGCGGCCAGCCACACCAGGAGCAGGGTCCTTACCCATGCACGTGCCCAGGAGCCCCGCAGGCAGTGACGGACTAAAGCATCCAGACACACAGCAGCACGTGGTGTGATCCACGGACACACTGTTTGTTTGAGGCGGGCACACTGAGCTCCGGGAGCAGAGGTGAGGGCGAGTGAGTGGGAGCCAGGCTCCGCTCCTTTCCTCATGGAGACCCCACCCCCAACCCCCAAAGAGGCCGGGAAGAGAGGATGGACAGAAAGACGTTTGTGGGAACATTTGGGGTTTTTGAGATCGGCCTTATTGAAATTCCTTCAGCTGAAACACAGCATTCCCCGGGTTTCCTGCGCGCAGTGGTGGGGAGAGCCCTGGCTCAGAGTCGGAGAGCCTGGGTCTGTCCTCCTGGCTCCTCGGCCCTCTATGTGACTGGAAGGCCACCATCACATGCCGTTTTTTCATCTCGCAGCGTGAGAGCTCCTGCTGGTGTCCCCAGGATGACCCTCGGAGCCTGTTAGCTTTAGGGTGAGGAACTTCCTTTCCGGATGGCCCGCATGTAACATTCCTCTGCCATGGTCTGTTTGCAGGGTGCCGTGTGCGTGGGTCTGCAGAGGGCACGCTGGGAAATGCGGACCGCGGGCTTGCAGGCAGCCGAGCCCCGCTAGACCCTGAGGAGCGCTCGGCTCCGGCTGCGCCTCTCGCCATGAGCAACCCACAGTGAGTACAGGAGCTGCCCCGGGTGCGGAGGGCGCCTAGACAGCGGGGGGACACCGTGACTTCTTCCAGCTTTGGGGACGGGGGACTCTCGGCGGCCAGCTGCGTTACCTGGCATCATTATTTATTTTCATTCTGATTGCTTTCAGAGGGAAAGAGAGAGAGAAACATCCATGATGAGAGGGAATCATGGTGTTGTGGGGCAACCCGTGAATGACGACCACCAGACAGTCAATTGGAAATTCAGGAAGCCTTTATTACGAACTCGAGTCCGGGCCCACGTCTCCACTGTCACAGCAGCCAGTAGCGTGAGCCCCAAGCCTCAGTAGCAAGCACCTTTTATCTCCAACGCAGGGAGACTTGGTAATTTGTGATTGGCCGGATTCACACAAAGAAAGGTAGCACAAGGTCAGTTACAGTACAGGGCAGTGGAAAATTTTAAGCTCTGTTGCCAAGCTGCTGGTGGGCTCTGTTGACCCGGTATCTTGCCTTGCAGTTACAGCTGCAGGATGTCCTCGGGCAAGGCAGCTAAAGGGGGTTTTGGTTGTCGTGCATGGTCAAAGCATGACGAACCACATCCTTCTCCTCTATCCTCCTCCCCACTCTGAGTCTGGCTGTCACAATGGACCGGCTGCCTCCTGCACGCCCCACACCAGGGATCGAGCCCACAGCCTGGGCGTGTGCCCTGTCTGGGAATCGAACCGGGAGCTCCTGGGTCATGGGTCAGTGCACAACCACTGAGCCACCCCAGCCAAGCAGAGCCGGACATTCCTAGTCTCAGAACCTCAGTCCCCCAGGAATACCCCGCTGGCCAGAAAGCTCTGTGTGTTGAGTTCATAACCCGTAGTTTCCTTGAGACCAGCAGAGAAGAACAGCTTCAACCCAGAACCCACTTTTAAAAAACATCTGGAGGAGTCGGCTCCCCGTAAACACCCACCGTCGTTCCGATTGTGGGAAGCTCGAGGCCTCGCTGCCTGTGGCTGTGCCGTCTGCGGACCTGGAGCCGCTTGGTAAAGCCTCACGGGGAGGAGCGGGTGGCCTGTGCCTGACGGAGCCACAGCAAGGCCAGAGACAGACCCACCAACGGAGAGTCGGGCGGGGCACCTACCTGGTGGACGGGCGCTCAGGGAGCCCCCTGTGGAGTTCCCGTGGAGCCCACCTCCCCGCTTCCCTGGACAGTCCAGCCCCAGCTGAAGAGAAGCAGGCGGTTCAGCTCTAAACCTCCTGGTACTGCCCTGAGTGCAGCCGCTTAGCTGAGTGGTGGGGAAAGGCTGAGGGCAGCGCTCCTTCCACCGGGAGGGCCTGCGCTGAGGGCCTGCCTGTCACCTGTCGCGCAGGCCTGCCACTGGAGGAGGCGTGTCCGAGGTGGAGATCATCTCCCAGCCCGGGGACGAGGACACCAGGAGCGCTGTGGCGGGGCCGCTGGCCACCTTTGCGTATCGGGACTTGCCCCTAGCCCCAGTCGACCTCTCCACGGCGGGCTCGCAGCTCCTGTCAGATCTGGACGAGGATTACCAAAGAGAAGGGTACGTGCTGGGCCATCCCGGGCATGACT
Source organism: Antrozous pallidus (assembly GCA_027563665.1). Lineage (NCBI taxonomy): Eukaryota > Metazoa > Chordata > Mammalia > Chiroptera > Vespertilionidae > Antrozous > Antrozous pallidus. The sequence continues at coordinate 11,659,645 of CM050530.1, read as the reverse complement.
CCCTGGAGGCACACAGGGCCGAGGTGCTGAGCAGGGAGGGACCAGCAGGCCCTTTTCCCTGGAGGAAGGCCCTGGGCTTAGAAACACCTGCTGGTGCTAGACACAGCGTCCTGTCACATTGGCTGGGGAGCCAGAGTCGGTGTTGGTTTAAGGACTGACTTCTCCCTGAGGCCCCACCCACCGCGCTGCACACTGGGGATCGGACCCACAGGGAGCAGGGGCCGCCCAAGGTCACACAGTCCCTGACGAGTGGATTGGACAGCACTGCCCTGGCCAGCCCACTCTGCTCCGAACATAAAAACAAAGGTTGCTGGGCTGTTTAGGAGCGAATGAAAGTTATTGGTTAGAATTATATTTTCACAGCTTGGATCCCTCTGTTTGTTTTCCAAACAAAAAAGAAATGTTTTTCGGAGAGAAATTTCTTAACAATTGTGAAATCGTGCACCTTTTTAAAAAGCGCCAACCAGTGCCTTTCTCTTTAAATACAAGTTTCTCTGAGCGCTGTGCACAGGTTCAGCAGGACATGGGAAAAGGGCCAGGCAGGCAGGTGTGAGAGAGAGAGAGGGTGTGCTTCCCTCTGGTGGTCAAAAGCGGTAGTGTAGCCTCAAGCCTCTAGGGTCCAAGTATCTGGCAACAGGAAAGGCCTTGAAGGATGCTGGTTGGGCAAGGTGCACGTCTGCATCCTGTGGGTGTCCCATGCCCTGGTGGGGGGTGAGGAGGAGGTAGGAGGCGGAGGCCCAGCCTCACCATCATTGCATTTGCTTTTGAACTGGGCCTCTGCAGAGGTTCTTCCTTCGGGGAGATTACAGGTGAGGGGCCCAGGGCAGAGGCTCTTGGCTTGACCTGAGCGTTAGGTGTGCCAGGAAAGCTACTTCTGACAGTGGTAGTGCTGTAGGCATCAAGAACAGCATCAGGTGTCTGGCTCACCGGTGGGGTCAGAACAAACCTGGGTTCAGCAGCCTTGGTGCTGGGTTCTGGCTCAGAGAATTCAGAGCCAGGCTCCACATGTACGAGAGAGCATTTACTTGGTAGATCTCCCAATTCCAAAGTAAATGGGCTTAGAAACAAGTTCTAGAGGTAAGGACGGCCCTTGGGGCTGGGGAGTGAGGGAGCTAATGGTCAGTGCCTGGGGTGGGAGGTCGGGGGGAAGAAAGGGATGGGCAGGTGGGAGAGGCTGGGTCCTCCAAGGGCTTTCGGGGTGGGGAAGGTGGGGGTCCCAGGGAAAGGTCTCAGCAAAACATGCAGCCGTTGCCCAGGTATGTCCTCTCCGGGTGGTGTCTCTGCTCATTGGCGGGTACCAGGGCAGGGGCCGTTATTTGGTACAGCAGGTCAGGACCCGCTGGTCTTGTGCTTGTCTGTCTGGGCGGGAGCTGAAAGACAACGTGAGGCCTAGACGTTACCTCTCGGGCGGAAAGGCCAGGGGTCCACAGCCTTTGCGCCTGCTCTGGCTCCTGCCCGCTCACGGCTGCCACAGCAGCGGGGGTCAGTGGGCGAAGGGACTTGTGTCGCTGCGGGCTCACTTGTCAGCCAGAGGGCTTCTGGGAGGCAGAAAGGCAGGCGCAGGATGGAAGCCAGGGGAGAGGAATTGAAGCAGAAGCACTCTGCGGCAGGAGCGGAGAGCCTGTTGGCTCTGGCCTCATCTCCTGGGGTGTCCCTACCCTCCCACCTGCCCTTTCTGATGCAAACACAGAGTGTGCCCTTCTGCTGGTCTCTGAAAAGCTTCAGGGCAAGTCTTATCAGACACACTCTTCCTGCTAGCTCTCTCCTGCAGGACATGAGGGGCTTGGGGAGTCTGCACCCCACCATTCACTTCTCTTCAGTGTTTTCAAGTTTTAGAACCTGAAAATGTTGGAACTGGAACACAGCTCAGAGAGCGTCTGGGCTCAGCATTCTAACAGGAAAGCAGAGTCCGTTTGCGGGAGGGACTTGCCCAAGGTCGCACCGTGACAGAGCCCCACCCCTGGCTCCTGATGCAGCCACACCCAGGCTTCCCTTTGTCACACATGGAGACCGTGGTTAGCGTGCACTGAGTGTGGGATGCCCTGCTGTGCAGGGAGTCCGCCAAAACCTGTGCCGATGCCACGCTGGCAGGGGGTAGGGCCACCGGGGTCAAGCTCTGTGACTGTGCCTGTCCTTCCCACAGCTGCCCCGGTGCTGGCCAGGCTGCGGGGCTCCCACTGCCCTAACAAGAGGCCACAGACCCAGCAGGAACTTGTCTCCTCCCCACTCAGATGGGAGCCGAGAGCTAACGGGTGGTGACGTCAGGGCTCTATCCTCTGCTGCGCACGTGGCCCAGAGTGACTCCCACTCCGTGTCTCCCTCTTCTTACGGGCCCCTCTGAGCTCATCTGACCCTGCGTACCTCCCAGGCCCCACCTCCAGAGCCATCACCCCAGGTGTTGGGGCCCAGCATTCAGTCCTCCCAGACTCAGTGTGCCGTCTCTCCGCCAGCCCTCGGCGGTCCTGGTCCACGCTCCCTCCTGGTCCCAGGGGGCTGTCCCAGGTCCGCTCCACGGTCCTGAGCCAGCCCCCATTGCCTCCCATAGATGACCTCCTCTCCTTCTGAAGCAGCGGCAGTCATGGATGGGCTGCGCCCCACCCCAGTCCCTTTTGGGGCGCTCCTCACCTCTGAGTGTGAGTCCCCTCCTTCCACTTCCATGAACTCTCTTGTTCATTGCAGTGGGACCATCTCCCTCGTGGCGGGTCTCCCACATTCTCCCTGCACCCCTCTTGGTCCACCACCTCGCTCTTCCTCCCTGCAGCCTCTAGGACACGTGCCATGCCCCCGGCCCCTCCCCTTCGTCCCTCAGTCCCGGCCGTCCAGCTGCAGCCTCGTCCACCCCGGGAAGGCCCCCCCACCTCCGCCGTCAGCCTGGAGGTGGGGGGCCCTTGGGCTGCGCTCTGAGAGGCCAAGTCTCCGTTCGTCGTCCTCCAGCCAGAACTAGACCTTCCCGCCTGCCTTTGGGGTGCTGTCCGAATTGGGGAAGATCTAGAACACGCCCACCTTCTCAGCCATTTTGGCAGGAACTCAGTCAGCGTGATTCTTGTGCCCTGGTGCTGTTTGCCTCGTGTCCCCGTCTTGTCCAGCTTTATGCTTTCACGTGACCAAGCTTTCTGCCTGGTTCTCGTTCTTGGGCGTTGGCCATCACCCCCTTCGATGGGGGAAACCGAGGCACAGGGCCCCCACCTTGGAGGAGGGACCTAGGCTTGTGGGAGCCTCCGTCCAGGTGCAGGCTGGAGGCTGTACCTGCTCTCAGCTGGTCGGTGTGGGGGTCTGGGCTGGACAAGAGGCCACGCGAGGGAAAGGCCAGAGAGGCTGAGCCTCTGCTGGGAGCCGCTCAGCGGGAGAGAGGAGGACAACCAGGTCGAGCAGCTCTGTGGCCCTTGAGGTAGTGAGCTCCAGAGGTTCCTGGCCAGTAGGTGTGTGTGTTGGGGGGGGGGGGGGGGGATCTGTGTTAGAATGCACAAGTAAAGTCAGACATGGAAGGGATTCGGCCTTTTACATGTTTATATTTCAGGGTCTAAGAGGCCTAACGGTGAGGTCCCACATGGGAAGCTGGAGGGAGGCCGAGTAGACCAGGGCTGCTGACCCAGGGGGGCACAGGGGCGGTGTGAAGAGTCAGGCTGCAGAGATGGCCCAGGAGAGCTCAACTTCATAAGCAAAGATTCCCATGACTGCCATGGTGCTAGCAAACAGGGCTGGAGACAAAGTGGGGGAGGGGCCTCCCCGCTGGAGCCCCAAAGCCCTGGGCATTCCCTGTCACCTTGCTGGAGTCCTCCATTCCCGCCTCCCGCCCCCCGCCACCCGCCCCCCGCCTCCGGCCCGACCTGCGTCTGTGCCATTGGGCTCTAGGGTCTGTTCTGGGGTCTGTGCCAGCCCTGGCCTGGGGGCTCCTGAGGGCAGGGCTCAGCTCCTGCCAGCCCGGGATGGGGTGTTTGTGAAGGAAGGAGGGACTTGCATGAATGAGTGGGTGGTGGGGAGGCCATGTTACCATAAGGATTAGAGGAGAAGGGAAGCCAGTCCCTTTTGGGGAACAGGGGGTTGGCCCCAGACCCATGCGCAGTCCAGGAGGAGCCACGGAGGGACCAGGCTGTGGGCCAGAGCTCCAGGCCTGGGTCCTGGCTGGCCTCCTCTGAGCTGACGCCACGCCCTGCACTGTGACCCTAAAAGATGGCTTTGCCCCAGGACTCAGTGCAGTTTTAGCCTCTCTGCAGGAGCAGGAAAAGCTTTTTGTGATTCAGGGTTCAAAGGCAGGTTCATCCCTGCCGTGACCTTTGGCAAGTGTTCAGTCCCAACGTTCCTGCCTTGTGAAATCTTTTTTTCCCCAAAGGAGAAAAAAGTTAAAAATGAGCTTTATTAGTCCGTTCTCTCGAGGCCACAGAGATCCATCTACAATAAGCACAGCCCTTCCTCAGGTACCCGGTGCCCTGGGCTCTGGGTCGACCCAGGACCTCCTTGTATAGGGGGTGCGGGCTTCCGGGGGGTCTTGACACCTCACCGAGGGAATAAAGGCTCAGTTCCCATCCCAGGTCTCTTTCTGGTAGGCACAGGTTACCAGAACTGCCAAGCCTTTTCACTGACTAACGAGTGAATTTACAGATACGTGGTTTTTTCAGCATAGTTACCCCAAGTCCCACCTTCCTCCAGGGTCGGGGTGTACACCCTGGCCTCCACGGGGTGGCAGCAGAGTCCCTCTGAGCGCTGCCTGGAGGAGGAGGGGAGAGCAAGTTAAACTTCAGGTCAGGTTCCCCAAGGAAAGTGAGCTGAATTTACAAGGCTCTAGAGTCCCCGTCATCTTTGGAGGCACCTTGGATCTGGACTTCGGCTAAACAGGAAGGGGAGCGTGGCCAACCCCGGATTTGCCGAACGACAGCTGAGAACAGAGAGAGCTGGACAGAGAAGCCTGAAAACTAGCTACCGGATCCCTCCCCAACACCCACACTGTTAGGAGACCACTCCTCCAGGCAGCCCTCCAGACAGCCCTACAGGCACAGAGATCCTGGTGGGGGGCAGTTCCCTCCCAAGTCAGGCTCTTCAGAGATGTGTGGGCAATGCCCTGGACCCTCCCATGGGGCGTGTTGGCCATTGTGCCCCCAGAAGAGGTTTGGGGGCTCACCCTTCGAGTGGGGTGGCAGCTGCTACCTCCTGGCCTGAGCTTCTCTTTTCTGAGGACGCAAGAAACCTGGATTCTGGGACAAGCGAATGTCAGACTTTGTGACCTGATGGAGGGCTGACACTTGTCTGGAAACTTCCATTTCTCCAGGTCCTCTTCCCCCTGACCCAGGGCTGGAGGCACCCCTCACCCCAGCCTGTGAGTTATTCCTGGGTCTGTGTGCTGCTGTGCCTTCCTCCTGGAAGTGGGGACAGGGAGAGAGGATGCTGGGCAGGACTTGCTGTGGTCACGGCTCTCCCCAGGAGCGAGAGGGGGAGGCCACCCCATGCAGACACTAAGCACGGGGTCCCCGTGGGCGCTGGGCCCATGTTTCTCCATGTCTGTTTGGAGACAAGTGTGAGCCCGTTCCCGCTCCTGCTCTTCCCCTTTATTTGCTTTTCACGAGCGGGCTGGGACCGGGAGCTCACGGCGCAGCTGGGACCACTCGCAAGGCCGCAGGCTCATGAGGGACGGCCCCCCTCAGCGCTCCGCACAGCGGCCGGTAGCGGGCGTTCGGCAGAACTGACCCGCAGGCGGACGGAATGGATGTCGGCACTTCCCACACGAGCACAGTTAACCCCGCTCCTGAGACCCTGGCCTACACCCGCCGTGGACGGGTGTGGTAGCTGCTTCGGAAGCACCGTGCTCAGGGTCACAGACATTATTTTCAATATTTCAGAACAACAGCCAGCAAAGGTGGGTGATGCTGGTCCCGTTGGGGGCCGGGGAGCGAGCTCAGAGGCGGCTGAGAGGGCTGTTCCCGGGCCTCTATTGGAGACACCAGTTGCCCCCAGAGGGGCAGTTGGGGAACAGAGGGGAAGTCAAGCTGTTTCCAGGGTGTTTGTCAGCAGAGGAAGCGGGTGAAGGAGGAGCCGTCTTTTCAGATGACGGACACGGTGGCGTGTGTGGAGTGCTCGGCGTGGCTCCTGGCCCGTCCTCGGTGCCTGGTGGTGTCTGTCACGTCCGTACACGTGCGCTGGCGGGGCAGACGCTGGGTCCAGTCAGCGCCGTGGCCTTGCCCGGCAGCACGTCCGTCCTGTGACACAAACAGCGGAGAGCAGCGAGGCCAAGGAACACCCCGTGTGGCCGCTGGGTGTTCTCACAAGGAAGCACCGTGCCGTCCAGGCCCTGTCGGCATCACAGAAGCGGAGCATCTTGGGGACGTGTGGTCTCGGCTCCCGTCCCAGGGGTGCACCTGGTCCAGGTGTGCTCAGCTGACCCGTCCTTGCATGGCGCTGTGTGGTGGTGTGCGTTTGGAGGCGGGGACAGGGCTGTAGTGGGCATCCCTGTGGGAGAGCCTTGTAACCAGAAGGGCTCTGGCCTCTGGCCCAACAGCGCCGCCATGGTCAGCGCCAGGCGGGCCAGCCGGTGCTCTGGGCCTCATCCGTGCCTGCGGCCAGACAGCCCAGCCCCCCCTCGCTCCTCTCTGTCCGCCTGGCTGCCTCCCGGGCAGCGGGCTCTGCTGTGCTCCCTGGCTGCACGGCCTGTGAGCACCGGCGCCGGGGTCGGACGGGCTGATGCTGAAGAGGCGGGTGGACGAAGTCAGCACAGGCCCAGGGGTGGGCTTCATCCTCAGTTTGCTGGGACGACGTGAGAGTCCCCACAGCCCCCCCAGTGCTGCTCCCTCCCCACGGCTCACCCTCCCCTTCGCTGGCCTGGCAGCCACACAGCCACATCACCACGCGCACTGCAGCGTGGGAGCCGGGTCATGCGGCTCTGCCCCAGGCCCCACAGGAGCCAGTGCAGCCCCGCCTTCCAGGCACCAGGTCTGCCCCCCTCAGAAAGGGCTTGTTCAGCACCCGGTATGGGGTCGCTGCCTGACAGCGCAGTGACCTGGAGCCACCCCTTCAGGGCCACTCCCAGGGCCTTGCCCCACATAAAGGAGCCACCAGACGTTGGCCAAAGTTCATTTAATATTCTAGAGCCGCTCTTTCAAACTTTTACCAAGACTCCTGAGTAATAGAGCTCATGCCCCGCCCAACCAGGATCTCTCTGCGGCCTCCAGAGCAACAGGCCCACCTGCGGACATGCCACCTGCTCCTCCGTATCTGGGCCTTGGCAGCCCCACTGGCCCCGGGCGCTGCCCTCCTGCTCCAGGAGCTCGAGGCTGGGACACGCCTGCCCTCTGGTGGCCGCTCGGGGCATCACCCCCTGACCACCGGGCGCTGGGGCCTGATGGGCTGATGCTGAAGTCAGCAGAGGCCAGGGGTCGGGCTCCATCCCGTGTGGGGCATGCGGATCCATCCTTCTCCCTCATCATGGGTCCTTCCACCCCCTCTTCCTCGGAAATCAACAACAAAAGGAGTGAAGTCAGCCTGGCCTGTGGCTCGGGCCGCTGGAGCATCGCCCCACACACCAGGGCGTGTTTGTCTTAACGTGAGGTTTCTCCTTCTCCCTTCCTCTCTCTCCACAAAGGAAAAAGCCAACATAAAAAAACGGGTCCTGCATAAGGATCAGGAAAAAAGTGCAGAGTCAGCGCCAATTTCCCTTTTGGACCACGAGCTCCTCGTGTCGGTGTCTAATAGTCACTTGGACATTTTGAAACCAGACACGTCCTGTTTTTCTGCTAAAACACCGTGTGTCGGACTCGTCTGAGTGTCAGAGGACGTTTTACTAGCAGCTTGGAATCTCTAGGCCCCAGGCAACCTGCTCCTTCTGCTCGGCTCTGCTCCCCAAGTGGCTGCAGCTGAGAAAGCTCTGGGCACCGGCCCCGCTGCCTGGCTGCTCAACACGATGTGATGTTCCCCAGAGGGGAGGTGGAGGCGACCTTCACTGCTGTGACTGGAAAGGGGGCGGGGTTAGCCGGTGTGGAGTTGGAGCTGGGTCTCCTTTGAGACCTGCTGTGCCTGTGGCTGTGGGAGGAGTTGACAGGAAGCAGAGGGACATGTGAGCTGGGGATAGGGTGCGAGAGGTCTGAAGGGTGAAAATAGGGCCCCAGAAGGCACAGGAATGGCACCTTGTGGAGAAGGAGGGGGAGGCAGTGAGAGGATAGATCAGCAGAGCAGTCAGCTGAGTGACAGCCACCTTCTTAAACCTCAAGGATCTCTGTGCACAGAAGCAGCGCAGCTGACAGCAGCTGGGGTGGGGCCCTGGCGTCTCTGGACCTCTGTCCAGGGGGCAGGGCTGCCCTGTGAGCTGAGGGGGGCTTCATGCCTTGTCCTTCCTGCCACCCGGACGGACATGCCTGTCCCCGTCCCCTGGTGGCCGCTCCCCGTGTCCCGGGTTCGTGCCGCCTTCCTGGGACCCGAGTCCCGAGTCAAAGACTGAACCCCAGTCCTGGTCTTCTCCCAGAGCCCAGGACCACGCCTTCCACTCCGGAGACTCAGAAACATCCAGAAAGACATGGCAGAGGCCTGCCTACTGGTTCCTGAGCTGGGAGCTTTGTGCTCAGCTGGGCTCCGCAGGCTTCTCCGGGCGGACTCTGAGGAGGAAACTCTTGGGCCCCTGGGGCTCTCCTCTAGACAGGAAGGAGGGGTGGTCCAGTGTGTGGGCCGCAAGACAGTTTATTGCCATTACCAGCTCATGTCGCTGCACCCCCTCATTGAGCCCCCTCGATGGGCTAAAGATCTTTACGAAAGGGGAGCTGAAGGCAGGACCCCCTGACTCCCTCCGGGCACCTAACTGACCTCAGCATTCCAGTCCCCTCACAGGCACCCCCTGCCCTGCATCCTGAGTTTCTAGGGAGTAATTGGCCTCCACAGCCTCTGGATAAGATGGTGTTTCCTGGGGAGCGGGAAGAGGGATATGGAGGGTTGAGAGCAGGGCCGTTGGGGTCCCCCTCTCAGCGCCTTCTCCCACTCTTGTCCCCGCAGGTCGCCCTGGCTGAGGCCGTGCTGTGGGAAGAGAGCAGCCGTGTGGCAGGTATTTTTGCTCAGTGCCAGTCTCAACAGTGTCCTGGTAGCCTGTGTAATGTTGGTGGTGATGCTCCTGACTCTGGAACTGCTAATAGATATAAAGCTCCTCCAGTGTGAGTAGCACGAGGGGTACATATGCAAATACGTTGTCACTATTCACTGTGCATCCACCAGGGGTCCCCCACTAGCAGTGACCCCGCCCATGGCCAGGGAGGACATTGGCAGCTTCTGTCACCCCAGCATCGGTGTGCCCCCCTCACCCTGTCCTCCCAGCATTCCACCACCTGAAATGGAGATCAGAACATGGTGGGGACCCCTGCATGCACTTTTTTATTCCCATTTGGAATGGTCTGGGTTGGAATTTTTGTAGCTTAAAGAGAGTTCCCACGTGTCCCCCAAGAGGGGCAGGCCTGAGGCATCCCCTGTTCAGACAGGGACGGAAGACCCGGGAAGTCAGGTCGCCCACCGTTGTCCTGGCCACTGGAGACCCACGGCGTTGTGCAGGGCTGCGGGGGGGAGGGCGGGCAGTGGGTGCCCTGGGGAGGAGCTTGAGACTCGGCTTTGCCTGAGTGGGCGGTTCTGTAGTGCTCACACTCTCCAGTTCAGTAGACAGATCCTTCAAGGCCAGAGACAGAAAGAGATTATTCCCACCCACACCCCCTCGGCCCCCCCTCCCCCGCCTGCCCCAGGATTTCCTTTCCTGCCTTGGCCACACTCAGGACTGCAGATCCACCACCCCAGAGCTGGTCTAGGACCTCCAGGCCCTTCCCTGGCCCACCAGCCAGACAGAGGGGGTCTCGTCAGCTCCCTGGGTTCGTCAGAGAATCTTCAGGCGCAAGGCGGCCAGCAGGGCGTGCACTGGGCCTGTCTGCAGTTAAGCACGTGGGGGCTCTCCCTCCCGCGCCCGACCTACGTTTTACAGGGTCTGCGCACAGCCCACAGCGAGCCCCTCTCTCCCTGGCGCTGCCGACGCCGGAATGTGGCTTAAAGTGAAACCTCCAGGAGAGGGACTTGGGTGAGAGACCCAGAGCAGCTCATAAAGGGCATCTCACCGTCCATCAGACAGCCAGAGGCTTACAGCTCTTCTCACGCAGCCGTAAAAAGGCCAGGGGTTCCTTGGAGAAAACGGGGAGAGTTTATGTCCGGAACCAGCAGAGGCCCTGAGTCCTGCGGCCTCGCCTCTTCCCACTGCTGCTCACGTGGCCGAGACGGAAGACGGCGCCTCCTGGCTGGTTAAGGGTCATGTTGGCCCGACGTCAGGGACCCCGCGTCCCCCACCTGGAGCCCACCCCTCACTCCAGACCTGGTGTCTGCCACACCCAGGGCTCCCCAACCTCAGAGCGCTGGGGAGGCTGTGGGGTCTACCTGCCTCATCCTTCAGCCCAGGGGACTCAGAGCTTGGCCAGAAGGGGAGCAGCACTGTTCCCAGCGGCATCCTGTGCCCAGTAGGCACCCCCTCTCACCCCCCAGCCCGCCTAGGATGTCCCGCCAGCATCTCTCCTGTGCCTGTCCTTTGGGAAGCACCCTGCACCCTCATCTCCACCGGAGCCCCTGACCCTGTCCTCGGGGAGCACCCTGCACCCCCAGTCTCACTGGAGCCCCCTAGCCCTGCCCTGGGCACCCTGCACCCCTGTCTCCATCGGAGCCCCCTGGCCCTGCCCTGGGCTTTGGCACCCTGCTTTGGGTCCGCCACCTGGTATCGGAGCTGACCCGGCTCCTGTATTCAGAGGGCCTCGAGAGCTGGTGCCGGTGGCAGGGGTGGGGCTGACTTCCTCACTGGCCCCCGGGCAGTGGGGCAGACCCAGCCACGGGCTCTGCCACTTTGGGGGGGCTGGCCTCCCCCATCCCTGGCTCCCTCTTTCAGTCCTTCCAGCCTGTTCCCTGAAACAGCCTGGCCACCACCACCTCCACTTGTCAGGGAAATGTCGAGGTGAGCGGGCCTCCATCCCCACTCTCGTGGAGTGCTCTGGGCTGAGGGTGAGGCATTTGACAGCTCATCCAGACTGACAGCCACCCTGGGTCCGACAGCCTGTGTCTCCCTGAGCCTCTGGGGAGACAGAGCCCCTTGAGCCTGCAGGGCTGGGCGGGAGCCCCGGAGGCAGCCTGAGGGGAAGGGGAGGGCGTGTAGAGGAAAGCATGGCCTGGTGGCCCACCCCTCTCTCAGACACCTCTGCGGGGCTTGGGCCTGGCTCCATCCAGACCGCCTGCTCCCGTGCACCCCGTCCTCGCTCCTGACCTCGGCCACTGTCCTTGTGTTGCAGTTCCCAGCGCCTTCCAGTTCGCCGGGGTCATTCACTGGGTCAGCCTGCTCATCCTCTCCCTGTTCTTCTCCGAGGTAGGCCTCTCCTCTCTGTCCCGGGCCCGGGCAGGGAGCAGGCGCCGAGACCCAGCCCCCTCTGCCTGCACACCCGTAGGGGGAGAGACCCTCCAGGCAGTTCCTGGGCTGTCACTCTGGCCTGCCTTTCAGGGGGAACTGCAGGCAGGGTCCCCCAGAAAAGTGAGAAGACTGGCCTTCCTCCTGTGGGCATGGCAGTCTGCCGGCCCGGGAGTTCCACACGAGATCCAGTTCCAACCAGTCTGCTCACCTGTCTCCCTTTCCCTGTCTCTGTCTCTCCCTTCTCTCTCTGTCTCTCCCTGTCTCTCCCTGTCTCTCTCTGTCTCTCTGTCTCTCTCTGTCTCTCTGTCTCTCTGTCTCTGGCGTCCAGAATCCTGGGTGTGGGTGGGGACATGTGGGCAGCATCAGTGAATCACAGATCGCTCTCCTGCAGCCCGTGGAATCAACAGGTGACCCCAGGGCTGAGGGTCAGACTTGGGGGGCAGATCTCTGGGGTCCCAGCAGCTCTCAGGTCACTATCCTGGAGGTTCCTCAGCCCCAAAGGAGTGCAAGCTCCCAGCTGCTGCCCCTGAGTGCCTGGCCCTTCCCCCCAGCGCCCGCCCACCAGCTCCCAAGCGGTGGCCAGATGGTGGCCTGATGGGAGCCGGGAAGGTGCTCTGTGTCTGTGCTGCCAACAGAAACACTCCATCAGTTGCTGTGGTTCTTGCCGTGGCCTCGCTGCTGTGGTTTTATTGGCTTTGCAGGATTTATTGCCTTCTCCCCCGTCCCTGCCTCAACTGGGCCCCCTGAAGCAGAGCTCCACCCACTCCCGCCATACCCCTGGGCAAGGCCCGTTTTCAGGGCAGAGTGGGGAGAATGGGGGGCTGGGAGAATGGTGGCACCCTTGACCTGGACCTGGTAGAGGACAGGGCAGGGTACAGCAGTCACGGGGTCACAGGATAACAGAGTAACAGGGGAGCCCCATCTCCCCTGCATCCTGTCCTGTATGAGCAGAGGGGCTGGTGCGTGGGGACCCACGTGGCCCCCAGGGTGTGTGTCCCGCTCACAGAGACGGGGCCCCTTTGGTGAGAAGGGCCAGGTAGGTGCTGGGAGGTGGGGGGTGATGTTCCCAAGATTCCCAGGGATGCTGAGGGAGGCACTGAGCCCAGGTCCTCACAGGGGTGACCTGGAGCCGAGGCCAGAGGGACAGAAGGCCCTTCACCAGGAGCGAAGTCTGAGCTGCTGCCCCCAGGCCAGTGTGCCCAGACAGCCAACAGCCAGAGCCGGCCGGCCTCTGCCTCTCCAGAAGGACCGCTGCGGGCACAGGACGCTGAGCAGCTGGGGCTGGGGAGACCCAGCACACTCCCCGCTGCCCGGCACCACAGCTGTGCACCCACAGCCTCGTGTTTCGGGGGAGGAACGGGGAGGAAGAGCCGGAGCCCTGACCCCTGACCCCTGGCGGGCACAGCCCGGGACTCGTCCACAGAATGTGGTTGTGCCATTGCTGATGCAGAGGGCTGGGGTGTGCCTCAGCGGAAGCTGCAGTGACTGTGCACGAGGGGGAGGGAGTGGAAGGGAGCCACGGGAAGGCTGTCCCCCCAGGGTCGGGGGAGGGGAGCGTAGGCTGAGCGTAGCCCATGATGGTGCTGGAGCTGCCCCTGGAGAGGGGCTCCTGTGAGGCTCATGCCTGGGCTTCGGAGCTTGCTATGGGCCTGGCACCCTCATGGGCCCTCGGACCGGGGGGAGGGGCACTGAGGGTGGTGGAGGCAGTTTCGTGTGGGATGAGGACTCACGGCCCGGCACCTCCCGTGGGCAGGGCCAACACCCAAACCTCCTGTGTCTCTTCCTCAGACTGTTCTCCGGATCGTGGTGCTTGGGATCTGGGATTACATCGAGAACAAGATAGAGGTGAAGCTCGTGTCCCTGAAGCAGCCCCCTGATGCTGGGGCCAGTCACACGCTGCTCCTCCCGGGACGCGGGACCCCACGAGGGTAGATGGAAGGGGACCTGAGAGAGTTCCCAGGAAAGCAGTCTGAATAGTCCTCACGAGTCCTGTAAACTCTCAGTTATTCCCAGTCGTTCTGAAATATGTTTTAACACCACCGGGCGGGGTGCCATCTGATGGTCCTGAGGTGGGGAGCTGAGCGGAATGGGCTCTGGGCCGCTCATCCCCCGAGCAGAGACCCGGCTGTGCTGGGTTGGGAGGTAGGAAGCCTGGCTGTCCCATGGCGCTGCCATGGTGGCGGTGGGTGTCTCCTGCCCACCCTGTCCGGCCAGGGGCGGAGGCAGGAGGGCTGGCGCAGAGATCTCAGGAGGCTGGAGACGCCGGGCGGAGTCACAGGCTGGGACTCTCCTGTCCTGGCCCTGCCTCCCTGAGAACAGCTGCCAGGGGAAGGGAGGGGCCGTGGGGCTGCAGGCCCCCCCAGAAAGGAAGGGAGGCTGGAGCGGCTCAGCTCCTCTGGACGAAGGACCAGCTGGACAGAGTGTGCTCAGGAGCACCTCAGGTGGAAGACTGCCAGGGGTGGGCCTTTCCCTGGGGGACAGGAGGGGCCGGTGCAGGGCCAGCCTGGCCCTGCTCCGGTTGGGGCGTGCACATGCCCAGCAATGGCATTGCTCCCCCAGGTGTTTGACGGGGCTGTGATCATCTTGTCCCTGGCCCCGATGGTGGCGTCCACTGTGGCCAACGGGCCCCGGAGCCCCTGGGATGCCATCAGCCTCATCATCCTGCTCCGAATCTGGCGGGTGAAGAGGGTCATCGATGGTGAGTGCGGGGGCTCTGCCGGGAGGGGGATGGCCCAGCCAGCGCAGGGTGGTGGGTGGGGACTCGCAGGAGAGCCACGCCTGTCACTGCTCCCTCAGGGTCAGTTCAGGAACCGCTCACAAGCTGTGCAGCTGTCCCACACAGATACCTGGGGTCAGAGGTCTCTGGGCCCTGCTCCTGGGCCCTGCTCTGCCATCCCCCTTCCTGGGCCGGGGGCTGGGCTGCCCTCGCTCTGAGCACCTCCCCCTGGTGCTGTGTCTTCACCTGGTAGCTCCTGTTTCCAGAAGGTGGTGACAAACCAGTGTGTGCCCCCAGAGGAGGGCCTTAGTGGAGGCAGGAGCCTGACTCCTGAGCGAGGTGGGCTCCAGACCGAGCATACGGCACGCACACGGTTGGCTCACCTCCTGACCAAGAGGGAAGGGCATGACAGGAGGCTGTGGAGCCCTTAGCCCAGGAGGTGCCGTCACTGGGAGCACAGCTCCAGCCTCACAGGGCGGGCCACCCTCCCGCTCTCTCCGCTCTCTCCGGTGGATGTGGCCGGGCCCTCAGGGCATGCACCTCGCCCAACCTGCTGCTGGCTGGTCATGGGCTCGTCCCGTCCCCTCCCACAGAGCCCGGCTCCCAGGTCCTCACGGCTGTCTCTGTCCCACAGCGTACGTCCTGCCGGTGAAAGTGGAGCTGGAGCTGGTCGTCCAGCAGTACGAGAAGGCCAAGGTCGTCCAGGACGAGCAGCTGGAGAGGCTGACGCAGATCTGCCAGGAGCAGGGGGTAACCGTGGACTCAGCGGGTTCTGTTTGGTTCTGTCCAGGGCTCAGGGTGCTGGGTTTCCAAAGCCACCATCTCAGGGGCTCTGAGATCAGAGTTGGGGGGCGAGGGGCATCTCAAAGGCCCAGCCAGGCTGACTGGGCCCCAACGCTCTCTGGCCCATGGCACCCGCTCGGCTCTCCAGCCTGCACTCCGCGCCGGCAGCTTGGCCCTGGTCTCGGCACAGCGTCTCTGACGCAGGTTGAAGTCCATCCGCTGGGCGGCTGGGCTGCCACTTTGGGCCCCAGACACTTCTGAGTATCAGCAGTGCTTTGCCCTCCGGCGGCTGCAGTGAAGGTCAGGACTTTAGCCAAGTTTCGTCTGTGGGGTGTGATGGGCAGCTGGCTCCTGTGGGGTTTAGTGGGGGAGGCAGTGTTCCATAGGCCGGGGGCGAGGGGTGGGGAGCAGCGGGGCTGCGTGCTCTGCAGGACACCTGGTAGAGATGAGCAGACTGGGAGCGCACAGAGGGCCGCCAGCAAGAAAATATGTAAAATCTCAGTGTGCATGAGGCGTCCACCCGCTCTCTCCTGGGTGTGTTTGTGTGAATGTTTGCCAAAACTTCCCTCTTCATAGCTTTTAAAACAAGCATATTTTTTAGAGCAGCCGCAGACTCAGGAAACAGTGAGGTGGCCCAGCCCCTTCGCTCCCACGGGATGCCTCACTTCCGTGTGGCACATGTCCCATGGATGAGCCAGTGAGATCCCTGACGTCGTGTCCTCTGTTCTGTCCTCTGCCAGCCAGGGTCACGTCCAGGAGCCACTGTGTCTGCCTCTGGCTCCTCTCCTTTGAAAGTGCCTCGGCTACCTGGTCTCAGGGCCAGGCCGTGGCGGGAGGGGCTGGTGTTTGCCGTTGCCTGGCTATTGGGACCGTGTTATGGTGTCTGCCGGCTGTTGGGACTGTGTGATGGTGTCTTCTGGCTGTTGGGACTGTGTGATGGTGTCTTCTGGCTGTTGGGACTGTGTGATGGTGTCTTCTGGCTGTTGGGACTGTGTGATGGTGTCTGGCGGCTGCTGGGACTGTGTGATTGTGCCTGGCGGCTGTTGGGACTGTGTGATTGTGCCTGGCGGCTGTTGGGACTGTCTGATGGTGTCTGGCGGCTGTTGGGACTGTCTGATGGTGTCTGGCGGCTGTTGGGACTGTCTGATGGTGTCTGGCGGCTGCTGGGACTGTGTGATTGTGCCTGGCGGCTGTTGGGACTGTGTGATGGTGCCTGGCGGCTGTTGGGACTGTCTGATGGTGTCTGGCGGCTGTTGGGACTGTGTGATGGTGTCTGGCGGCTGTTGGGACTGTGTGATGGTGTCTGGCGGCTGCTGGGACTGTGTGATTGTGCCTGGCGGCTGTTGGGACTGTGTGATTGTGCCTGGCGGCTGTTGGGACTGTCTGATGGTGTCTGGCGGCTGTTGGGACTGTCTGATGGTGCCTGGCGGCTGTTGGGACTGTCTGATGGTGTCTGGCGGCTGTTGGGACTGTGTGATGGTGTCTGGCGGCTGTTGGGACTGTCTGATGGTGTCTGGCGGCTGTTGGGACTGTGTGATGGTGTCTGGCGGCTGTTGGGACTGTGTGATGGTGCCTGGCGGCTGTTGGGACTGTCTGATGGTGTCTGGCGGCTGTTGGGACTGTGTGATGGTGTCTGGCGGCTGTTGGGACTGTCTGATGGTGTCTGGCGGCTGTTGGGACTGTCTGATTGTGCCTGGCGGCTGCTGGGACTGTGTGATTGTGCCTGGCGGCTGTTGGGACTGTCTGATGGTGTCTGGCGGCTGTTGGGACTGTCTGATGGTGCCTGGCGGCTGTTGGGACTGTCTGATGGTGTCTGGCGGCTGTTGGGACTGTGTGATGGTGCCTGGCGGCTGTTGGGACTGTCTGATGGTGTCTGGCGGCTGTTGGGACTGTCTGATTGTGCCTGGCGGCTGCTGGGACTGTCTGATGGTGCCTGGCGGCTGTTGGGACTGTGTGATGGTGTCTGGCAGCTGTTGGGACTGTGTGATGGTGCCTGGCGGCTGTTGGGACTGTCTGATGGTGTCTGGCGGCTGTTGGGACTGTCTGATTGTGCCTGGCGGCTGCTGGGACTGTCTGATGGTGCCTGGCGGCTGTTGGGACTGTGTGATTGTGCCTGGCGGCTGTTGGGACTGTCTGATGGCGTCTGCCGCTGCCTGACTGTTGGGACTGTGTTATGTTTTTCAAGACGAGGTGCAGTCCTGGGTTTGGGGGAACCAGAGGTGAGCGCAGGGGCACGCTGTTGCCGTGACATCACTGTTGGTCCTGACACGGCCACCTGCTCAGGCATGTTTGTCGGATCTCCACAGTGAGGTCTCCTCTTTACTCGTCGTAGTTTCTTCAGAAAGCCATGGCCCTGGACACTCGCTGACTTGGGACTCCTGTTTCTCGCATAAATGTCGAGTGTCTTCCCATGGACTGTCCCCCGATGCCCAGAACCACTTGTGACCCCCCTGAGACTGGGCTGCTAGGGAATCTGAGGCCACAGAAAGGCGAAGCATGTCCCCACTCCAGCAGCTAGGAGACGTGGGAATAGGGTCCCTACACTGATTTCGGTGCCACCCTGGGAGGCTCTGGCCTCCGGACCCACAGGGAGACAGGGCTCTATCTCCCGTCGCCCCTCACCCCATCTGAATTCTGGCCTCACCTCGTCCTAAACAGGTTCCTTCTGGAAGGGGCGCCTCAGGTTCAGTGGGCTGAGCAGTGGCCAGCCTAGCGCTCCTGGGCACTCCTGGACCAGGTCTGCAGCCCCTCCAGCTGCTCCCTCCTGATGGGACCAGTGGCCCAAATGCCATAGCCCTCCAGCGGGAGCCCCTGAGTTTGCTCTCTGTCTGGATCTCGGCCAGAATCTCTGAGTTCATCTCCTCGGTGTGCAGGCTGTGCCAGAGGCCTCGGCTGTTGCTGCCCTCAGGGAGGTGGCGAAAGGCCCCTCAGCACTGGCTGCTGCAGAGAGCATGGCCGTGTGGGCCGCGGCCAGTCAGTGGGATGGCGCATCAGGCCAGCTCAGCCTGGGAAGCACTGCTAGGCCCATGCTTCCTTTCACTCTGCTGAGAGCATTCCAAGGCCCTGCTGCTCTTGCCTTGGCCAGAACAGGCCCCTGGGCCCTCCCTGCGTGTCCTGTGGGGAGGACAGAAGGACATTTCATGTTCTGTACTCGGCACCTTCCCCCTGAGGCCAGTGGGATGTGGGCTCCATCCTGGTGATTCAAGGCCGGTCTGTGGGCGGCCTTGGACCTGGGCACGGGCAGTCCCTGAAGGGCAGTCCTGGGGGCAGGGGCGGGATGGTGACTTCAGCTCCACCAATGGCTACTTGTCTAATTGGAGAGTTGGATGCTGTGAGGGTAGATTAAATCTAGTGTGATCTATATCCAATCTATGTCTAATCTATATCTATATCTCTGTCTATACAGCCTGGCTCATTGGAGCCCTCTGAAGATGAAAAGAAAGAGGGGGGAAGGGGGAAGGGGGAAGGAAGAACGGAGGGGCTAAGTCACTGGGTAACCACAGACACATGCATGTCTGGGCTTGTTGCTCATGTGGAGCTGGATGGTCAGAGCTGGTAGCTCCGAGTATCAGCAGTGCCTCGTGTTTGTCCGGGAAGGGGAGTGGAGCTCAGGGCTGTGCACCGCCTTCCTCCTGCAGGAATGGCGCCTGGCAAGGCAGGCTGCAGGGCTGGGGAGGGAAAGGGGCCCTGTTTCCCGCCCTCCCTGCCTCCAGGCGCCTCCCAGGTGGTGGCTTCTCCCAGTTCCAGGTCCTTGGCTTTTATTTCTCCTTAGCCCAGGGGTCAGAGGGGATGGGGTGTGCACAGGGTTAACTGGCTGGGCCTGGAGGTGGGCAGGGCAGCTGGAACCTGCAGTCACCTGACCCACCTGCAGTCACCTGACCATTAAAGGAGACCCGCCCCTCCTCATGACAGTCCCCTTTCCCTTCCCAGGGAGGAGAGGCGTCAACTGTTTAGTGACCCTCCTGCAGTCACTAAGGGCCCGCCCGCCTTCTCTTTAGGAAGCAGGTGATCTCCTTGACCCCAAGCTACAGGCACCTCTGGGGGAGCTGGAGGGGCGCATCCATCAAACCAAGGCCCGTCAGTGGTCCTGCTCCTCCCTCTACCCACGCTAGCCTCTCATGGGCAGGGTTGTGCCCATCTCCCAGGGAGCCTGGCCACCCTCCTGGTGCTGGTTGTGAATGCCTGGCGCCGGGACAATGCCAGTGACCAATCACTCACCTCCCAGGCAGGGCCTCTGGCTCTGAGGCCACAGGTGCCTTTGAGGGTGGTGGTGGTGTCAGAAACAGCAGGAAGGGTGTGCTGCCTGAGGCGGCACCCCTCACCGCCCCCCCCCCCCCCCAACCCCATGCAGCACAGTGACCTGGACTTCGTGCCCTGGATTCCTCAGGATCTCAGGGGTCACGTGTGTTTTAAGAACAGGGGCGGTGACTGTAAAACAGCCGAGGGTTTTAATGACAAACCCATTTAGCTGATAAAATCAGCCATCAGAGGAGGAACTCATGTTATCCTTTTGCCATAACGTATGGCCAGCTGCCCATCACCTTCACGGTGGATGGCAAGGGGCCAAGTTTGCATTGGGCCTTCCCCGCTCCTAAATCACAGGTTTGCAGCTGTCTCCTGATCTTTATTGTTTCCCACAAGGCAGGCCTGATGGGAATAAACATCGGCTGCTGTCCTGAAGCGGATGGGTTTTGGGCAGGTGGGCTGGGCTGGCAGCACTGACAGGAGGGAGGAAACACCCTCGAGCTCTGGCCGGAGTGTGCACAGATCCGCCCGGCTGGGGCAGGTCGCTGCACTCCACAGCCCAGACCATCTAAGGCAGAGATGTGCTGGGAGCCTGCCTCCTCCCCACCTCCTCCAAGCAGGGGCCCCTCTTCCCGCCCAGGCAGGCATTGAAGCTCAGCCCTGTGGGGCCCACTTGCTCCAGTAATGCGTGCGGCTTCCCCGGGGGCCTGGCCGTCCTGTCAGGGTTCTCTGATTAGCGATGCTCAGCTAATGGCGTGTGTTAAGGGGGGTGGAGACTGCACCCCCTCTCTCCCCGAGTCTCAGGACAGGCCGTCCCCACGGGGCCAGTTTGCAGGGAAGACTTGCTTCATGTTGTCTTCACCACAGGCACCGTCCTCCCAGAGGCCCCCAGGATGGGTGGGTCTCATGCCAGACTCTGCCTCCCACACCACAGATGCCAGACTCTCCCAGCACACCTCGGGCAGTGCCTCGGGCACCCAGGCTCCCTTCAAACGGGGAGGGGTTTTCATTCTAAAACTAGTGGCCCGTGCACGAACTTCGTGCACATTAAAAGGGTATTAATTAGAGGAAATAATTTAATATTGCTATTTGCTCTTTCTCTATAATAGAAGTATCAGAGACTAATGAAAATTAGTAAAATGTATATGAAAACCTTCCTCCTGTCAGAGTCTGGGGCACACCATAGGGCCCAGAGTCAAGTCCCCACTCACTCACATGTGCCTCAAAATCACGTGAGACAAGACCCAGCCGCCCCCCTGCATTGGGGTAGATCCAGTCGCCACCAGTCCCACTCTTGTCAAGTCACCCAGGGCATGGTATGTCCTCAAATCCCCTGGCCCAGCACCAGGCTGGGGGGCATAGCCTGAGGACCCTCATCAAGTCCTACCAGGTGGGAGACACGACCTGAGATCCCCTGTAAAGCCCCACTGGGTAGGGGACATGGCCTGAGGTCCCCCGTCAAGCCCCACCAGGCAGAGGAGCACAGTCTCAGGTGCCCCAGCCCAGCACCACGAGGGAGGTACAGCCTCAGGCCCCCATCAATCCTCACTGGCACAGGGGCACAGGCTCAGGTCCCCTGTGAAAGCCCTGCTGGGTGGGGGGCACAGCCTGAGTTCCCCTGTCAAACCCAGCCAGGCAGGAGGGGCACAGTCTCAGGACCCCTGGCCTGGTGCTGGGGCAGAGGGTATGGTCTGAGGTCCCCAGCATGGTGCCAGAGTAGGGATGCAGCTTGAGGTTCCCTGTCAAGCCCTGCCAGGAGGGGGCGCAGCCTGAGGTCCCCTGTCAAGCCCTGCCAGGTGGGGGGCATGGCCTGTGGTCCCCTGCCACGCCCCTCTGGATTGGGGCTGCGGCCACACCCTTTGCCGGCCTCCCATCCAGCTGCCACGACCACCTCACGCTCTCCGCTCTCCGTGAGCAGGTGTGCATAGGGAAGGCTGGGCCAGGATAACTGGGAGAGGGTGATGGGAGCCAGCGTCCTGGGTGAGCTGGGCCTCACAGCCTCTCTGCTTCAGCTCCCAGCACCCCGGACCTAAGGAGTAGTGCTTTCACAGGGGCCTGGCAGGCACTGGGTATGGCGATGCCTTAAAAACAGAAGAAGCCCCTTTAACTCTGGCTGGAAGTGCGCTGGGAACTTATGGTCGGGGGAAGCAGCCCAACATCAGGGCTGAAATAAGACCTTGGGCAGCCTCCGGAGGGGGCAAACCAACAGTAAAAGGCATCTTTGAAACAAAGACATTTGAATGTAATTAGGTGATATTAAGGAACTAGAGGCCCGGCGCACAAAACTTGTGCACTCGGTGGGGGGACGGGTCCCCCCGCCTGGCCTGTACCCGCTCACAATGCAGGAGCCCCGCCCATCCCTCTGAGACTCCTTGATGAATTGCCCCAAAAAGGTGGGCCAGAGCCAAGGCTCCTGCTCTGCGCCACATGGATCTGGGAGGCAGGACACCTGGGACCCCCAAGCAAGCCAGAAAGTAGAAAAAGAGCAAGAGTCTATACACATTTGAATAAACATCCTCATGTATAAAATTTGCGACCCCTGCGGCCCCCAGTGCTGCCATGTCCTGGCCTGGGGCCGGGTTCGTGGCTGCGATCGCCACCCCTGCAGTTCCCAGCGCGGCCATTGCCGGGCTTGGGGCCGGGTTTGTGCCTGTGATTGCGGCCCCAGCACAACCTTGGCTGGGCTTGGGGCTAGTTTGTGGCTGCCATCATCACCCCTGCAGCCCCAAGCACCGCCTTGGCTGGACTTGGGGCCAGGTTTGTGCCTGTGATCACGGCCCCCAGCCATTAAAGTTGAGTAGTATTTTAGCCCTGTCTAAAACTTCAGCAAAATCATCGGCATGAAAATACACATTTTGTGCATTTGGCAAATGAATAGCTTATCTTGTGATTACATGAGATTGGTCATGCACTCGCATTCCAAAGCCTCCAAACAGCCTCAGGAGCACTCACATACCTGGAGTCAATGAAGTCCTGTATTTCGTCATGATTGGTAATATTTTTTTCAGGGACAATCCAAGTATTATCGACAATTTTATTTCCAATAGAAATGGTATTACCAGATCTTCGTTTGTATTTGGGATATCCATCAATATTTCCAATAGTCACATTTTGAAACATCGATGAGAGAGACATTGATCAGCTGCCTCTTGCACGCCCCCTACTGGGGATGTGCCCGCAGCCAATGTACATGTCCTTGCCGGAATCGAACCCGGGACCCTTCAGTCTGCAGTCCGACGCTCTATCCACTGAGCCAAACCGGTCTCGGCTTGAAATTCTTTTGGATATCCCTTTATTTTTAAATATTTTATTGATTTTTTTTACAGAGCAGAAGGGAGAGGGATAGAAAGTCAGAAACATCGATGAGAGAGAGACATCGATCAGCCGCCTCCTGCACGCCCCCCACTGGGGATGTGCCCGCAGCCAAGGTACATGCCCTTGCCGGAATCGAACCCGGGACCCTTCAGTCCGCAGTCCGACGCTCCATCCACTGAGCCAAACCGGTCTTGGCTGGATATCCCTTTAAACATTTTCCATTTTCCATACATGGACTATTTGGATTTTGTATTCCACATGGTCCATGTACCATATTTGAAAAAGTCGAGGACACTGGTCCTCATCTGGAATTTCTGTCAATGTCATATTCTGAACGTAATTTGGACTCACTATCTAATATCAGTAATATGAGCATGAGGCAGTCCACGTTTCTGAAATTCAATGACATGAATCTTAGCTATTACTTTGCCAAATAAATGGAATTTACATACATCCATTTAAAAGAGCATTCAGCTTAATATTAAAAACCCTGGCTACCAAGTCAGGTCTGTTTTCAACTTTTTGCCAGCGTTGTAAATTGTTTGTAGTATCTGCCCATTTGGGGTTGCATGTCATAGTTATAAATAAATCAGGCTTACCATACTTCGTTACAATTGCCATAGCATCCTGATATCGCTGCTGCATATTTCTGGGACTACCCTCAAAAAATGATGGAAGTATTATCATTTTACCAATGGGTACATTGTCATTTTCAGATCTAGATTTGAGATAATCCATCAAACCGCTATATTTTTCAACTCTCAACTTAGATCGGTTTGCTTTAATGAAATTTATCCGATTTGCCTCCATTTTTTAATACAAATCCACAATAAACTGTTGAGTTAATTTCCCTGCATTTAAAATAGGATTGAAAGTGTCCCTCACAGAGAGATGAAATCCATAATACTGCATTTGGGTGACTCGTGTTCTTACATTTTGTCTAGTATTATTGTCGAGTACACTGTTGTCTGAGTCTTAATGCAATATCTGTTCCCCAACCTTTTTCACCATGTGGAAAAAGAATGCAGGAAACAGGATACTGATTTGTTTCACTTTAGTGCCATTTGGATTATCGGGATCTGGTTTACAAGTCCCTTTCAAAAGGAGGTTCTTCATCTTCGTTTGTGAATATGACAGCAACCTCGGTTACACGGGGAGAATTATATCTATCTGGATCGCTATTATGATCATATTTAATTGCCATAGTTACTTCCGTGGGAGCTATACCTTTTGCTGCTGCTTCAGATTGGGTTCCCTTTTCTACCTCATGTAGCATCTTGTACGATTTTGTTAATTCATTTATTTCATGCATGAGGTTGTTGATTATGAGTCTTTCTGAGCAGGCCTGGTTTGCTGGGATTGCTAATTTTTTACGTGTAGCTTCGGCTGTATCCAAAATATAGAGTTGAGCAAACTTCAACAGTTTTTCTTTGGACATAGTCCCACCTCTCTATTGCCACTTTCTGAGCTAGAGGAGAATGACAGACAGGCCTTTCAGCAGTGTGACCAACGGCTGATTTGGACAGATTCCGTGGGGGTGGGACTTCCTCCTACCTGTTGTCAGTTTCAGCTGTCCTGAAGCTGGGACTCGGGGGCCTTCCCTCTGGCGGTTGCCTTCCATTTTTGCTGGCAAACAGCTGAAGCTACACGTAAAACATTATTAGCAATGTAGGGGCCTCAGACGCAGCTGCTGTGAGTTCTCACAGCCACCGCCCCCACAGATCCCGCCGCCTCATTCTCTGTGTCCTGGGGCCTCAGACTCAGCTGGTAGCGTAGCCAGTCAGGAGCCAAGGTACGGTCACATTTGCATGTTACTCTTTTATTAGATAGGATTACCTTAACTTTTCAAGGTGTGACAGTGGCTGCATATTTACTTCTTTTTTTAAAGATACTCATCAGAGGATATTTAAGTGGGAAACAACTTTCTTTGAAAGTATGGTGTTGTCCTGGCCCAGCACCCCCCCACCCGCCCCCCACGACGCCTCAAGGACCGAGCCTCTCCCGCTGGCTCGCTAGGCCCTCGAAAACACCCTGTGCAGAGGCGTGGTCCCTGCTTCCTTCCCTGCCCCCTCAGCATGAAGGAGTAAAGGGCTTGGTCCTGTGAAGCGAAGTGTTCCCCACAGGTGTGAGGCTCTTGAGGCGACTGCATAAAGCGAAGCGTTCATGAAGGGAAGTGTTCACTGGTGTACAGGCCAGTCGTGGTCACGCCCCTCTGTCACGCCCCCCCTCTCCAGATTGGCTGGTAGCAGGAGCCAAGGTACCGTCACATTTGCATGTTACTCTTATTAGATGGGATGTGTCACAGGCTTGGAAATCACTCTCACCAAGCTTCCCCTGGCTCTTCCTGAATGAGAGGGAGTGGAGAAGCACCACACACGGTTTACATCTCTAGCCTAGAGCTTCCTGTGTCAGTGCCTGTCTGCCGCGTGGCCGTGGGCTGGGCAGGCCCCGGCCTCTGGCTGTCTGTCCTGAATCCCAGCGGGACACTGAGGGAACTCGATATCAATTACAAGTAGCTGGGCCGGTGCCGGTGAGCAGCCTGGGAGAAAGGGCTGGGTGTGCCCACCGGAGGTTCCCAGAGGCCTGGCAGGAGCCCCCCTCCCCCAGTGGTCAGGGGGCTGCCTCGTGGGCCTCTGTGACCTCGGAGTCTCTGACAGAGGGGCCGCCCAGGCCACCCCATTATACGCCAGCCGCTTTCTCGGCCTTTGAGGTCAACGGCCCCATTTTAGTGCTGGGCTGTGGAGGTCCAGAGTCTAAGCCTCACCTGAGACCAGGGTCGGGGCACAGCCTGTAAGGGGGTGTGTGTGCAGCCTGTGAGCCGGGTCGGGGCACAGCCTGTAAGGGGGTGTGTGTGCAGCCTGTGAGCGGGGTCGGGGCACAGCCTGTAAGGGGGTGTGTGTGCAGCCTGTGAGCCGGGTCGGGGTGCAGCCTGTAAAGGGGGTGTGTGTGCAGCCTGTGAGCCGGGTCGGGGCGCAGCCTGTAAGGGGGGGTGTGTGCAGCCTGTGAGCCGGGTCGGGGCACAGCCTGTAAGGGGGTGTGTGTGCAGCCTGTGAGCCGGGTCGGGGCGCAGCCTGTAAAGGGGGGGTGTGTGCAGCCTGTGAGCCGGGTCGGGGCGCAGCCTGTAAGGGGGTGTGTGTGCAGCCTGTGAGCCGGGTCAGGGCGCAGCCCGTAAAGGGGGTGTGTGTGCAGCCTGTGAGCCGGGTCGGGGCGCAGCCTGTAAAGGGGGGGTGTGTGCAGCCTGTGAGCGGGGTCGGGGCACAGCCTGTAAGGGGGTGTGTGTGCAGCCTGTGAGCCGGGTCGGGGCGCAGCCTGTGAGCGGGGTCGGGGTGCAGCCTGTAAAGGGGGGGTGTGTGCAGCCTGTGAGCCGGGTCGGGGTGCAGCCTGTGAGCAGGGTCGGGGTGCAGCCTGTGAGCCGGGTCGGGGTGCAGCCTGTGAGCAGGGTCGGGGTGCAGCCTGTGAGCGGGGTCGGGGCGCAGCCTGTGAGCCGGGTCGGGGTGCAGCCTGTAAAGGGGGTGTGTGTGCAGCCTGTGAGCCGGGTCGGGGCGCAGCCTGTGAGCCGGGTCGGGGTGCAGCCTGTGAGCAGGGTCGGGGTGCAGCCTGTAAAGGGGGTGTGTGTGCAGCCTGTGAGCCGGGTCGGGGCGCAGCCTGTGAGCGGGGTCGGGGCGCAGCCTGTAAAGGGGGGGGTGTGCAGCCTGTGAGCCGGGTCGGGGTGCAGCCTGTGAGCAGGGTCGGGGTGCAGCCTGTAATGGGGGTGTGTGTGCAGCCTGTGAGCCGGGTCGGGGCGCAGCCTGTGAGCGGGGTCGGGGCGCAGCCTGTAAAGGGGGGGTGTGCAGCCTGTGAGCCGGGTCGGGGTGCAGCCTGTGAGCAGGGTCGGGGTGCAGCCTGTAAAGGGGGTATGTGTGCAGCCTGTGAGCCGGGTCGGGGTGCAGCCTGTGAGCAGGGTCGGGGTGCAGCCTGTAAAGGGGGTATGTGTGCAGCCTGTGAGCCGGGTCGGGGTGCAGCCTGTGAGCAGGGTCGGGGTGCAGCCTGTAAAGGGGGTGTGTGTGCAGCCTGTGAGCGGGGTCGGGGTGCAGCCTGTAAAGGGGGTGTGTGTGCAGCCTGTGAGCCGGGTCCGGGTGCAGCCTGTGAGCAGGGTCGGGGTGCAGCCTGTGAGCAGGGTCGGGGTGCAGCCTGTAAAGGGGGTGTGTGTGCAGCCTGTGAGCCGGGTCGGGGCGCAGCCTGTGAGCCGGGTCGGGGTGCAGCCTGTAAAGGGGGTGTGTGTGCAGCCTGTGAGCCGGGTCGGGGTGCAGCCTGTAAAGGGGGTGTGTGTGCAGCCTGTGAGCCGGGTCGGGGCGCAGCCTGTGAGCCGGGTCGGGGTGCAGCCTGTAAAGGGGGTGTGTGTGCAGCCTGTGAGCCGGGTCGGGGTGCAGCCTGTGAGCCGGGTCGGGGCGCAGCCTGTGAGCCGGGTCGGGGTGCAGCCTGTGAGCAGGGTCGGGTGCAGCCTGTAAAGGGGGTGTGTGTGCAGCCTGTGAGCCGGGTCGGGGTGCAGCCTGTGAGCGGGGTCGGGGTGCAGCCTGTAAAGGGGGTGTGTGCGCAGCCTGTGAGCCGGGTCGGGGCGCAGCCTGTAAAGGGGGGGTGTGCGCAGCCTGTGAGCCGGGTCGGGGTGCAGCCTGTGAGCGGGGTCGGGGTGCAGCCTGTAAAGGGGGGGTGTGTGCAGCCTGTGAGCGGGGTCGGGGTGCAGCCTGTGAGCGGGGTCGGGGTGCAGCCTGTAAAGGGGGTGTGTGTGCAGCCTGTGAGCGGGGTCGGGGCGCAGCCTGTAAAGGGGGGGTGTGTGCAGCCTGTGAGCGGGGTCGGGGTGCAGCCTGTAAAGGGGGGGTGTGTGCAGCCTGTGAGCGGGGTCGGGGCGCAGCCTGTGAGCGGGGTCGGGGTGCAGCCTGTAAAGGGGGTGTGTGTGCAGCCTGTGAGCCGGGTCGGGGTGCAGCCTGTAAAGGGGGTGTGTGTGCAGCCTGTGAGCCGGGTCGGGGCGCAGCCTGTAAAGGGGGGGTGTGTGCAGCCTGTGAGCGGGGTCGGGGTGCAGCCTGTAAAGGGGGGGTGTGTGCAGCCTGTGAGCGGGGTCGGGGCGCAGCCTGTAAAGGGGGTGTGTGTGCAGCCTGTGAGCCGGGTCGGGGCGCAGCCTGTGAACGGGGTTGGGGTGCAGCCTGTGAGCCGGGGTCGGGGCGCAGCCTGTGAGCGGGGTCGGGGCGCAGCCTGTGAGCGGGGTCGGGGCGCAGCCTGTGAGCGGGGTCGGGGCGCAGCCTGTGAGCGGGGTCGGCGCAGCGCTTGGGGAGAACGCCAGCTAGTCAGTGCCCTGGGAGGTCCGGCTGCAGATCGTCAGCACACCCAACTCGGTCTCAAACCCAGGCTCCCGGCAGCCTCTAGGGGCTCCCACATGCCCAGCTCTTTGTGGTCCCGTCTCGGCAGGGCCCACAGGTGAGGCGGATCACACCTCATACCTGAAGGAGGCTCTGGTGCAGTCCTCCCATGAGCAGTGCCCCAGACCACTGGTCTGTACCCCGCCTGCCTCTCCACAAGCCCCACCTCCACCCCCACACCCTTCAGGATGGCCTCTCCTCTTGCAGTTTGAAATCCGGCAGCTGCGGGCGCACCTGGCCCAGCAGGACCTGGATCTGGCCGCCGAGCGGGAGGAGGCACTGAGGGCACCGCAGGTGCTCCGGCCACGCGGCCGCTACCACGTGGTGGAGGACACGGCCACTGAGGGCATCGTGGAGCAGCTGCAGCCCTCGCCAGGTAGGCTGCCCAGGGGAGCCCCTCTCCTCCGCCACCCGGGCCTGGCGTTACTTCCTCTCCTCACCTCCTCACCGGGGCTGCCTTCTGGGTGTCTGGCACAGGCAGAGCTGCTGGCTCCAGGTCGGTCACGTGGCCTCAGGTCGTAGGTGCCCTGTAGGCCCATGGAGCAGCCTCGCTGGCACCTGAGCGGGCACTCGGGGTTTCCGTGTTGGCTACGTGTGCCCTCCTGTTTCTTTGGCACATCCATGGGAGGGCGGCCCTCAGGGGAAGGTGGGGGGGGCTGGTGTGACAGCCGTGAGGAGCTGTTGTGCGGGGCCGAGCCTCCGGAGCAGGCTGGCTCGAGTGGCCCTGGTGCCTGGCGAGTCGGTCCTGTGAGTGTGTCTGCGGAGGTGGTTGGGTTGTGCTCCGGTCTGAAGCTGGCCACCCGGGGTGAGGTCTCTCGGGAGGTAGAGGCCAAGGTCGGCTGCTGCTGGGCCCTGCCCAGGCCACGAGGTGTGAGCTGCAGGGGGATCTGCAGATGGCGGCTCCTCGGGCTGGGCTTAGAGGAGCCTGGGGAGCCTGAGCTGCAAACTGAGGCTTTGGCACTGCTGCTCCACCCCTCAGCCCCGCTCCAGCACCCGTAGGTGCTCCAGCAGCCAGCAGCCTTTGGCCGGCACCACATGAAGATCACAACTAAACGACAGAACGACCCTGGAGGCCACGGGAGCCCCTTGGAGGCCGTGGGGAGCCTGAGTTTGAAGCCGAGTCAAGTGTCTGTGCTGATGATGTGCAGTGGGACCTCCCAGGGCACTGACTAGCCGAGTAGCAAGACTGTGGGACACACTGAGGCCAGACGCCGTGTGGGGTGGAGAGGTTTCAGGAGTCTGCAGCATGAGCCACCACAGGCCGTTGGCATGGGAAAGCCATGGAGCTGTGGTGGGACAGGGTCTCGGGGAATCACCAGGGCGGGTGAGCACTAGCCACGTTGATGGAGACTCACCTGTGGGTCCCCCTGGACCTATGTGGGGAGACTCAGCAAAGCAGCGGGTTTCTGCCTGCACCTTCGCCAGGGAGGAAGCTGCCCTGAAGCCCTCACCCTGAAGCCAGACCCTGTCCCTGGTGCCTTTTAAAGTTATATATATACTAGGACCCGGAGCACGGGTCTCAGAGACTAACGAAAATTAGTAAAATCACGTGAGACAAGACCCAGCCGCCCCCTGCATTGGGGTAGATCCAGTCGCCACCAGTCCCACTCTTGTCAAGCCACCCAGGGCATGGTATGTCCTCAAATCCGGGCTGGGGGGCATAGCCTGAGGTCCCCCATCAAGTCCCACCAGGTGGGAGACACGACCTGAGATCCCCTGTAAAGCCCCGCTGGGTAGGGGACATGGCCTGAGGCCCCCTGTCAAACCCCACCAGGCAGAGGAGCACAGCCTCAGGTGCCCCAGCCCAGCACCACGAGGGAGGTACAGCCTCAGGCCCCCATCAATCCTCACTGGCACAGGGGCACAGGCTCAGGTCCCCTGTGAAAGCCCCGCTGGGTGGGGGCACAGTCTGAGGTTCCCTGTCAAGCCCAGCCAGGCAGGAGGGGCACAGCCTCAGGACCCCTGGCCTGCTGCTGGGGCAGAGGGTATGGTGTGAGGTCCCCCAGCCTGGTGCCGGGTTGGGAGTGTGGCCTGTAGTCCCCTGTCAACCTACACCAGGTGGGAGGCACAACCTGAGGTCCCCCAGCCTGGAGCTGGGTTGGGGGGCAGCCCGAGCGGGAAGCACACCTTGAGGTCCCCGGTTAAGAGTGAGGTGATCCTGGCAGCTGGATGGGGGGTCAGCGGGGTGTGTGGCCGCAGCACGAGGAAAGGGAGTCCTACACCCTCCCCCACTCCAGAGGGCCTTGACAGGGGACCTCAAGGTGTGCTTCCCGCCCTGGTGCTGGGCTAGGGCACCTCAGGCTGCCCCCACCCACCAGGTGCAGCTTGACAGGGAACTACTGGCCACACTCCCAACCCGTCAGGGCTTGACAGGGGACCTCAAGTTGCTCTTCCCTGCTTCCCATCCTGTGGCAGGCAGGCAGGCCAACCTCCTGCGTCTGGGGATCTATCTCTGAGAGCTGATTTCAGCCCAATCACAGAGGCCAGCCCGAGGGTCCCTGCTGGTGCACGAATTCATGCACAGGCCTGCATTATATTCATAAAGGATATTGACTTCTAATTGCTTTTGTGATATCTTAATACTAGTGGCCCGTGCACGAAATTCGTGTACATTAAAAGGGTATTAATTAGAGGAAATAATTTAATATTGCTATTTGTTCTTTCTCTATAATAGAAGTATCAGAGACTAAAGAAAATTAGTAAAATGTATATGAAAACCTTCCTCCTGTCAGAGTCTGGGGCGCACCACGGGGCCCAGAGTCAAGTCCCCACTCACTAAGATGTGCCTCAAAATCATGTGAGACCCAGACCCAGCCACACACACCCCCGCTCTGCATTGGGGTAGATCCACACCCCACCAGTCCCACTCTTGTCAAGCCACCCTGGGCAGTGTGTGTCCTCAGGTCCCCTGGCCCAGCACCAGGATGGAGGGTGTGGACTGAGGGCAAGGGCAAGGGCAAGGCAAGGCTCCTTCCTGCTCTCAGTAGCATAATCTCCTGATTGCCTGGTGGGCGTTAATTGATTAGAGGTACAATTTGCATATTAGTCTTGGAGAGAGACATCCTTCGTTGCCTCCCATATGCACCTGGACCTTCATTGCAGGTACATGCCCTTCACAGACTCGAACCCGGGACCCTTCAGTCCATAATGCCCTATGTATGGGCAGGGCTAGCAGCGGAACCTGGGGAGCTAGGAAGGCAATCTGGGGGCTCTGGGATGGTCGTTCTGTTTAGTTGTAATCTTGAAGTGGTGATGGCAGACGCCATGGATGCTGGAGCAGGGCTGGTGGGGTGAGCTACGGCCTTGACCTACTCGACCACCCTGACTAGAAGCCCACACGCCCACGTTAGTCACCTGGACTCAGGCGAGCTTTCTGGCATGGGCACGCTCTGTCTCTCTCGGACCCAGGCTCCGGAGGTAACAGCATGGCCATGGTCCCTCAGCCAGTCACCTCTAGACCCTGACCCCCGATGCCACGGTTGGGCCCGGGGAGTTAAGGTCTGGGTTGGAGAGTAAGGAAGGCTTACCCAGGAGCACTGTGACGCTGTGTCTCCCGCCACCTCTGTCGTGCTCTGCAGTCCCCATGGTGGGAACGTCCTGAGAAGGGACAGGCCGAGTCAGACTCGGAGCTTACTCGGTTGTGTCACAGCAGGGGTCATGGGGGTGCTGTTGCTCCTGGGGACTAGGGGGTGTCTGAACAGGCTTGGGGCTCCCACAGATATGCCAAATGTGCACCACCAGGAGCAGCTGGAAATGCCCCTCCTGGCCAATCCTGGAGCCCCCCTCCCCACCCCTCCGCTTCCTTCACCTCCTCTTGACACCACCTCCTGGAGCTCCCTAGAGGGGCCCCGTCCCTTTGTCTGTGTCCGAGTCCCTGTCTGAAGCCCTGGGTGCAGTGAGGCTGCTCGTGACGCAGGGTCCCTCCTTGAGGGAGGCAGGGTGCCCCCAGCCGGTCTTTCTCTGCCCCGGGGGCTGTGTCGAGGGAGAGATCTCTGTGATGTGAGAAATGATGGTTGGGCAAACAGGGGCCTGGGCCACTCTGGTGATGGGGAAAGGGCAGCGTGGGCAGCCAGACTCACCCCGAGGCCAGCAAGGGCTCTGGGCGACACGTCACAGGGGTGCACACACCCCCAGGGGTTCATCTGCAGATGCAAAGATGTCACAGGAGTAGGGGGCAGACACCCGGTGGGGTGCCTGCTGGGCCAGGCAAGAGAAGTAGCCTGCCTCAGCAGTGGGGTCATGGCCACACCACACCTGGGCACAAATCACTGTTAGAGGCTGGGCTGCCCCATCACTCACACGTCCTCACCATCCATCCCCGAGCTCCTCAGTCTCCTCCCCTCCCCCAATCCTGGCCGGCAGAAAGGGGCCTGCCCAGGGCCACACCGAGCTGCACATGGAAGGAAGAACGTGGCCATGAAGGTAGGCCGGCTGCAGGGGGAGCCAGGGCGGAGCCACAGGGCCAAGCGAGCGGGGTGGTGGTGGTGGGGGTTGTTATGGAGGCCAGCTGAGCTGAGCGGGGAGTAGAGGGTGCAGGTGAGGGGCCAGCTGAGGGGTTACCTAGAACGGGGAGAGTTAAGGGGGACCCAGGGGGCAAAGTGCTGGGGCAGAATCAGAATATGCAGTGAGATTGTGGAGTGAGTCTGGCAGCTGTTGGCCAAGCCTGTGTGTGTGTGTGAGTGTGTCTGTGTGTGTGTGTGTGTGTCTGTGTGTGTGTGTGTGTGAGTGTGTCTGTGTGTGAGTGTATGTGAGTGTGTCTGTGTGTGTGAGTGTGTCTGTGTGTGTGTGTGAGTGTGTCTGTGTGTGTGTGTGAGTGTGTCTGTGTGTGTGTATGTCTGTGTGTGAGTGTGTCTGTGTGTGTGTGTGTGTATGTGTCTGTGTGTGTGTGTGTGTCTGTGTGTGAGTGTGTGTGTGTGTGTATGTCTGTGTGTGAGTGTGTCTGTGTGTGTGTGTGTGTGTGTATGTGTGTCTGTGTGTGAGTGTGTCTGTGTGTGTGTGTGTGTGTGTCTGTGTGTATGTGTATGTGTCTGTCTCTGTGCGTGTGTGTGTCTGGTGTCTGTGTGTGTGTATGTGTCTGTGTGTGTGTCTGTGTGTGTCTGTGTGTGTGTCTGTGTGTGTGTGTGTGTGTCTGTGTGTGTGTGTGTGTGTCTGTGTGTGTCTGTGTGTGTGTGTGTGTGTTAGGGGGAGATAGCAGGGCAATTTAGAGGGAAGGTTTGGAGGGGTGAGTGGAGGGGGGATCTGGGAACTACCGAGAACATGGAACGGGGGGTGGGGGCAGGGCTAATTTGGGGAACTAGGGAGCACACCTGGTGGCTGACCTGAGAGATGAACTACAGGTGTGAAAGAAAGAAGATCTTGGGGTGAGGGGGTGCAAGGAGGAGTGGGGCGTTAGTGGGCAGACTAGAGGCAAGTCAGAGTGGGAGTAAAGGAGAGCAGCTAGGTGGGTGAGCCAGAAGGGGGGTACGGTGTGGAGACAGGCAGTCAGAAGCGGGGTACGGTGAGGAGGTAGACAGTCAGAACAGGGGTACGGTGAGGAGGTAGGCAGCCAGAAGGGGGGTACGGTGTGGAGGTAGACAGCCAGAAGGGGGGTACGGTGAGGAGGTAGGCAGCCAGAAGGGGGGTACGGTGTGGAGGTAGACAGCCAGAAGGGGGGTACGGTGAGGAGGTAGACAGCCAGACGGGGGTATGGTGTGGAGGTAGACAGCCAGAAGGGGGTACGGTGAGGAGGTAGACAGCCAGACGGGGGTACGGTGAGGAGGTAGGCAGCCAGAAGGGGGGTACGGTGTGGAGGTAGACAGCCAGAAGGGGGTACGGTGAGGAGGTAGACAGCCAGACGGGGGTACGGTGAGGAGGTAGACACCCAGACGGGGGTACGGTGTGGAGGTAGACAGCCAGAAGGGGGATACGGTGAGGAGGTAGACAGCCAGACGGGGGTACGGTGAGGAGGTAGACAGCCAGAAGGGGGGTACGGTGAGGAGGTAGACAGCCAGACGGGGGTAAGGTGTGGAGGTAGACAGCCAGAAGGGGGTACGGTGAGGAGGTAGACAGCCAGACGGGGGTATGGTGTGGAGGTAGACAGCCAGACGGAGGTACGGTGAGGAGGTAGGCAGCCAGAAGGGGGGTACGGTGAGGAGGTAGACAGCCAGACGGGGGTATGGTGTGGAGGTAGACAGCCAGAAGGGGGTACGGTGAGGAGGTAGACAGCCAGACGGGGGTATGGTGTGGAGGTAGACAGCCAGAAGGGGGTACGGTGAGGAGGTAGGCAGCCAGAAGGGGGGTACGGTGTGGAGGTAGACAGTCAGAAGGGGGGTACGGTGAGGAGGTAGACAGCCAGACGGGGGGTACGGTGAGGAGGTAGACAGCCAGAAGGGGGTACGGTGAGGAGGTAGACAGCCAGACGGGGGGTACGGTGAGGAGGTAGACAGCCAGACGGGGGTACGGTGAGGAGGTAGACAGCCAGAAGGGGGTACGGTGAGGAGGTAGACAGCCAGAAGGGGGAGAAGGGGGGTACGGTGAGGAGG
Source organism: Antrozous pallidus (assembly GCA_027563665.1). NCBI lineage: Eukaryota > Metazoa > Chordata > Mammalia > Chiroptera > Vespertilionidae > Antrozous > Antrozous pallidus. The sequence goes on along the minus strand of CM050530.1, from coordinate 11,625,292 downwards.
TAGACAGCCAGAAGGGGGGTACGGTGAGGAGGTAGACAGCCAGAAGGGGGTACGGTGTGGAGATTGGCAGCCAGACGGGGGTACGGTGAGGAGGTAGACAGCCAGAAGGGGGTACGGTGAGGAGGTAGACAGCCAGACGGGGGTACGGTGAGGAGGTAGACAGCCAGAAGGGGGTACGGTGAGGAGGTAGACAGCCAGACGGGGGTACGGTGAGGAGGTAGACAGCCAGAAGGGGGTACGGTGAGGAGGTAGACAGCCAGACGGGGTACGGTGAGGAGGTAGACAGCCAGAAGGGGGTACGGTGAGGAGGTAGACAGCCAGACGGGGGTACGGTGAGGAGGTAGACAGCCAGAAGGGGGTACGGTGAGGAGGTAGACAGCCAGACGGGGGGTACGGTGAGGAGGTAGACAGCCAGAAGGGGGTACGGTGAGGAGGTAGTCAGCCAGACGGGGGGTACGGTGAGGAGGTAGACAGCCAGACGGGGGTACGGTGAGGAGGTAGACAGCCAGAAGGGGGTACGGTGAGGAGGTAGACAGCCAGACGGGGGTACGGTGAGGAGGTAGACAGCCAGACGGGGGTACGGTGAGGAGGTAGACAGCCAGAAGGGGGTACGGTGAGGAGGTAGACAGCCAGACGGGGGGTACGGTGAGGAGGTAGACAGCCAGACGGGGGTACGGTGAGGAGGTAGACAGCCAGACGGGGGGTACGGTGAGGAGGTAGACAGCCAGACGGGGGTACGGTGAGGAGGTAGACAGCCAGAAGGGGGTACGGTGAGGAGGTAGACAGCCAGACGGGGGTACGGTGAGGAGGTAGACAGCCAGAAGGGGATACGGTGAGGAGGTAGACAGCCAGAAGGGGGTACGGTGTGGAGATTGGCAGCCAGACGGGGGTACGGTGAGGAGGTAGACAGCCAGACGGGGGTACGGTGAGGAGGTAGGCAGCCAGAAGGGGGTACGGTGAGGAGGTAGACAGCCAGTCGGGGGTACGGTGAGGAGGTAGACAGCCAGAAGGGGGGTACGGTGAGGAGGTAGACAGCCAGAAGGGGGAGAAGGGAGGTACGGTGAGGAGGTAGACAGCCAGAAGGGGGGTACGGTGAGGAGGTAGACAGCCAGAAGGGGGAGAAGGGGGGTACGGTGAGGAGGTAGACAGCCAGAAGGGGGGTACGGTGAGGAGGTAGACAGCCAGAAGGGGGTACGGTGAGGAGGTAGACAGCCAGACGGGGGTACGGTGAGGAGGTAGGCAGCCAGAAGGGGGGTACGGTGAGGAGGTAGACAGCCAGACGGGGGTACGGTGAGGAGGTAGACAGCCAGAAGGGGGTACGGTGAGGAGGTAGACAGCCAGACGGGGGTACGGTGAGGAGGTAGACAGCCAGACGGGGGGTACGGTGAGGAGGTAGACAGCCAGACGTGGGTACGGTGAGGAGGTAGACAGCCAGACGGGGGTACGGTGAGGAGGTAGACAGCCAGACGGGGGTACGGTGAGGAGGTAGACAGCCAGACGGGGGTACGGTGAGGAGGTAGACAGCCAGACGGGGGGTACGGTGAGGAGGTAGACAGCCAGAAGGGGGTACGGTGAGGAGGTAGACAGCCAGACGGGGGTACGGTGAGGAGGTAGACAGCCAGACGGGGGTACGGTGAGGAGGTAGACAGCCAGACGGGGGGTACGGTGAGGAGGTAGACAGCCAGACGGGGGTACGGTGAGGAGGTAGACAGCCAGAAGGGGGTACGGTGAGGAGGTAGACAGCCAGACGGGGGTACGGTGAGGAGGTAGACAGCCAGAAGGGGGAGAAGGGGGGTACGGTGAGGAGGTAGACAGCCAGAAGGGGGTACGGTGTGGAGATTGGCAGCCAGACGGGGGTACGGTGAGGAGGTAGACAGCCAGACGGGGGTACGGTGAGGAGGTAGGCAGCCAGAAGGGGGTACGGTGAGGAGGTAGACAGCCAGTCGGGGGTACGGTGAGGAGGTAGACAGCCAGAAGGGGGGTACGGTGAGGAGGTAGACAGCCAGAAGGGGGAGAAGGGAGGTACGGTGAGGAGGTAGACAGCCAGAAGGGGGGTACGGTGAGGAGGTAGACAGCCAGAAGGGGGAGAAGGGGGGTACGGTGAGGAGGTAGACAGCCAGAAGGGGGGTACGGTGAGGAGGTAGACAGCCAGAAGGGGGTACGGTGAGGAGGTAGACAGCCAGACGGGGGTACGGTGAGGAGGTAGGCAGCCAGAAGGGGGGTACGGTGAGGAGGTAGACAGCCAGACGGGGTAAGGTGAGGAGGTAGACAGCCAGAAGGGGGTACGGTGAGGAGGTAGACAGCCAGACGGGGGTACGGTGAGGAGGTAGACAGCCAGACGGGGGGTACGGTGAGGAGGTAGACAGCCAGACGTGGGTACGGTGAGGAGGTAGACAGCCAGACGGGGGTACGGTGAGGAGGTAGACAGCCAGACGGGGGTACGGTGAGGAGGTAGGCAGCCAGAAGGGGGGTACGGTGAGGAGGTAGACAGCCAGACGGGGGTATGGTGTGGAGGTAGACAGCCAGAAGGGGGTACGGTGAGGAGGTAGACAGCCAGACGGGGGTATGGTGTGGAGGTAGACAGCCAGAAGGGGGTACGGTGAGGAGGTAGGCAGCCAGAAGGGGGGTACGGTGTGGAGGTAGACAGTCAGAAGGGGGGTACGGTGAGGAGGTAGACAGCCAGACGGGGGTATGGTGTGGAGGTAGACAGCCAGAAGGGGGTACGGTGTGGAGGTAGGCAGCCAGAGGGGGGTACGGTGTGGAGACAGGCAGCCAGAAGGGGGGTACGGTGTGGAGACAGGCAGCCAGAGGGGGGTACGGTGTGGAGACAGGCAGCCAGAAGGGGGGTACGGTGTGGAGACAGGCAGCCAGAGGGGGTTACGGTGTGGAGACAGGCAGCCAGAAGGGGGTACGGTGAGGAGGTAGACAGCCAGAAGGGGGGTACGGTGAGGAGGTAGGCAGCCAGAAGGGGGATACGGTGTGGAGGTAGACAGTCAGAAGGGGGGTACGGTGAGGAGGTAGACAGCCAGACGGGGGGTACGGTGAGGAGGTAGACAGCCAGAAGGGGGTACGGTGAGGAGGTAGACAGCCAGACGGGGGATACGGTGAGGAGGTAGACAGCCAGACGGGGGTACGGTGAGGAGGTAGACAGCCAGAAGGGGGTACGGTGAGGAGGTAGACAGCCAGAAGGGGGAGAAGGGGGGTACGGTGAGGAGGTAGACAGCCAGAAGGGGGGTACGGTGAGGAGGTAGACAGCCAGAAGGGGGTACGGTGTGGAGATTGGCAGCCAGACGGGGGTACGGTGAGGAGGTAGACAGCCAGAAGGGGGTACGGTGAGGAGGTAGACAGCCAGACGGGGGTACGGTGAGGAGGTAGACAGCCAGAAGGGGGTACGGTGAGGAGGTAGACAGCCAGACGGGGGTACGGTGAGGAGGTAGACAGCCAGAAGGGGGTACGGTGAGGAGGTAGACAGCCAGACGGGGTACGGTGAGGAGGTAGACAGCCAGAAGGGGGTACGGTGAGGAGGTAGACAGCCAGACGGGGGTACGGTGAGGAGGTAGACAGCCAGAAGGGGGTACGGTGAGGAGGTAGACAGCCAGACGGGGGTACGGTGAGGAGGTAGACAGCCAGAAGGGGGTACGGTGAGGAGGTAGTCAGCCAGACGGGGGGTACGGTGAGGAGGTAGACAGCCAGACGGGGGTACGGTGAGGAGGTAGACAGCCAGAAGGGGGTACGGTGAGGAGGTAGACAGCCAGACGGGGGTACGGTGAGGAGGTAGACAGCCAGACGGGGGGTACGGTGAGGAGGTAGACAGCCAGACGGGGGTACGGTGAGGAGGTAGACAGCCAGACGGGGGGTACGGTGAGGAGGTAGACAGCCAGACGGGGGTACGGTGAGGAGGTAGACAGCCAGACGGGGGGTACGGTGAGGAGGTAGACAGCCAGACGGGGGTACGGTGAGGAGGTAGACAGCCAGACGGGGGGTACGGTGAGGAGGTAGACAGCCAGACGGGGGTACGGTGAGGAGGTAGACAGCCAGAAGGGGGTACGGTGAGGAGGTAGACAGCCAGACGGGGGTACGGTGAGGAGGTAGACAGCCAGAAGGGGGAGAAGGGGGGTACGGTGAGGAGGTAGACAGCCAGAAGGGGGTACGGTGTGGAGATTGGCAGCCAGACGGGGGTACGGTGAGGAGGTAGACAGCCAGACGGGGGTACGGTGAGGAGGTAGGCAGCCAGAAGGGGGTACGGTGAGGAGGTAGACAGCCAGTCGGGGGTACGGTGAGGAGGTAGACAGCCAGAAGGGGGGTACGGTGAGGAGGTAGACAGCCAGAAGGGGGAGAAGGGAGGTACGGTGAGGAGGTAGACAGCCAGAAGGGGGGGTACGGTGAGGAGGTAGACAGCCAGAAGGGGGAGTAGGGGGGTACGGTGAGGAGGTAGACAGCCAGAAGGGGGGTACTTTGAGGATGTAGACAGCCAGAAGGGGGTACGGTGAGGAGGTAGACAGCCAGACGGGGGTACGGTGAGGAGGTAGGCAGCCAGAAGGGGGGTACGGTGAGGAGGTAGACAGCCAGACGGGGGTACGGTGAGGAGGTAGACAGCCAGAAGGGGGGTACGGTGAGGAGGTAGACAGCCAGAAGGGGGTACGGTGTGGAGATTGGCAGCCAGACGGGGGTACGGTGAGGAGGTAGACAGCCAGACGGGGGTACGGTGAGGAGGTAGACAGCCAGAAGGGGGTACGGTGAGGAGGTAGACAGCCAGACGGGGGTACGGTGAGGAGGTAGACAGCCAGAAGGGGGAGAAGGGGGGTACGGTGAGGAGGTAGACAGCCAGAAGGGGGTACGGTGTGGAGATTGGCAGCCAGACGGGGGTACGGTGAGGAGGTAGACAGCCAGACGAGGGTACGGTGAGGAGGTAGACAGCCAGAAGGGGGAGAAGGGAGGTACGGTGAGGAGGTAGACAGCCAGAAGGGGGGTACGGTGAGGAGGTAGACAGCCAGACGGGGGGTACGGTGAGGAGGTAGACAGCCAGAAGGGGGTACGGTGTGGAGATTGGCAGCCAGACGGGGGTACGGTGAGGAGGTAGACAGCCAGACGAGGGTACGGTGAGGAGGTAGACAGCCAGAAGGGGGAGAAGGGAGGTACGGTGAGGAGGTAGACAGCCAGAAGGGGGGTACGGTGAGGAGGTAGACAGCCCGAAGGGGGGTACGGTGAGGAGGTAGACAGCCAGAAGGGGGTACGGTGAGGAGGTAGACAGCCAGACGGGGGTACGGTGAGGAGGTAGGCAGCCAGAAGGGGGGTACGGTGAGGAGGTAGACAGCCAGACGGGGGTACGGTGAGGAGGTAGACAGCCAGAAGGGGGTACGGTGAGGAGGTAGACAGCCAGAAGGGGGTACGGTGAGGAGGTAGACAGCCAGACGGGGGTACGGTGAGGAGGTAGACAGCCAGAAGGGGGTACGGTGTGGAGATTGGCAGCCAGACGGGGGTACGGTGAGGAGGTAGACAGCCAGACGGGGGTACGGTGAGGAGGTAGGCAGCCAGAAGGGGGTACGGTGAGGAGGTAGACAGCCAGTCGGGGGTACGGTGAGGAGGTAGACAGCCAGAAGGGGGGTACGGTGAGGAGGTAGACAGCCAGAAGGGGGAGAAGGGAGGTACGGTGAGGAGGTAGACAGCCAGAAGGGGGGTACGGTGAGGAGGTAGACAGCCAGAAGGGGGAGAAGGGGGGTACGGTGAGGAGGTAGACAGCCAGAAGGGGGGTACGGTGAGGATGTAGACAGCCAGAAGGGGGTACGGTGAGGAGGTAGACAGCCAGACGGGGGTACGGTGAGGAGGTAGGCAGCCAGAAGGGGGGTACGGTGAGGAGGTAGACAGCCAGACGGGGGTACGGTGAGGAGGTAGACAGCCAGAAGGGGGGTACGGTGAGGAGGTAGACAGCCAGAAGGGGGTACGGTGTGGAGATTGGCAGCCAGACGGGGGTACGGTGAGGAGGTAGACAGCCAGACGGGGGTACGGTGAGGAGGTAGACAGCCAGAAGGGGGTACGGTGAGGAGGTAGACAGCCAGACGGGGGTACGGTGAGGAGGTAGACAGCCAGAAGGGGGAGAAGGGGGGTACGGTGAGGAGGTAGACAGCCAGAAGGGGGTACGGTGTGGAGATTGGCAGCCAGACGGGGGTACGGTGAGGAGGTAGACAGCCAGACGGGGGTACGGTGAGGAGGTAGACAGCCAGAAGGGGGAGAAGGGAGGTACGGTGAGGAGGTAGACAGCCAGAAGGGGGGTACGGTGAGGAGGTAGACAGCCAGAAGGGGGGTACGGTGAGGAGGTAGACAGCCAGAAGGGGGAGAAGGGAGGTACGGTGAGGAGGTAGACAGCCAGAAGGGGGGTACGGTGAGGAGGTAGACAGCCCGAAGGGGGGTACGGTGAGGAGGTAGACAGCCAGAAGGGGGTACGGTGAGGAGGTAGACAGCCAGACGGGGGTACGGTGAGGAGGTAGGCAGCCAGAAGGGGGGTACGGTGAGGAGGTAGACAGCCAGACGGGGGTACGGTGAGGAGGTAGACAGCCAGAAGGGGGTACGGTGAGGAGGTAGACAGCCAGAAGGGGGTACGGTGAGGAGGTAGACAGCCAGACGGGGGTACGGTGAGGAGGTAGACAGCCAGAAGGGGGTACGGTGAGGAGGTAGACAGCCAGACGGGGGTACGGTGAGGAGGTAGACAGCCAGAAGGGGGTACGGTGAGGAGGTAGACAGCCAGAAGGGGGTACGGTGAGGAGGTAGACAGCCAGAAGGGGGAGAAGGGGGGTACGGTGAGGAGGTAGACAGCCAGACGGGGGAGAAGGGGGGTACGGTGAGGAGGTAGACAGCCAGACGGGGGGTACGGTGAGGAGGTAGGCAGCCAGAAGGGGGGTACGGTGTGGGGGTAGACAGCCAGAAGGGGGGTACGGTGAGGAGGTAGGCAGCCAGAAGGGGGGTACGGTGTGGGGGGTAGACAGCCAGAAGGGGGGTACGGTGAGGAGGTAGGCAGCCAGTAGGGGGTACAGTGAGGAGGTAGACAGCCAGACGGGGGTACGGTGAGGAGGTAGACAGCCAGAAGGGGGGTACGGTGAGGAGGTAGGCAGCCAGAAGGGGGTACGGTGAGGAGGTAGACAGCCAGAACGGGGGTACGGTGAGGAGGTAGACAGCCAGAAGGGGGGTACGGTGAGGAGGTAGGCAGCCAGAAGGGGGTACGGTGAGGAGGCAGACAGCCAGAAGGGGGTACGGTGTGGAGATAGACAGCCAGAAGGGGGGTACGGTGTGGAGGTAGACAGCCAGACGGGGGTACGGTGAGGAGGTAGACAGCCAGAAGGGGATACGGTGTGGAGGTAGACAGCCAGACGGGGGTACGGTGTGGATGTAGACAGCCAGACGGGGGTACGGTGAGGAGGTAGACAGCCAGTCGGGGGTACGGTGAGGAGGTAGACAGCCAGAAGGGGGGTACGGTGAGGAGGTAGACAGCCAGAAGGGGGAGAAGGGAGGTACGGTGAGGAGGTAGACAGCCAGAAGGGGGGTACGGTGAGGAGGTAGACAGCCAGACGGGGGAGAAGGGGGGTACGGTGAGGAGGTAGACAGCCAGAAGGGGGGTACGGTGAGGAGGTAGACAGCCAGAAGGGGGTACGGTGAGGAGGTAGACAGCCAGACAGGGGTACGGTGAGGAGGTAGGCAGCCAGAAGGGGGGTACGGTGAGGAGGTAGACAGCCAGACGGGGGTACGGTGAGGAGGTAGACAGCCAGACGGGGGTACGGTGAGGAGGTAGACAGCCAGAAGGGGGAGAAGGGGGGTACGGTGAGGAGGTAGACAGCCAGAAGGGGGTACGGTGAGGAGGTAGACAGCCAGACGGGGTACGGTGAGGAGGTAGACAGCCAGAAGGGGGTACGGTGAGGAGGTAGACAGCCAGACGGGGGTACGGTGAGGAGGTAGACAGCCAGAAGGGGGTACGGTGAGGAGGTAGACAGCCAGAAGGGGGTACGGTGAGGAGGTAGACAGCCAGAAGGGGGAGAAGGGGGTACGGTGAGGAGGTAGACAGCCAGACGGGGGTACGGTGAGGAGGTAGACAGCCAGACGGGGGGTACGGTGAGGAGGTAGGCAGCCAGAAGGGGGGTACGGTGTGGGGGTAGACAGCCAGAAGAGGGGTACGGTGAGGAGGTAGGCAGCCAGAAGGGGGGTACGGTGTGGGGGTAGACAGCCAGAAGGGGGGTACGGTGAGGAGGTAGGCAGCCAGAAGGGGGTACGGTGAGGAGGTAGACAGCCAGACGGGGGTACGGTGAGGAGGTAGACAGCCAGAAGGGGGGTACGGTGAGGAGGTAGGCAGCCAGAAGGGGGTACGGTGAGGAGGTAGACAGCCAGAACGGGGGTACGGTGAGGAGGTAGACAGCCAGAAGGGGGGTACGGTGAGGAGGTAGGCAGCCAGAAGGGGGTACGGTGAGGAGGCAGACAGCCAGAAGGGGGTACGGTGTGGAGATAGACAGCCAGAAGGGGGGTACGGTGTGGAGGTAGACAGCCAGACGGGGGTACGGTGAGGAGGTAGACAGCCAGAAGGGGGTACGGTGTGGAGGTAGACAGCCAGACGGGGGTACGGTGTGGAGGTAGACAGCCAGACGGGGGTACGGTGAGGAGGTAGACAGCCAGTCGGGGGTACGGTGAGGAGGTAGACAGCCAGAAGGGGGGTACGGTGAGGAGGTAGACAGCCAGAAGGGGGAGAAGGGAGGTACGGTGAGGAGGTAGACAGCCAGAAGGGGGGTACGGTGAGGAGGTAGACAGCCAGAAGGGGGAGAAGGGGGGTACGGTGAGGAGGTAGACAGCCAGAAGGGGGGTACGGTGAGGAAGTAGACAGCCAGAAGGGGTTACGGTGAGGAGGTAGACAGCCAGACGGGGGTACGGTGAGGAGGTAGGCAGCCAGAAGGGGGGTACGGTGAGGAGGTAGACAGCCAGACGGGGGTACGGTGAGGAGGTAGACAGCCAGAAGGGGGTACGGTGAGGAGGTAGACAGCCAGAAGGGGGAGAAGGGAGGTACGGTGAGGAGGTAGACAGCCAGAAGGGGGGTACGGTGAGGAGGTAGACAGCCCGAAGGGGGGTACGGTGAGGAGGTAGACAGCCAGAAGGGGGTACGGTGAGGAGGTAGACAGCCAGACGGGGGTACGGTGAGGAGGTAGACAGCCAGAAGGGGGGTACGGTGAGGAGGTAGACAGCCAGACGGGGGTACGGTGAGGAGGTAGACAGCCAGAAGGGGGTACGGTGAGGAGGTAGACAGCCAGAAGGGGGTACGGTGAGGAGGTAGACAGCCAGACGGGGGTACGGTGAGGAGGTAGACAGCCAGAAGGGGGTACGGTGAGGAGGTAGACAGCCAGACGGGGGTACGGTGAGGAGGTAGACAGCCAGAAGGGGGTACGGTGAGGAGGTAGACAGCCAGAAGGGGGAGAAGGGGGGTACGGTGAGGAGGTAGACAGCCAGACGGGGAAGAAGGGGGGTACGGTGAGGAGGTAGACAGCCAGACGGGGGGTACGGTGAGGAGGTAGGCAGCCAGAAGGGGGGTACGGTGTGGGGGTAGACAGCCAGAAGGGGGGTACGGTGAGGAGGTAGGCAGCCAGAAGGGGGGTACGGTGTGGGGGTAGACAGCCAGAAGGGGGGTACGGTGAGGAGGTAGGCAGCCAGTAGGGGGTACGGTGAGGAGGTAGACAGCCAGACGGGGGTACGGTGAGGAGGTAGACAGCCAGAAGGGGGGTACGGTGAGGAGGTAGGCAGCCAGAAGGGGGTACGGTGAGGAGGTAGACAGCCAGAACGGGGGTACGGTGAGGAGGTAGACAGCCAGAAGGGGGGTACGGTGAGGAGGTAGGCAGCCAGAAGGGGGTACGGTGAGGAGGCAGACAGCCAGAAGGGGGTACGGTGTGGAGGTAGACAGCCAGAAGGGGGGTACGGTGTGGAGGTAGACAGCCAGACGGGGGTACGGTGAGGAGGTAGACAGCCAGAAGGGGATACGGTGTGGAGGTAGACAGCCAGACGGGGGTACGGTGTGGATGTAGACAGCCAGACGGGGGTACGGTGAGGAGGTAGACAGCCAGTCGGGGGTACGGTGAGGAGGTAGACAGCCAGAAGGGGGGTACGGTGAGGAGGTAGACAGCCAGAAGGGGGAGAAGGGAGGTACGGTGAGGAGGTAGACAGCCAGAAGGGGGGTACGGTGAGGAGGTAGACAGCCAGAAGGGGGAGAAGGGGGGTACGGTGAGGAGGTAGACAGCCAGAAGGGGGGTACGGTGAGGAGGTAGACAGCCAGAAGGGGGTACGGTGAGGAGGTAGACAGCCAGACAGGGGTACGGTGAGGAGGTAGGCAGCCAGAAGGGGGGTACGGTGAGGAGGTAGACAGCCAGACGGGGGTACGGTGAGGAGGTAGACAGCCAGAAGGGGGTACGGTGAGGAGGTAGACAGCCAGAAGGGGGAGAAGGGGGGTACGGTGAGGAGGTAGACAGCCAGAAGGGGGTACGGTGAGGAGGTAGACAGCCAGACGGGGGTACGGTGAGGAGGTAGACAGCCAGAAGGGGGTACGGTGAGGAGGTAGACAGCCAGACGGGGGTACGGTGAGGAGGTAGACAGCCAGAAGGGGGTACGGTGAGGAGGTAGACAGCCAGAAGGGGGTACGGTGAGGAGGTAGACAGCCAGAAGGGGGAGAAGGGGGGTACGGTGAGGAGGTAGACAGCCAGACGGGGGAGAAGGGGGGTACGGTGAGGAGGTAGACAGCCAGACGGGGGGTACGGTGAGGAGGTAGGCAGCCAGAAGGGGGGTACGGTGTGGGGGTAGACAGCCAGAAGAGGGGTACGGTGAGGAGGTAGGCAGCCAGAAGGGGGGTACGGTGTGGGGGTAGACAGCCAGAAGGGGGGTACGGTGAGGAGGTAGGCAGCCAGAAGGGGGTACGGTGAGGGGGTAGACAGCCAGACGGGGGTACGGTGAGGAGGTAGACAGCCAGAAGGGGGGTACGGTGAGGAGGTAGGCAGCCAGAAGGGGGTACGGTGAGGAGGTAGACAGCCAGAAGGGGGGTACGGTGAGGAGGTAGACAGCCAGAAGGGGGGTACGGTGAGGAGGTAGGCAGCCAGAAGGGGGTACGGTGAGGAGGCAGACAGCCAGAAGGGGGTACGGTGTGGAGATAGACAGCCAGAAGGGGGGTACGGTGTGGAGGTAGACAGCCAGACGGGGGTACGGTGAGGAGGTAGACAGCCAGAAGGGGGTACGGTGTGGAGGTAGACAGCCAGACGGGGGTACGGTGTGGAGGTAGACAGCCAGACGGGGGTACGGTGAGGAGGTAGACAGCCAGAAGGGGGTACGGTGAGGAGGTAGACAGCCAGAAGGGGGGTACGGTGAGGAGGTAGACAGCCAGAAGGGGGAGAAGGGAGGTACGGTGAGGAGGTAGACAGCCAGAAGGGGGGTACGGTGAGGAGGTAGACAGCCAGAAGGGGGAGAAGGGGGGTACGGTGAGGAGGTAGACAGCCAGAAGGGGGGTACGGTGAGGAGTAGACAGCCAGAAGGGGTTACGGTGAGGAGGTAGACAGCCAGACGGGGGTACGGTGAGGAGGTAGGCAGCCAGAAGGGGGGTACGGTGAGGAGGTAGACAGCCAGACGGGGGTACGGTGAGGAGGTAGACAGCCAGAAGGGGGTACGGTGAGGAGGTAGACAGCCAGAAGGGGGAGAAGGGGGGTACGGTGAGGAGGTAGACAGCCAGAAGGGGGTACGGTGAGGAGGTAGACAGCCAGACGGGGGTACGGTGAGGAGGTAGACAGCCAGAAGGGGGTACGGTGAGGAGGTAGACAGCCAGAAGGGGGTACGGTGAGGAGGTAGACAGCCAGAAGGGGGAGAAGGGGGGGTACGGTGAGGAGGTAGACAGCCAGACGGGGGAGAAGGGGGGTACGGTGAGGAGGTAGACAGCCAGACGGGGGGTACGGTGAGGAGGTAGGCAGCCAGAAGGGGGGTACGGTGTGGGGGTAGACAGCCAGAAGGGGGGTACGGTGAGGAGGTAGGCAGCCAGAAAGGGGGTACGGTGTGGGGGTAGACAGCCAGAAGGGGGAGAAGGGGGTTACGGTGAGGAGGTAGACAGCCAGAAGGGGGGTACGGTGTGGAGATTGGCAGCCAGACGGGGGTACGGTGAGGAGGTAGACAGCCAGAAGGGGGGTACGGTGAGGAGGTAGACAGCCAGACGGGGGTACGGTGAGGAGGTAGGCAGCCAGAAGGGGGTACGGTGAGGAGGTAGACAGCCAGAACGGGGGTACGGTGAGGAGGTAGACAGCCAGAAGGGGGGTACGGTGAGGAGGTAGGCAGCCAGAAGGGGGTACGGTGAGGAGGCAGACAGCCAGAAGGGGGTACGGTGTGGAGATAGACAGCCAGAAGGGGGGTACGGTGTGGAGGTAGACAGCCAGACGGGGGTACGGTGAGGAGGTAGACAGCCAGAAGGGGGAGAAGGGGGGTACGGTGTGGAGGTAGACAGCCAGACGGGGGTACGGTGAGGAGGTAGACAGCCAGAAGGGGGTACGGTGAGGAGGTAGACAGCCAGACGGGGGTACGGTGAGGAGGTAGACAGCCAGAAGGGGGGTACGGTGGAGCAGGGAGTGGGTGTGCTAGGTTGTGGAGCTGAGGGGGAGGGAGTTATGTGGGAGCTTCAATGGGGAGGTGGCTGAGCTCGACTGGGGAGCTAGTGGTGTGAACTAGAGGAACCGCAATGAGGAAGTGGAATGGGGGGAGCTAGAGTGGGGAGCGAGGTAGGCAGCTGAAATGGTGTGGGGTGCTAGGGGTGAAGGTAGATGGGTAACATAGAGTGGGCATTTGGGCGGGGGGGGGGGGCGAGCGAGGATTAAACCAGTGGGGAAATGGGAACTAAACAAGGGGCTAGAGTGTGAGCTTTAGGGGGTGATTTAAGAGTGATGAGCTCGAGTGGGGAGAGAGCTTGGGGACCTAGGGGTCAGGCTTGGGGTGAACTTGAGTGGGGAACTAAGTTGCAAGTTAGGTGGGAGCTGGGAGGAAACTAGAACAGGGAGCTAGGAGACGTGTGAGGCTGGGGTGCTAGGTGGCGAGGTAGAGTGGGGAAAAAACATGGGGATCTTTTTTTAAAAATATATATATTTTATTGATTTTTTTACAGAGCAGAAGGGAGAGGGATAGAAAGTCAGGAACGTCCATCAGCTGCCTCTTGCACGCCCCCTACTGGGGATGTGCCCACAAGCCAAGGTACATGCCCTTGACCGGAATCGAACCCGGGACCCTTCAGTCCGCAGTCCGACGCTCTATCCACTGAGCCAAACCGGTCTCGGCCAAATATGGGGATCTTGTGGGCCGAGCTAAAGTGGGTAGTTACAGTCCCAGCTTGATTGGGAAGTTAGAGGGGCACCCCAGAGGGGATCTATTGGAGTGAGTTAAATGTGAGGTGGGCAGCTAGTATGGGGCACTCAAGGGGCATGCATGGGGTGAGCGGTGCTGGGGGACAGTTAATAGTTGAAACTTCGGAGGGCAGAGCTAGAGAGTGGATCTAGGGGTTTAGATGGAGGTCAGCTAGGGGGTTGAGGTACAGGGTCCAGCATGAGTGGTTACAGGTGGAGCTAGAGCAGGGACCTAGGGGCGCAAGTTAGTGGGGCAAGCGCATGCCCAGGACTAGCTTTTCCTCCCTTCTTTGTTTCTCTGCTCTCACCCCCCGCCCCTCACCTCTTGCTCCCTGCTCTCCTCTCCCCGCTCTGACACGTGTGTTAAAAAGGGGCTCAATGGTTGAGCACCGACCTATGAACCAGGAAGTCACAATTCGATTCCCAGTCAGGGCACAGGCCCAAAGTAGAGTTCACGTTGGTGGGGCTGGGACCTTAGAGGGTGACTTTGGGTGTTGAGTGGAGCTGTTGAGTGATGAGCTGTAGGGGGCTAGCAATCTGGGGGATGAGCTAGTGTCGGGGGCTAGAGGGAGACCTAGGGGAGCCATCTAGAGGGGTGGTGTCCCTCGGCCACACATCACTTGTGCTTGGGGACCCTATGTTGTGTCAGTGCGCCTGTGTGCATGTGTACACACACGTACTGTTTCCAGAACTCTGTGACAGGAGCTGGTGGGGCTGACCGCCCTCGAGCGGACCCTCGGGTCCAGTAGAGGCCCGTGTTGCAGGGCCCTCCTCTTTGCAGATGGCGGTGTCCCGGACCCGGCCGTGTGTGTGGTCACCACAGCTGCCATCGACATCCACCGGCCCAACGTCTCCTCGGACCTCTCCATGGACGTGCCCCCGAAGCTGCGCGGCCAGGGCGCCTGGGTGAGCTCAGCCTCCGCCTCCGAGAGCACGCCCTGCTCCACGGGCAGCTCCGGGGCCCAGAGCGACGGCAGCCAGACTCTGTGCTCCTCCCGCGCCTGCAGCACGGCCCGCGAGCTGTCCGAGCCCAGCCCCTCGCCCCTGCCACCCTCCCCTGCACTCCAGCAGCACGTGGCGGAGACCACTGTCCAGGACCTGCTGTCCTCCCTGTCAGAGGACCCCTGCCCGGCCCAGGGAGCCTGGGACCTGGCCCCATTTGCTCAGTCCAGCCCTGTGGGCTCCCCCCCGACCAGCCCTGAGCTGGAGCGCAGGGTCAGCCTGCTCAACCGCAGGAACCAGGCGGCCTTCCCCGGCCTGCAGCTCAAGCCCCCCCTCCACTTCCAGGCCGCCGCCCCCGTGCTGCACCGGTTCTCGTCGTTGGAACCCAAAGAGCAGACCCTGCACAGGGTCCCGGAAGCCTAGAGCCGGTGGGCTGGGGGAGAAGGGCAGACAGCCCGAGGCCACCCAGGGCCTCGAGGGACCCAGGAGCCCACCTGGCCTCAGGTGCTGCCTGCCTCCAGGGAGGGGACGCCAGGCCTTCAGACCTCACAGCCCAGAGCCGGTGCCGTCTCTGGCTGATGGGGAAGGTGGTGCTCGGGGCTGGGGTTTTAAATCATTTTTACAAGAACCAGCCTGTGGCCCAGCCTCTGCCACTGCCTTCCCTCCCGCCCGCCCTCCCTCGGAAGCAGCACTGTGAGCCCCCCACACCCCTCGTCCCAGCACCAGGGTGGAACCCACAGTCCTCACTCTCCATTTCCGCATGAGCCTTTCTGAGTATTTTTAAGTCAAACCCCAACGTCCACCCTCACGGACATAACGGGATGCATTTGGGGGAGGGTGGGAGTGTCCTGGGGAGGGACACCATTTTGCACACCAGCTTTGTAATAAAAGCCAGCTGCAACGAGACAGATTGGCAGGCGTTCTCCTTGGGTTACTGACCAGTAACTGACCAGTCCTCTCGGGTTGGGGTTGGCTGCTGAGACCCCACCTAGGGGAGCCCCCCTCCCCCGGCAGCCCTGAGGGGTTTTCAGAGAGGAGGGCACCTGGGCCCAGGCAGGAAGCTCCCACTGCCAGCCTGTCCTTCTGAACTAGTCCCTTCCCTTATCCCCCACCCCCCAGGAGGCCAGACTCCCCCTTCCTCACTGAGCCAGATCCCAACCTGGGGCTCCCTCCCTGGAACTCCGCAGGTGGAAAGCTGACCGCTGCCCTAAAGCCCCCATCGGGGCTCCCTCCACTTCCTCCACAGGCAGTCCCAATCCCGGCCATTCTGCCCTCCAGACCTCATTGCCCCAACTCCTTGGCATGGTCAGCCCCTCTGTCCCTGTTCAGGTTGTTCTCAGTGTGTGAATATCTCATGCCCCCCGCCACTGGAGGTCAGGGTGTCCACAGGCTCCTGTGGCCCCAGGAAATCCCGACCTCAGGCTGCCGGCACCTGCTTCCCTGCCTGCCTTCCTGCATCCTGAGCCCAGAGTCCTGCAGAGACCGGAGGGGTGGGGGGGACACATACAGTGCCAAGCACACCACCTGCCTGAGTCACAGGGAGAGGAGCAGCCGTTCCCTGTCAGAGGAATCTATCCAACTGAACCGGTTTTGGGGTGTCGCCTGAGGCATTCTGGTCCCCAACAGCAGAATGACAGCTCCCACTAAGCGCCCTACTAAGGCCTCTACTCCCGCTGTCCCTGTGAGATGGTGTCACTACCCCCACTCAGACCCAGAGCCCCAGGCTCAGTGACTGGAAACGCCTGAAGTCAAGGCGCGCGCGCCAGGCTTCGGCACTTTGGAAGCAAGAGTCACAGCTTTGGTCACAGAAGGGCAGAGGGCGTGGCATGACTGCCCACCTCGCGGGCAGGAGCCGGCAGGGCCCGGAGGAGGGGCAGCAGGCCTGGCTGGCTGGCGCCACTGCCCCAGCGGTCCAAGGGCCTGAGCCAGAGGTGAGACCCAGCTGCCTGCCAGCACTCACCCTGCTGTGGACATCCTCTCCTCAAAGGACAGCCCCAGGGACCCTGCTAGGCAAGTGCTCCTGCTCCCTGCCTCAGTGTCCCCACCTGGAAACGGGGTGGGGACAAGAGCTTCATTTGAAAGCTGGTTTCTTAGGGGTTACCCAATGCCATGAGGTACACACTGCTGAGCAGCCCCAGGGTCGGACCAAGACGGGAGAAGGACAGCGAGAGGTGGCCCCCCTGCAGACGGTCTCCGGTGGAGGCTTGGAGGGCACACGCTTACATGCGAGGGCCCAGGTGTGGCGTGAAGCCTGGAGGCGTGGAGCACGGGAGGTGAGGGTAAAGCTTGTGGCTTTCATGGCTCTCCTGGGCCCGCCTTTCCGTGCCCCTGAGGGGGGAGGCCTGGGAACAGCAGCTGTCTCCTGGCAGCCAGCAGGCGGAAGATGACAGCAATGGCTCCCAGTCCTTCACTTCCTGCTGTGCTGGGCTCTGCAGAGTGGGTGCTGCCTTCCCTGCTCTGGAGCTTAATTACTGACCTGCCCAGGGCACAGCTACTCACTAGGCAGGGTGCAGGGGAGGATGTCACATTGCACTTGGCACCTGGAGTGAAGCCAATGGCACAGCCGCACAGAGGTCGGCCTCTGGCCCAGGCAGCTGCCATCACTCAGGCGCCCTCCCTGTGGGCCCTCAAGCAGGGCCCCCTCCCTGCCCAGCTTCACCTTGGAGCTGGACAGGAGCCACTCCTGTGGCCAGGGTGCCCCTGACAGGCCAACCCTGGCCAAGGGGCAAGGCTCAGAGCCAACAGTGCTGGTGGGCAGCCCCCGAGAGCTGGGTCAGAGCGGCAGGCCCAGCCCTCGGTCTGCTCCCCGAATGACACCAGGGCCAAGTCCCACAGGCCGGCCCTCGCACGAACCATGCCATGGGCGGCGTGGTGGTGATGACCTTCGGCCCAGGAAGGCCTGGTGCCTCTCCCAACCCATGGGGGGGCCCCTGCTCATCTCTGAAGGGAAGCCTCACCTTTACCAGAGTACCCACAACAGCTCGGGGGTGCAGACATTTCAGGGCGGAGGGTGTGGGGCCTCCACCTCAGGTGCTGCTGTACCTAGAGGGTGCGTGGAGGTGCCCGGGCCCAGCCCTGCTACTGGCTGGCTCTGGGGCCCCTCCCCCGCCTCCCCACCAGGACCAGGCAGGGCGCTGACCCTGAGATGGAGGTGGCAGACTCCCCAGTGCCTGTGGTTACGCACCTTTTACAAGTGCTCTCTCTGGGAGCCTCCCCAACATCAATCAGGCCTCATAACTAGGTAGGGGCCCCTCCACCTCCTGTGTGAAGGGGGGTGCAGAGGCCACAAGGGACAGCCAGCATGCAGACCAGATCAGCATGTCTTCCCTGGGCATCGTGGCCCACAACGGGGAGGCCAGGACTGGGGAGGGGCACTAAGCGCCCGTGGTCCTGATGCTTTTGGACCTTGTCCACCTGCCTGCTGCCCGGGACACACCGCCTCCCGGCTGGCTCTGCTGCCCCTTCAGAATCAGCCCAGCTTCTCCTCTCGTTCCCTCCCCGGCCGGGGAAGCCAGACCAGTGAGCCTCACCGGGGCCTGACAGAGCTTTATGCGCGCCCCACAGAAAGGAAACGCCAGCTTCCCTGCCAGTAACCCTGCTTCTCATGACAACCAGAGCATGGAGTCCTGCAGCAGCTGGAAGACTGGGGTGGGGATGGGTGGGGGGTTGGGGCGGGCGAGGGCAGCCTGTGCCGAGGAAACGCTGCGCTCCCCACACCTGTCTCCCTGGCTGCATCCTGGTGCGTCACCGCTCAGCCAATTCCTTCACCCAGAAAGGAGGGTGATGACACGCCCCATGGGGACCACTGTAGAGTCGGTGACACACCCAGCAGGTTCTCCGTAAGGAACACTGGCCTGAAGTTGTTTGTGTTCGAGTTCTACCACCTGCTTTGGGACGGAGGCAAATCACCCTTTCTCCCGACATGCCAGGACATTGAACTTGTGTTTCTCGGCGAGCGATCACAACACAAACCAAAAAGGTTCAACTTGTCAGCTCTCAGCGGCCCCTTCACCCCTCACATGTCCCGTCACTTCCGCTCTCTTCCCATCCCTGTAACTGCTGTGCACCTGTCTCAAGGTGGCAGCTGCCACAACTCACCTCCTACGGCCCTGGACACCTGTCCACACCTCCCTGCAGGGGACACCCTGTCCCGGGGCTGCACGCACACAGTGCATCCGGCTGTGACACTCCTCTGAGATCTCAGAGGAGGCCATGAGGACGCCTGTGGATACCTGGATGGCTAGGGCATTCTCTGCACGCCACTTGAAACATACTCCATAATAATAAAAGCGTGATATGCAAACTGACCCAATGAACAAACAGCAGAATGACCAACCAATCAGATGACCACACTGTGACCTACACTGGCACCAGGCCAGCCAAGGCGGGTGTGATGTGATTGGTCGGGGGGCCCCACCCCATGATCGCCCTGCAGAGGGGCCTCCCTCTGCAGGTCACCACGTGATTGACCGCCACCAGCTAGTGACACTGTGGCGGGTGTGTGGGTCTGGCCAGCAATCGTCTTGCAGAGAGGAGGCCCAGACCAGCTAAGTGATTGCACCTCATGCCTATCGCCTGCAGAGGGAGGCAGGTGGTGGTGGTGATAGCGGAGGGGAGGGACAAGCGGTGGTGGCGGCAGGGCAGGGCCATTACCAGGCGTAGGGACCCTACCCAAGGGATCCGGGATTATGAGAGGGCACAGGCTGGGCTGAGGGACATTCCCCCCACCACCTCCCTGCACGAATTTCATATTTTGTGCACTGGGCCTCTAGTTTATAATAACCCCCAACTACCTACTGTCAGAAAGCAGCTCTTCCTTCTCCACTCCCCTCCTTTGCAAACACGAAGTCCTCCAGCTGACAAACCCTTACATGAAACCGGGAACAATCTAACCTCAGCCGCAGCACATTCACAGGGCCAGGCGCAAGTCTGGGTGCCATGGTTTTCTGAAGACAGAGGCATATTTAGGATGACAACTTCCCGTGTGGCTGTGCTTTCTTAACCCCAAATCTGCCAACCCTGTTCCCTCTCAGCAACTAGGTCAGGCGGGTCAGGATGGCGGCAACCTCCACGTTCGGAGAGAGCCTCCAGGAGCAAGTCAGGCAAAGAAAACAATGATTTTTATGACCTTCCTTCCATTTTCCTCTCTTTACGAAGCAAGGATATTTCTGGCAGCAGTTTTAAAGCTGTGGAAAGACTTTATTATATTTTATTACAGAATTAGAAAATTTCAAAAATAATTGTTTGAAACCACAGTTAAAAAGAAACATAAAACCCCCATAAAAAAGCATTCTGGCACCTGTTAGAATTTTTCCTCGAGTTATAAAATGCAGCTTTCCAATGATTGTTATAACTGTGGATACCTATATTTCAGCAGAATACTTATAAGTTTTCTTCTTCACACTTGATCATGACTCATTTTTTCTTTAATAGCTCAGTCATTTCAGGAACTACCTGCAAATTAAGAAAGTAAATAATCAGGCCACCTGAGCCTCACTGTGACCTGGTCCCACTCCTCAGGAAACCTTCGGAGGCCACAGAAAGAGGGAAGCTGTCCTGTGCCCGGAGCGCCACCTCCATCCCCCAGCTGGGACCGCGGCCCTTCTCCAGCCCCTCCTCCCACCGGGAGACACCCTACACCCCCCCCCCCACTCAGACACACACACACACACACACACACTCAGACACACACACACTCACACACACACACACATACACTCACACACACGCACGCACGCACACACACACACACGCGCGCGCACACACATACACTCAGACACACGCACACACACTCAGACGCGCACCCTCTGCAGGGCCAAGAGCTGACTAGGAGCTTTCTGACACATCACAACCCTCAGAAAGCCCCACCAAACAGGAGCCAGCGTGTCTTGTCTGGGCTGATACCAGCTCCCGGCACCCCGGACAGCACGTCCGTCTTCCCTCCGAAGGCCACACGAGCTCTCACTCAGCCGTGCCTCCTGCCGACCTCCTCGCCCTCTTCTCCTGTCTGTCCACCGCTCACCGCTCACCACACAAGCACGCCGTGCTCCGCACGCTGACCGCGAAAGATGCCACTGTTAGCACCCAGGCCCCTGCCACCACCGTGCTGGCCCGAGGACAGGGAGGGGACGGTGAGGGAAACAGGGAGGGAAACCGGGAGGGGACAGGGAGGGGATGGTGAGGGAAACAGGGAGGGGACAGGGAGGGGTCGGTGAGGGAAACAGGGAGGGAAACAGGGAGGGGACAGGGAGGGGACGGTGAGGGAAACAGGGAGGGGACAGGGAGGGGACGGTGAGGGAAACCGGGAGGGAAACAGGGAGGGAAACAGGGAGGGAAACAGGGAGGGGACAGGGAGGGGACGGTGAGGGAAACCGGGAGGGAAACAGGGAGGGAAACAGGGAGGGAAACAGGGAGGGGACGGTGAGGGAAACAGGGAGGGGACAGGGAGGGGACAGGGAGGGGACGGTGAGGGATGGTAAGGCGCGGGGTTGAGAGGGTTATTTACTAACCGAGTCTTCCCAGTTCAGGGGCTGCAGCGGGAGCTGTCAGTGTGGCGCTGCCCTCGAGGGGCCGCAGGGGGACATCACACGCGGCCCGTAGTTCTGGCCGGGCCGCCTGGGTAAACTATCCTTTCCCAGGCTGCCAAGGGACCGTCCAGCAGACACCCCCACTGCGTCCCCTGGTGAGGAGCCGCCCCGTTACTCAGCAGAGCTGCCCCCCATCAGGTGGGAACAATGTGCTCGCACAGGATTCATCACAGAGACCCCAACGTGTTTCTCCCGAGGGGCTTTGTCTGAGCCCTGACAGGCCCCGTCCACCACACAGGTGGCAGGCTCAGCTCGGGCACAAGTGCTGGCACCCCCCCCCCCCCCCCGAGGATGGGCCCCTCACAGGACATGCGGCGTGTACTGTGCCCGGGGAGCCTCCGGCTGAGCTGACAAAAAAAGATAGAGATGGAGGAGGGAGAAACCCCTCAGCCCTTTCTGAGCAGGAGGACATTCCATAAGGTTTTTACAGACTGTGTTCTAAACCCAATTCGTGCTTCCTTTAGAAAAAGTTGGGCTCTGGCCCGTTTTTCATGAAAAGTTTAGTCTAAACAAAGGCCTTTTTAAAAACACAGCTAATTGAGTTATTTTCTATAAGATCTGAATCCAAATAAATAATGCTAATTTTCATTCACAGCGTATGAGATGTTTCTAATGTTGTTACGCCTTTAGATATTTGATTTCTAAAGAAAGAGGCAGCCCCAGTGAATACAGTCACTGAGCCACCGTGTCCTCCCGTCAGAGCCACACGCATCTGTCTCCCGCTGAGCACACGTGACGGCACACAGGCCTGGGCGCCCCGTCTGCCCCAGGCGTGCGCCTCTTTCCTGCTCGCATCTCAGACACCACAGGGGGACCCTGCCAGCCAGCCCCTGGGGAGCCAGCCAGGGAGGCACAGCGAAGAAGGACAGAGTCAGGAGCTGGGAGCAGTTGTGCTAATAACTTGCTGAGTGATTTCCCCAAACCACATCTCGGGGACACAGACAAATGAAAAGAATGCATTTCGCTTGTAGAAACAAGTGGGAGGCTGAAATACTTTCAATAATAAAGATTCTTTTAAAGATTGGGCAGCTGCAACTTAAGCAGTATTTCTAATACTTTCACAATCTTTACCTAGCTTTTCCCTGACTGCATTTTTAAAAATATATATATATTTTTATTGATTTTTTTACAGAGCAGAAGGGAGAGGGATAGAAAGTCAGGAACATCGATGAGAGAGAGACATCGATCAGCCGCCTCTTGCACGCCCCCCACTGGGGATGTGCCCGCAGCCAAGGTACATGCCCTTGCCGGAATCGAACCCGGGACCCTTCAGTCCGAAGCTCTATCCACTGAGCCACACCGGTCTCTGCTCCCCGACTGTATTTTTAAGGACCAATCAGTTTCCCTCCCCTTGTGCGAATCAGAGAGACAGCTTTGCTCCGAGGGCAGGAGACAGTGACTGTCTTAACAGAATTCCACCGAAAAGCAAACAGCAGGTCTTAGCTGACCTCCTTCGTCAGAGGCGGCTTCTTAGCCACCAGAGACGTTCTAGAACCTCGGCGGGCAGGATGGCTTCGGAGGCTCCTTTCCACACCAGGACAGAGACGGAGACACCTTACAGCCCTCGCTCTCGCTCTCAACTCAGTTAAGTTCTCACCCTTCACTGTATCTCACTGAACTCAATAAATGCTTGCTACTTGAAATACAAAACGATTCCCTTCTCCACGGGAACTTGCTTCCACTGCTGTTTGTTCTCACACAGCTGGGCCAGGGCACGGGACCCAGTCACGGAAGAGGGCTGTGTTCTTCCCGGGCAAGACCTGGGCTCTGTGGGGAAGGGCCTGAGGGGAGGGAGCCCAGGCTGACCCAGAGCCACAACCCCCCTCCGTCCCTGCACTGCTTCCGGGCAGGCCTGAGAAGGAGGGGTCCCTCCCCTGCGCGGACAGAGCGCCCTCGGTGCGTACGAGGCACGGTGCTGCTGGCCACGCCCAGGCGGGCCAGCCGGCTCTGCCCTCGGCTGCAGGCTCTTCACGAAGGCCCAGCAGCGTCCTGCGTGAGGGCTTCTTCCCCAGCAAACCCTGCTCCCTGGGCCGGGTGCTCCTCTCAGGGGCTCTGTCCTCATGAGAGGTCTCTGCACAAGGTGACGTGGAAGCGTGCAGGCAGGCCTTGAGGTGCCGAGAAGCCCCTTCCAACGTGGCCCAGCGACAGCCAGGAGCTCCTCACCACCCCAGGCTCTCGCCGAGGACTAGCATGGCGGCAGCCGCAGAGCAGAAAGAACACAAAAAAGCGAAGAGCGTGACAGTGGGAAATCGTGTCCTGCCCCCCGTCACGTGTCACGTGTCACGTCAGGAGGCAGCTTGAGCCCAGCACGGCTCGCAGCACGTGCCTGTGGGACAAAGCCGGGCCTGAGTGCCCGCTCTCCCCGGAGCCGGTGGCTGGTTCCCAGGAGGCTGAAGCGAGTGCCTTTACACACAGGGTTCCAGGCTCGTGAGATGCCAAGAGCCAGATGGTATTTTATAGGGAAAATCATCATGCTCTATGTAAGCATCACGTGCTTGTTAAGACTTCACCCGAGGCAGTTCAAAACTATGTCCACACATGAACACAGCCACACACAGACACACAAACTCACAACGTCTCCCTGACCAACCCAGAGGTGCTCGACGAGAGGTGCCAGCCACCACGCCCGTGCCAGCTTACCTTGAAGAGATCTGCGACGATCCCATAATCTGCCACTTGGAAGATTGGAGCTTCTGGGTCTTTGTTAATTGCCACAATAGTCTGTGAGAAGAAACAGGAAGCTTGGTCTTTGTAAGAAAACTGCGAGTTCTCTGCTCCCTTCCCCAATGACAAACGTACAGGACTTCACAGTCAGACCTAACACACAGGCCGCACAGCAAGGTCATCCCAGGCCCTGAGCCTGGAGCTCAGTTAGTCCAGGACGCTACGCCCAGAGGAACACGCCACAGGAAAGACGCGTGTGTGTGTGCGTGCGCGCGCGCAGAGAAGTAAACCAGGCTTCCCCTGAGCCTCAAGTCCAAAGTCACATTGACAAACAGCCTTAGTCACAGGCTCCCAGGCCCTGATCTGGTGGAGTGTCTCTTGGGCACAGAGAGCCTGCACCCTGCCACTGGCAGCAGCGAGCTGAGTGAGCGCCGGTGACCATCCCCTCACTACGCGCCTGACAGTTTAACCATCTGAGAGCGTTCTCATCCTTCTATAGCAAAGTTGCTTTTTAAAAATATTTTTTACTGATTTCAGAGAGGAAGGGAGAGGGAGAGAAAGAAACATCAATGATGAGAGAGAATCATGGATCAGCTGCCTCCTGCACGCCCCCTACTGGGGATCGAGCCCGCAACCCGAGCCTGTGCCCTTGACCGGAATCTAACTTGGGAACTTCAGCTCATAGGCCCATGCTCTATCCACTGAGCCACACCAGCTAAAGCTCAAATTACTTTTAAAGAAAAAGCACATAACTGTGGGTAAGGAACCATAAATATATTTGAGAAAAAATATTTGGGCTGGTTAGTTTTTCGGATTACTAAAAGAATATTCCTGAATTATCAACTGTACATAACTATGATAAAATCTTGTTTACACCCTGGAGCTTTCTTTTTATATCTTTAAAAATTCATGCTCTTCTTCCTTACAGTTTTAAAAGCACAGATTGGCCGAACCGGTTTGGCTCAGTGGATAGAGCATTGGCCTGCGGACTGAAAGGTCCCAGGTTCGATTCCGGTCAAGGGCATGTACCTTGGCTGCGGGCACATCCCCAGTTGGAGGTGTGCAAGAGGCAGCTGATCAATGTTTCTCTCATTGATGTTTCTGACTTTCTATCCCTCTCCATTCCTCTCTGTGAAAAATCAATAAAATATATTTTTAAAAAATAAATAAATAAATGCACAGATTGTATTCAACCATCTAAATATGCATATTGTTCGAAAGTGCTTTCATTACATTGACTTGTTTGATATATAACACATCTAATATTCTTTCAACTAAGTCACAATGCTAATTAAAACTGCAGCTATCGCCGAAACCGGTGTGGCTCAGTGGTAGAGCATCGGCCTTTGGACTGAAAGGTCCCGGGTTCGATTCCGGTCAAGGACATGTACCTTGGCTGCGGGCACATCTCCATTGAGGGGTGTGCAAGAGGCAGCTGATCGATGTTTCTCTTTCATCGATGTTTCTGACTTTCTATCCCTCTCTCTTCCTCTCTGTAAAAAATCAATAAAATATATTTTTAAAAAAAAACAAAAAAAACTGCAGCTATCAGATTTATGAAAGCAACTGTCAGATCTAAGCCAATCACTCTGAAGTCCGTGTTAGAGCTTCACCAAAATGACAGCCGGACTGTAATGTCTCCCGCAATCGGCAGTGATGACAGGGCTCTCTCTCAGCCGGGCTCTCAGCCGGGCGACGTCTTGGCTCGTTCATTCCTGGGGACTGTCCCCACACGGTCTCCTCACCTCCACTGCCCCCATTTTGCTGGGGCGTGTACTGTCTAGTCCGTCTCCCACCCAGTCCAGCCCTGTTGGCATGGAGCGAGAGCGTTCACCAGGACCGGCTTGGCAGGCCGTCTCATTTTCGAGAAGCAGGATTCTGGGGATGTCTGAACTGGCACAGCTAAAAGTAGGATTTACGGCTGCTGGTGTTGGAGTGTTTTCCTTTAATGCAGCAACAACCTTCCCCGCTGGCACTGCTGTTTCAGAACTCAGTGAAGAGCCTGCCACCCAACCATGAAATCGGTCTGGTTTGAGGCAATGCATTTAGTTACAGAAGGTGGTGTGTGTATCCTTTCGAGGCAGAAGTTACAAGTTTTACTACCTTTTATATCAAACTTCCACCCAAACGGATAAAAGCAGTGTCAGAAGCATCTGTGACTCCATAGAAGACTCCGTGCACAGTTTGGACTGGAGCCTGAAGGCACGCCCCAGGGTGCACGCCCTGACAGAGGCTCACAGAGCCCTGCACGGGACCCCAGACACATCCCGGCAGCAAGTGTGCACTGTCGCCGTGTTTCAGTTCCTGCGACACTGACACTCCAACTCAAAACGTGTCCGTCACCCTTAGCAGCCACCCAAGAAGAGGGGCCTTTCTAACGGATGGGGGGACTCTTAGGGAACCAGGAGAGCAGATGAGGGGCAGAACCGCATCAAGTTGTTCCCACCCCACGTTCTCCACCACCTTCGGTCAGAGCTGAGGGGACCTCAACATATGCACGGGGCAGGCACGGGGCGGAGGCGCACACGAACCCGCCCTGAGGTCAGCTAGGGGAGCAGGACCCGGGTCGGCCCCTTTCCAGCCACGGCACTGCCGCTCCTGCCTCCTCAGGTCCCAGAGCTGCAGGAACGCTGAACGTCACATGCTGCGAAATCAAATTTCGTCAACAGGAAAGTTTATCCACTCCTTACCTTGCTGTCTTTCATCCCAGCTAAATGTTGGATGGCGCCGGATATTCCTATAGCAATATACAGCTCCTGCAAGGAGAGTGGCCGTATCATCAATATGTACTTAGTAGTGGACCTGCCCACGAATCGGTGCACTAGTAGCTCTCTGTGGGGGCTGGCAAGCATTCCGTCAGGCTGCTCACGCTGCAGCCCTGACCCCCCCCTCACCCCCTGGAGACTGGGGGACTTGAGAGGGGCCGAAAAGATGGGTACTGCCATCTTTGTAATGGCAGTGATGGTTAATTTGCATATTACCCTTTTATTAGATAGGATGTTATGTAAAAGGACATTGATTAAATTGTTAATCAAAATACACTTACATTCAGGACACCCAGGCCAACAAGTTCTAATGTAAAGAAACTGTCTCACAACCCTTTCCTAAGCATATTCCCAAAGCATCATGGGAAAGGGTCACAGTTCTGTGAGTCCTTTGGACATACACATCCACATTAGAACTTAGCAAGTCTTCAAAGCCTCTCTAGCCCTAGCTGTTTGGCTCAGTGGATAGAGCATCACCTGTGGACTGAAGGATCCCAGGTTTGATTCCGGTCAAGGGCACATGCCCGGGTTGTGGGCTCGATCCCCAGTGGGAGATGTACAGCAGGGGGGAGGTGGGGTGAAGCTGGGGGTAGCCAATCAGTGATTCTCTCTCATCACCGATGTTTCTATCTCTCCCTCTCCCTTCCTCTCTGAAATCAATAAAAAAATATATTTTTAAAAAGCCTCTCCATGTGCATCAGAAAATACCAATAACATTGTTGATTCATTCCAACAGCAAATGCCCATATAAATCCAATATAAATTAAATTTTCCTTAAACCCCCCAAGAAGTGAATGCTGTCTGTTGACGTTAACCATGTCAAGGAGGAAGTAACAGGTTCTGGGCCAAACCAACCAGGACAGGGCTGCAGGGCCTTCCTGCCTCCCGACCAGCAGCAGAGACCCAGGACCTCACTCACTGTCCTGCAAACACGGCTCCAGATAGTCCCACAGCAATATACAGCTGCCTGCCAGCCTGATCACCCCCTAACCACGCCCCTGACAGCCTGATTGATGCCTAACGCTGCCCTGCCAGCCTGATTGCCCCTAATGCCCTCCCCTGCAGACCTGGTCACCCCTAACTGCCCTGCCAACTTTTATATTTCGGATAAATATAAAAGCACTAGGGGCCCAGTACACAAAATTCGTGCACTGGGGGTAGGTGATCCCTCAGCCCAACCTGCCCCCTCAGTGGGGCCAATAGCTGGCTCTGCCCCGGCCACCTCGGCCCCGACCCCCGGCCCTGGCCTTAGCCCTGGTGGCGACCACCCAGCCCTGGAGACACCCTGCACTCTCGGCCTCTTGGCCCCACCCCTCTCAGCCCCTCGCCCCCTGCTCCTGATTGGCTGATAGCGTAGCAAAGGTATGGTCAAATTTGCATATTACTCTTTTACTAGATAGGATTAGAACAACAGCTAAGACGAGTCCTGGGTCCTGGCTGCTTTCTGAGATTGGTGGCTCTCGGGCAGAAAGGCCATTAGATAATACTGTCTCGTGGCTCAGGAGGCATTTCAGGGCTTCAATACAAGAGCCAGTACTACCAAGCCCTCCACAGGCCACTACACAGCACTCTACTCAGACCAAGGCCAGCCTGCCCTGAGGCACTTACCCCTAAATCAGACAGCGAGCCAGAAAGATAATTTGGAGAGAAATTGAGAGGCATGTTGGAGGGGTGCAAAAAGTGGTGAGAGGAAGAAGAGAACAGGCAGAGGAAGGGGGTGGTCCTGCTGAGGCCTCAGGGAGGAGGGGACCGGGGGAGGGCGAGCCCAGCCCACCAGCAGCTGCAGCAGCACGGCCGGCCACTGTCAGCAAGAACGGGGCGGTGGGAGGAGGGACGAACAGGGCAGCAAGAGGACCAGAGACAGCACTTCACTACAAACCAGGGCCAACCAGACAGGCACAAACCCCTCCTCCTTTGTCAAAACCGGATGAAGGCCCACCCTGCGTCCGGATGGAGCTGTGGTGTCAGGTGGTCCCAGAGGCTGCAGGAGCACCCGTCACTGGTACGAGCCAGGCTCGGGAATCTCGCTGCCCAGGGTTAGACGCAGCCCAGCCCCCGATAGATCTGTGACTGGGCCTGTTCTCTGGCTTCTGGGACCCAGCTGGCCGTCTGAAAAATCTCAAGTATGAGAATCCCCACTCCACAGGGTACTGAGGCTTGTCCTTAGCTTAGAGTCCAGCTTCCTGAGACCCAGGGGCCCCTCGAGTTGAGGTGCGGCTCCTCAGCGCCTCGGGCTCCTGTGCCGGCCGCAGAGCTCCCTGCAGAGCTGAGCAGCGCGGACACAGACTCTGGAGGGAAGCGTGATTCCTGTCAGTCACTGAACATCTTCGTTTTTATAACAGTAGTTTCCCAACAGATTTTCCCTAATTCATACAAACAAGCTGGCATGCAGAGCAGCCAGAATCCCCTGGGTGCAAACACTGTCCTTTCCTGAGTAGCCACAGGAGGGAGGAGCTGAGAAGCAATGTTAACTATGACTTTATGGTATTGATATTGTTCCTGTACCTTCCAGGGAGAAAAAGGACAACTAACTCATGCACACAGTCTAACCACAAAGGTTAGTAAAAGGGTAATTTGCAAATTGACCCCAATGGCAGAACGACCAGAAAGACACGCCTTGAGCCGCACAGGGCACAGGGTGTGTCCACCTCAGAACCAGACGAAGTCGGCAGTGCTACACACTGCAGACCAGCAGGAGCAGCAAAGTCAGACACAGCAGCCACAGATTCTCAGGTTCTGGACCATTACAGAAAACCAAAAGCATTCAAGCACTACTGGTTTAATTTAGCAAATTTACATTCTGAAAAGAAACTATCAAATTTTTACTCTAATAAGTTATATTTTTTCTTAAAATTCTAAAAGAACCTGAAAAAAAAAAGGTCCTTAAAAACTCACACTTCTCAGCCGAAACCGGTTTGGCTCAGTGGATAGAGCGTCGGCTTGCAGACTGAAAGGTCCCGGGTTCGATTCCAGACAAGGGCATGTACCGTGGTTGTGGGCACATCCCCAGTGGGAGGTGTGCAAGAGGCAGCTGATCGATGTTTCTCTCTCATCGATGTTTCTGACTTTCCATCCCTCTCCCTTCCTCTCTGTAAAAAAAATTAATAAAATATATATTTTTAAAAAACAAAAAACTCACATTTCTCAAAAAAATAAAAGGCACCTAAATAATGAATCAATAAATTAAAAAATTTAAATACCTGGAACAAAATATGAGAGAGAGAGAGAACA
This sequence comes from Antrozous pallidus, assembly GCA_027563665.1. Taxonomy (NCBI): domain Eukaryota; kingdom Metazoa; phylum Chordata; class Mammalia; order Chiroptera; family Vespertilionidae; genus Antrozous; species Antrozous pallidus. The sequence goes on along the minus strand of CM050530.1, from coordinate 11,595,730 downwards.
CGTGCGCGCACAGGTGTCCCCCTTACACAGTTTCGGTTGCCTGTGATCAACTGCAGTCCAAAAACATTAAATGGGGAATTCCAGAAGTAAACAGATTTTCCAGATTTTAAAAATTAAAGTGCAGTTGACAGCCTCAGGTGTACAACACAGGGATTCGACCTCTCTGTGCCTCACGATGTGAGTGCCATGGCGAGCGCACTCACCTTCCAGTGTGACTGTGCCTGACATCCCTTACTTTACAACTGGAGAGCAGAGCCTCCCAATCCCCCAGTGCCGAGTGCCATGACGAAATGTCTTCAGATGATGTGATGTTCTTGCCGGCCACACACACTTATCTATTCAGGTACGGTGCTCATCTCAGGAGCCACTTACCAGTATCTGAGTTGCGTTTTCTCGGTATTAATAAAAACTTGCCTTGCAGAGTTATCTTTATAAGGTAACTCACTCAATTCCTACTCTAATACCACGTATTTCAAGTGAATAAAGTGATTTATTTATTAATATCTTACTGTGCCTAATTTATCATATGTATGCATGCACAGGGGGAAAACAGTGTACAGTGTGGGGCAAAGGCAGGTTTACAATTGTGAGTACATGAAACATAATTATTACTACTGTTTATCTTCATCTGAGGATACGTTTATTGATTTTAGAGAGAAGATGGGGGAGAGAGACACACATCGATGTGAGAGAGAAACATCAATCAGTTGCTTCCTGTATGCACCACAACCAAGGATCAAACTCATAACCTTTCCGGTGTACGGGACAACACCCGACCGAGACAGCCAGGGCACAGAGTTTATTCTTGTATTACATTAATTACTAGAGGCCCAGTGCATGGAATTTGTGCCCTGGGGGTTGGGGGCCCCTCCGCCTGGCCTGCGTCCTCTCGTGGTCCCAGAGCCCTCAGGGGATGTCCGGCTGACGGCTTAGGCCCGCTCCCCAACAGTCGGACATCCTTAGCGTTGTCACGGAGGCAGGAGAGGCTCCCGCCACTGCCGCTGCACTCACCAGCCATGAGCCCAACTTGGGGCTTTTGGCTGAGTGGCACTCCCCCTGTGCCACTGCACTGAGCATCTGTCCCCTAGTGGTCACTGCATGTCATAGTGACCGGTTATACCACTGTTTGGTCAATTTGCATATTAGCCTTTTATTATATAGGGCTGTAGTACTTTCTATATGAACAACTGTAAACCTACTTCTGTCCCATATATAGGGTTTGGTACCACACTGGGAGTCTGGGATAAAGGATGACAACCATGTAACAGAAAATGTGGGATGGACAGTAATACTTAGGATGACAGAAAATTAGTGAGCTAAGATCTCGACTCAAGGAAGTTGAAAATGAGCAAGCGCAAGAAACCTTTTGTTCAGTCACTAATATCTATATATTAGGCCTCTAGTAAGTAAATAAATAAGGTCAGAGAGAGAAGGGTTCAAGTCCTGACTCTTCCACTCACCATCTGTGTTCTTGGGAGAGTTACTTCACCTCTCAAGGGCTCAACTCACGTGTGAGATGGAGGTACAACGAGCCGCTGACTCGAGGGCTGTAATGCTGAAATGACACCATGCAAGTCCAGCGCTCATGTGTCCCACAGAGCGAGTGCTATTAGTGCTGTCAGCACTACTTAATGATCACAGAACCTTTACACTAAAAGTTATGACAGCCACCTATCATATAAATTCCACTTTACTTGAGTAGTTTAAACTATTAGTCTCTCAAAGAAATTTCTTATTACCGTGACATAGTTCTCCTGGGATAATGTACTGGAAAAATGTCAGTGATTCCTGTTAGTTCCTTTTTTGTATTAAAAAAAATTTTTTTTTAATTGATTTCAGAGAGAAAAGGAGAGAGAGATAGAAACATCAACGATGAGAGAGAATCATTGATTGGCTGCCTCCTGCACACCCCCACTGGGGATTGTGCCCCACAATGTGCCCTTGACCGGAATAGAACCTGGGACCCTTCAGTCCCCCAGGCTGATGCTCTCTCTATCCACTGAGCCAAACCAGGTAGGACCTTTTTTAAAAAATGTTTTAAGGTAAGCTATAAAGTTATAATTTCTGCCCAACTTCCTAGACAGTGGTGGTTAAATGTGGGGTGAATTTCTTTATAAAATTCTAACACAATCTTTGCACAGAGATACGTATCCCAGATTCACATTATCCAGACATTAAAATGGCCATATAAAAGTATGTATATATTGTGACAGTACTTTTAATTGAAGTGACTCATCTATTAAAAGTTTAGCATATATGTTTTTATCTGGAGAAAAATCTCTGGTTTATATATAAAAAGTATCTTCAATTCTAGCTACCACCATGTTACTCAGCACCAGCTGGCACGTTATCTCTGGGTTCCTTATGCCGCTTCACCCCGCAGTCGTCTCTCTGCCAATCAATTCCCGCGAACACACGCACCAGGACACGGCCACTCGGGGGAGGGCAGGCACACCCGGGGGAGGGCGGGCACACTCAGAGGGAGGGCAGGCACACCCGGGGGAGGGCGGGCACACTCAGAGGGAGGGCAGCAGTCCCCGCCCAGCCACCGGGGTCTCATGGGAACGGCCTTCCAGGCGTGGTGCTCTGAGGCAGGGACCGTGGGGCATGGATTTGGTCAGACACTTCTGGAAACGAGCGTCTCCAGTCTTCCTGCTGGACCACTTTCCCCATCTCCTGGAGGACACGCCCGAGCAGATGGCTGCTCACTTGCTTTGTCGTGCACTTCACTACTGTCTTCACATTGCAAACTTAATAATCCAGTTGCTCAAATAAGTTAAAAAGATTTTTTTTAAAAAAAAACAAGGACATTATATTGTGGCTCACAACTCAGAAATTTAACTGTCAGAAAAGGTGAAATTTTAGCTCTTAACCTTTTAGCACTGTTTTTAAATTATGGGTTTTTGATTTACATAGGATGTACAGGACCTGAAATAAGGTTTTCTTTTCTTTTCTTTAATATAGCTTTATTGATTTCAGAAATGGAGAAAGAAAGATAGAATCATCAATGATGAGGGAATCATTGATTGGTTGCCTCTTGCATGCCCCCCACTAGGGATCAAGCCCGAAACCCAGGCATGTGCCCTTGACTGGAATCGAACCTGGGACCCTGCTCTATCCACAGGCCAACGCTCTATCCACTGAGCCAAACCTAGGGCTGAAATAAGGTTTTCTTAAGAGAATTTTTTTCACAGTAAAGTATAGTTTTTAATTGAACTATTTTGCAATTAAGTGCTTAGTATTAACATTATTTCAGATTTTTCAGTGTGGGAAAATACTCCCAAGTATACTCAGAAGAAGAGAAAGCTAAGCATATTATTAAATACACTGTTGAAATTACTCAGATTAATTTATATTGAAATATTTGGGTAAATGACACCAAAATACTTAAGATAGATAAGCAACCTAGTGCAAAGCTTTGCATTTCAGGTTAAATAAAAGTCTGACTATCAAATATCTTATCATTAAGGTTTCCCAAGTCAGTTAGAACATGCTAGGTTTCACAGACCAGCACAGAGCTCTGGCGTGCTGAGGTGCTCTGAGGCTAGCTAAGCCCTCCCTACTCTCACCAACGGGAAAAACACCGAAGCCCCAAGAACAGCTCACAGAACCGGCTTCCAAGCACGACTCTCTTCACTCACCCGTGGCTCCTTTCTCAAAAGTCACTAGGAAAAGCAGGCCACTACTTAGGCACAGCCTTTCTGATGTTTAGTCTAAAATTGTGATCAGCCCTGGTTGGCTTGGCTCAGTGGGCAGAGCATCAGCCTGCGGACTGAAAGGTCCCGGGTTCCATTCCAGTCAAGGGCACAGGCCCAGGTTGTGGGCTCCATTCCTAGTAGGGAGCGTGCAGGAGGCAGCCAATCAGTGATTCTCTTTCATCATTGATGTTCCTATCTCTCTATCCCTCTCCCTTCCTCTCTGAACTCAATAAAAATATCTTTAAAATAAAATTATGATAACTTCTATGCCAAGAAGCTCATGAAAGCTACAAAGTAACCAGAGAAAAACAGTCTGGAGGTTCCTCAGAAAGCTACCTACAGGTAACAACGGTGGTCAGTGTCAGGCCACAGGCTGAAGGGGCGCAGGTCCCATTCTGGTCACGGACACGTATCACAGTGGCTCAATTGCTGGCTCTGGTCAGGGCACATGCGGGAGGCAACCAATCAGTGTGTGTCTCTTTCTGTCTCTTCCCCCCTTTCCATTCTCTCTAAAAATCAACAGAAAAAATATCTTCGGATGAGGATTAACAACAACAAAAAGCTAAATATAGAATTACTGTATGGTCTAGCAGCCCCATTCCTAGGTGAGAACCTAAAGAACTGAAAACAGGAACTCAAACAGATACTTGTATGTGAATGTTTACAGCAGCATTACTGACAATGGTTAAAAGGTGAAAACAAAACAATCCAAGTGTCTGTCAACAAATAAATGAATTTAGAAAAAGTTTATGGTATATTATTCAGATATTTTTCAGCCATAAAAAGGAATACAGTTCTTACACACACTGTAATACAGATGAAATCTGAAAACATGCTAAATGGCGTAAGACAGTCATGAAAGGACAAATAACGTATGAGTCCACTTTTATGAAATACCCACCAGCACAGGCACAATCACAGAGACACCCAGGGATGACTAGGGGCTGGGGTGGAAGGGAGGAGGTATGGAGTTGCTCTGTTCGGGGCGATGAAAAATTCTGGGTATAGTGATGATGTTGGCACAACAGGTAACTGTTATTATTGCCACTGAATTATATACTTAAAAATGACTAAGTGACATATTTTGTTAGATTTCACAACCATCAAAGAAAGCCCTGTCAGAAAACTTCACACAATTCTGCATCTTTAAAAAACATAATTCTAGAATCTGGTGTTTTTGACAATTATAAAATGTAATTAATATAATGTCTGAAAAATGACAATAGGGGAAAAGGTACTACAGGATCTATGTGAGTTCTCTGTCCTATCTTTGCGATTTTTCTGTAACTCTAAAACTGTTCTAAAAAATAAAGTTTATGGGGGAAAGAGCCAAGCAGACTTGTTAAGTTCCAACCCAAGTTACGGAAAGATTTCCTTTTAGTATCTTCTAGAGTTACAAGAATTTCATTAAGTTATTAAAATATACTTTTGTACAAGATGTTAGTACTCGTATCTTGGACCCTGAAAGGAACAAACGGATGGAATTACATATGCTAAACGATCAGTTATCCACTGAATAAACATTTCCTTCTAGTACATGTCTTATGTTCTCTGACATCCATGTGCCTGTTTACATCTGAAGCTATTCTTGAGAAAGTAAGTTAGTTTTAATATGAACCAAAAATACATTAGAATAAGAATAAAAATTTAGAATAGTTCTATTCCTTTCAAGGTACCACACCAAGATAGCTTTAACGGAGAGGCTCCTCTTACTGAGTTTCATGTCAAACTGGATTGACAAGAGAGAGGTCAATATACTGTACCAGTGGATGCTTTCAAAGTTACTATGCATGTAAAAAGAATCCAATAGACTCTCCAAACTTACAAATGTTAACTTTGTATATAAAATGACAATATATCAAAATTTTACTGACATCGTCCTCCGGAATAAATGTTCAGATAAACCAGTCTGATAAAAATGAATCAAAGATAAAATCAGAAGTCAAAGATACAACTAAATTTTAGCAAATGCATTTTTAACTAGGGCACAGCCAGCATGTGTATCCAAACCCTGCTTATCACTCGGCAGCCTCGCCCGTCGCTCGGGCTGTGCTCAGGACTGGTCGCCGCCCGCAATCACCCGAAGCGCACGCTGCGCTCAGGGAGCTGTGGACGCCAGTCCACACGGCACTGACTCGGTCCTCTGGGGACTAGAACATCAATGCTTTCAGCTAAATGCACTCACATATGAATATTTCAGTACAGTTTAATGCTTCTATACCAAACCCAGAGGAATAAAGCATCAATTTGTGAACACAGTTCTCTGGGAGTTAAAAGCCAAGCTGGATAATGCAGTATGGAAAGGGCTGTCAATCTGTAGCTTTTCAGCAGGTCAGAACAGTCCCAGTTGTACACAAATAACTCAATCAAGTTTGTTCCTACACAGACTATCTAACATTAGCGATGTTCTTTTTCAAAAAAGAACCCCAGAATAAAAATTTCTTGTGCTGATAAATTCTCCCAAAATGGCTTCATCCGGTAGCGACCCGCTCACTATCAGAATTATAAACGGGCCCGGTCTGTTAGCGCAACAACAAAACGCAGACAAAGAAACGCACTGCCCCTTCCCCGGCGCTCGGTCACAGGCTTCATCGCGAACGACTGCAACATGCTTCTAAGCCTGGCTGGTAGGAAGGTAAGGTCAGCAACAGTTTCCGCAGGAAATCCAGAAAAAAAATGTAACCTGGGAACTGCCACTGGCCCAGGCTTAAACCCATTCTAATTCTAATCATGGCATGAATCTGACATTGTTTTAAGCTCAACAAATATTAATGTGCTAACAACATCCAATGACATTACCAGACATCAGTTAAAGAAATAAGAATTCAGCAGTATCTGTTCATTATTCAAAAGAAAAATAAAGTATCTTAGCAAATGAGGATTTGTAATAGTAACTGCTGGGCACTATTTTAAGTGTTTTACAAATACCAACTCATCAAAACTTAACTACCAAACAAAACAGTGACTTGATTTCAGACAGGAAAGGAGAGGGGAAGAAAGATACAAATATCAATGATGAGAATCATTTACTGGCTGCCTTCTGTGCAACCCCTACTGGGGATCAAGCCTGCAATCGAGACATGTGCCCTGACCGGGAATCGAACCGTGACCTCCTGGTTCATAGGTCGACACTCAACCACAGAGCCACGCCAGCCGGGCAGAAACAGTGACATTATCGCCACTACACAGTTGACAGAACTGGTACAGAGCAGCGGCTGTCCATGGTCGCACAGCAGGGGACGTGTAGGAGGCAGCCAATCAATGATTCTCATTCTGAAATCAATAAAAATGTATTAAAAAAAAAAAAGTTAGCCCTAATTGGTTTGGCTCAGTGGGTAGAGCATCGGCCTGCAGATTGAAGGGTCCCGGATTCAATTCCGGTCAAGGGCATGTACCTTGGTTGTGGGCACATCCCCAGTTGGGGATGTGCAGGAGGCAGCTGATTGATGTTTCTCTCTCGTCAATGTCTCCAATTCTCTATCCCTCTCCCTCCTCTCTGGAAAAAAAAACACAAAAAAACAATAAAATATATTTTAAAAAGAGAATTCATACAACTGAATAAATAATAATAATAATAATCCTATTTAAAAATGGACAGACATACAGATGGCCAACAGGCACATGAAAAGGTCTCCACATCACTAAATCTTCAGGGAAATACAAATCAAAACCACACACAGTACTCTTACTACTTTTCAACTTTTTGTAAGTTTGAAATTATTTCCCAATAAAAAGTTAATTAACAAATAGGAACAAAGTCTTTGTTGCAACGTAAGCTAGTGGCTCCACATCACTGGGTTGGAATTCTTAAAGGGAGCGTGAATCCATAAACATACCAGGAAATGTTCCATCCACACATGTCCTGGTATGTTTATGTGACATGTGTAAGCTGCTATGAATGATAAAACAGAAATGTATTTAAAGATGTAACTAGCCCTGGCCAGTGCGGCTCAGTGGCTAGAGGCAGTCACTGATGTGATTCCCAGGCAAGCGCAGGTTTGAGCCCCAGACTCACATTGATGTTTCTCTCTCTCTTCTCCCCCACTCCCTCCCTTCGACTCTCTCTAAAAATCAATAGGAAAAATATCGTCAGGTGAGAATTAGCAACAAAAAGTGTAACTAAATTCATAGAATCTTTCGGATATTACGTTTTCTCAAAATTTTGACAATGAAAGGAAAATTTTGAGAGTATAATGAAATGTTTCCCCTCACTTGAAAAAACAGGGAACTTCTATTTGCGATGATGTTTTCAGAACTATTACAAGAGGTTTCTAGTAGAGAACACAGATCAAAATGTAATGAAGACAAATGAAAGTCCTGTGTTCCGTTTTAGACACAAAGAAACACTGCATTATTAGCAGACAAGGGAGACGGCTCAATAGCAGGCGATAACGTGTGTGTGTAGGGGGGGACAGAGCTTCCGGATGTCCTCAGAGTAAACATGCCACAGATGGACGTGCCTGCCAAGAAGCTGATGCAGTGTTCAGTAGCATTAATTAAATTACTATTTAGGAGAGGGTAATCCGAACCTGCACTAGTCAGACAATGGGAAGTAAAGACTCCTGCCTACAGCCCTTGGGAGTCACTCCTGTGGAGAACACGTGAAGCCTGGTTAAACAGACGGCACCTGTTTAAGTACTTAGACACCCCCCCCCCCCCCCGCCCAGCACAGGCAGCACAGAGAAGCCAGCATCAGGGAGGAAGGCATGAGGTACGCTCACACACACCTCTACTGGTGCCAGTCGGAAAGCAGCCACGTGGGACAGAAACCTGCAGTCACATTAGTTGAGGAAACACAGAGACAGGACCTATGGCTGGAAAGTAAGGGAGAAAATCCTAGACGGAACCACAAACTGCTCAGAACTCTGGGTCAGGCCTAAGCCATCCGGCAAAGACTAAAAGAGGAGGCAGAGTCTGGAGTTTTATTTCTGCCAAGTTAACTGCCTGCTAAAATAAAAACATAATATTCTTCATAGAATGTAACAGAATCCACAATCTCTCCATGTCATTCGATGTCTATAATCCAAGAGTACTAGGACAGCAATTCTCAAATATGGTTTGCACATCCTAGGAGCCCCAAGACCCCTCAGGTGTCTCCCAGGTCAAGACTTGCACAGTGACATCCAAGTGGTACCTGCCCTTCTCTCTCATCCTGTCACCACTGTACCGTGGGGTCTCCAGCGATGACATGAGTTATGAGGAAGTCATCACTCCGTTAACTACTAGAATGTACCTGTATTGTTGTGTTTCCTGAAAACTTTTAAGGTAACAGGTCTCTTAGTATAAAGAGGAATGTTTAGAGAGAGAAACTCAGTTCGCTCTCAGTTAAACCCATTATCACCCCATAAACACATCTGAAATCCCAAAGGTTTCCTTGTACACACAAGCAAACACAGTATTTGTTGTCTTGGATGGCAGTAACACTTAATTTTTGAAAACTTTATATATTTTATATTTTAAGCCTATTGTTCTTAAAACTTTTTAATGTTTTTACTGATTTCAGAGAGGAAGGGAGAGGGAGAAAAATAAAAACATCAATGATGAAAAAGAATCACTGACCGGCTGCCTTCTGAGTGCCCCTCAGGAGGGACGGAGCCCGCAAGCCCAGCGTGTGCCCCGACCGGGACCCAGCCTTCCCGAAATGACGACTTGTCGAGTTCTGATGTGACTGTAGAGACATGATGCCCACCATTTTCTGAAAAGGCTATTAAAATATTCCTTTCTCCAACAATGGTGTTTGCCTTGAAGTAAAACACACAATCAAAAATTTTCATAAAACCACCAAAGACCCTGAATAGCCTCAGAAAACCTGACAAAGAAAAACAAAGTGGGAGGTCATGCTCCCTGATATCCAACTACAAGGCCACAGTAATCAAAATGACATGGTATTGGCATAAAAAGAGACACACAGAACAATGGAACAGAATACAGATCCCAGAAACAAACCCACACCTACAAGGTCAATCAACAGACAACAAAGGAGGGAAGAGCATACTGGGGCATAGAGACAGTCTATTAATAAACGGTATCGCCAAAACACGAAACCAGACCACCTTCTTACATCAGACAAGAATAAACTCAAAATGGACTGAAGACTTAAATATGAAACTTGAAACCATAAAAATCCTAAAAGAAATCATAGGCAATAATATCTCTGACATTTCTCTTAGCAACATTTTTCTGATATATATCTCCTCTGGCAAGGAAAACAAACAAGATAAGCCTATGGGAGTACACCAAACTAAAAAGTGTCTCCACAGCAAAGGAAACCAAACACAAAGACAACCTACTGAATGGGGAAGATATTCGCCAATGATACATTCAAAATTTAATAAAATAGAAAACGAGTAGAGAAGCCCCAAATGGGAAAAAATATTCACAGTGCGTGCATCTAACAAAGAACTTGTACATGGGTTATATACATAACTCCTACAAAGAGATAGTAAGACAAAGCATCCAATTTTAAAATGGGCAAAACACTGAGCAGGCACTTCAAAACAAATTTCCAAGAAAATACTTATCATCTTGACCCCTGTGGAATTTTGTGATGAACAGGCACTGAGATGACAGCAGTGTTCCAAGGAAACCTCCCGTTAAGCCAAATGACATAAAACTGTCATAAATGTGTACGGCTAACTCTGTGAGAGTTTCCAGACCCCCCAGAGCCCACCACCCAGACAAGTGGCACACGGAGCCGAGAGTGACCGTTACAGCACACGCAGGGCCAGCTCACCACCAGGGCGCACTGCCTCTGTAACTGCAGAGCACACACTACCGACTACGATTCTCACTTTTCACTTTTCCCCACAAGTCATAAATCCTCTTCATATTTCTTTTTTTTAAAATATATTTTATTGATTTTTCACAGAGAGGAAGGGAGAGGGATAGAAAGTCAGAAACATCAATGAGAGAAACATCGATCAGCTGCCTCTTGCACACCTCCAACTGGGGATGTGCCCGCAGCCAAGGTACATGCCCTTGACTGGAATCGAACCTGGGACCTTTCAGTCCGCAGGCCGACGCTCTGTCCACTGAGCCAAACGGGTTTGGCAATCCTCTTCATATTTCTTTAAGCGGAAGAGAATAGGGATATAGGACTTTCATGAAAGCAAAGTGGCTTGACCCAAACTTTCAAAAAGCAGGAGATACCGGTATCTGGTTTTTAAATACATTAAGACCACTCATTTCCCTCCACAGGATAAATACTTAAAGTGGCTGAAAATCTTACTTACTGAAAACTTGTACCATCTAAGAAATGTGATGATCATTACGTATTTTACTGATTCAACTGTGAACCAAAGCCTTTCTTTTGTAAGTTTTGGACAGGTTTAATCGCGGAACTTCCTGGTATCACTTATTTATAAGTGATCATTACTTTAGACTCATTATTTTTGTTGATTGGTTTTATAATATATAGGCTTTATAGCGAATAAATGTCAATGTGAACTTATAAAGTCCATCTGACAATGACATGCTGCTTTTACCAATTTTGTATTTCCTGTTATAATATGAATTCTTTAAAAAATCTGAAAAACAATGGCAACGTTAAGGATAGCCAAGCACATACCAAGTCTGGGAAATCCACAGACCCTGTGAAGAACACAGTCACCATGGTAACGGCTAACTGCTTAAGCACACGGAACAGGACACAAATCACTGAGGTGAGTGTTCAACAAATGCACACAGGTCTGATCACCATGTAACTCTGCACAGCATATTTTATTGCAATACTTACTGGTGCCACTATTTTTCCCGTCTGTCCAACTTGCATGTCGTTGGGAACAAAGCCAGCATCAACAGCAGCACGAGAAGCACCAACTAAGGGGGTGGGGGTGGGGGTGGGGGGGGAATGGTCATTTTTAAGCTTGATTATTCAGCTAGTTGGGATATTACTGATAATTATAAAAAACAAAACAAAAACCCCCAACACTGATACAGCACAGTTAGAAATAGAAATTTATTTTATTAAGGTCTTATATAATCAACTCCTTTACTTTATCAAGACCCTTTATTTCTCAATGATTTTTAGCTTCTGGGTCATTGTCACTTTCCAAATACTATTCTTCATTCTTGGAGATTTCAACACCCTGGATTCTTAGTTCCTTAAATGACTCTCCTCAGTTACCTTGTCCCCCACACTCTCAGCCACACCTGTGGCCACAGTCCCCACCTTCCCATTATCAATATCTCCTGACAACTTCCATCTCCACAGTCTCTTTGTGACCTCCCTCTTCCTGACTTCCTTCAGGACCTAACTCCAACAATCCTCTAACTCCCTGGGACGCACAATTCTATTCCCTGTCTTTCTCTCCTATGTCTATCTTTCCTATAAATGATTAAATACAATTTTAAAATAACATTAATGTTCACTTCAATTGGTATGAGAGATTTATTTAGACCACCAATAAAGAGAAAAACAAGGGCATTCCTGAATCTGAAGTAGCCACTGAAGCTAATATTTAAATTCTCTTAAAAATGAAAGAAACTACTAAGATTTGGCAAATTAAGTGTTGCATAAATAATAATAAAGAGTGGAGACGCCCACTCCTCACTGAATGCTATGCCATTAACTTGGAGACTAAGAGAAACTGTTTCAGAGAAACTTAAAAACTGGAAAAAAATAATTTTCAGACTTGAGTGACATAGTTAAATGAAATACTAAAGAAGAAAGATTTCCAATGAAAAGGGAAACAACTTTACCTGCAGCATGGAGTTGATCTGCCAAATCATACAGCAACTTAAAGTTCTCTCCACTCTTCAAACCCCGACCTCATTAAAAAGGCAGAAAAAAAGGCAAATATAAACTCCATTCTACAACAGTTTTACACTTCGTATACCTGAGTGATCCCCGCGTTTCCTGTCTCCTAAGCATGGCCCTCCTCCCAGAAGCCTGTCCCTCTCCCCGGGAGGCTCTTCCGCCACCGTAAGGCGTGCACACCGCGGTGACGGACTAGCCGGCTGGCCAGTGGTGTGCTCCAGCTTCCAGTCAGCCCTCCCGCTCCGGCAAACTCTGGCTGCAGCGTCCCTGTCTGTCTCGGCCACTGCCACGTCCACAGCATTAGCCAACTTCACTGAATGACCGAGCTATCTGAAGAGAAGTCATCTCACTAGCCTTCCAGCGCCTTGCCAGCAAGAACCCCTGCTCCCCCTCTCTCTCCAGCACTGCGCCTGGGCCGGCACAGAACAGGTACCCAATAGTCACTTCTTGAATAAGCAAGGCTGTCTGGAAATCTTACTTATTTTGTTTGATGTTTACTTTGGAAAGATTTTAGAATCGTAGCAGACTACATAAAATGGGTGTGTTTTTCTACAAATAGGAGCATGATATACAAAAAGAAGCAAGCTTGTGCAACATTAACAGCTTTGATATTAAATGTGAAGAAACTTTCAAAGAGTCATTCATAGAGAAGGACCGTGTAAAACACAAGGTGAAACAAAGCAACGTGAGGGTGAGAGCCACACCACACCAACTCTTTCTGACTCACAAGACAGGCACAAAGCACACCTTTCGAATAACTGGGAAGTCAGTCAACAGGACAAGACACTGACCTATAAAGTTATGTTGATAAGCTCTGTAGAGTGCTTCCCCTTGTTTCAAGAACACAGATTGCAACAGAAAGCCCAAATGGGGTATTAAGCTCATGATTTAATTTTCCTAATTGGTAAAATGAAAATAATGCTCACAACTTACCTACTTCTTACATTTGAAAACAAATGTGCTCCTCTAAAATAAAATCAATAAAATCAAAGTATTTTAACTGGACATCATCATCTAAAATCAATGCCTCAGACATCTCACTCACCTCCAGACACCACCACTTTGGCGCCTGTGAGCTCTGGCCGGTCACTTTTGGTTAATTTCTGGTCGAGCCACTCTGACAGCCCCACTGGGGAAGGACTTGATGCTACATTCAATGATACATGTAACAGGACAATGACTATGAATTCAAGTTGTACAACAGTAACTTTTAAGAGAAATACAAAGAATTAATTCCATGAAATTTAAGTTCTTGGTTACTGTACATTTTTGGGGGCTCCCACTTATTCTCTTTGATATTTTCAGTCTAGCCTTTACCTCACCAGCTGTATGCCTTTGGAGAAGTCAGTTGATTCTGAGTTTACCTATAAAATTGAAATAACCCTGTCTATGCAGTTCAAATTAGATACTGTGCCTGTTAAAAATGTAGCACTGGCTACACATTTACTAATACATTCTTCCATGTAATAGAAAGTATCACAGCAGGAACAGTGAGAGGAAACAAAAAAATCTTAACATCCATATAGCACACTATTCTTAATGGACCCTCTCTCCCCCACCCCTTGGATCTACCAAAGCAGCTATCCTTGTACCAAATATGATATGAAAAAGATGTCACAAGCTCTTCTTACTTTTGTGTAAGATTGGGAATATTATTGCAAGTTCTCTGCATTAGAAGTTTAACCAGAGCCCATCTCTTATGTTCATCTATGAAGAGAAAAACAAGAAACAAAAACAAATGCAAACCGCAAATGAACACTCACCCTTTTCAGAACTGGCACTGCCTCCACTTGTTGCTGCAGCTTCAAAAGCTGTTCCTCGAACAGAAAACACCTTCACTTTTTCATCACACTTCACTGTACATACAGCATTTCCTGAAATACAAGATTTTGTTAAAACAACAACAACAACCAGGAAAGATAACAAAGAAGTATTCCTCTGGTTCAGAATCTACTTCACAAACACAGGCAGAAAGAACTGTGGGCCACTGGTCTCCTACCTCTACTAAGTGGTGGAGGGAAAGGCATGACACTGAAGAAACCTATCAGAACGTATGTGTTTAACCTGGGATATATTTACAAACAGGACACGTTGCTGACCTGCCTAGAAGCAACTAACTGAAACAGGAAACCACACAGATACGGCACACTCTTCCCACAAGGAATGTAAAGAAAAGCCTTCTCCTCCAAAAACAATACAATCAGTAACTCAACAGTGTGAGCTGCAACCACTGAAGAATAAAGTGCTCTGCATGCCAAGGGAGGAAACGAAATGAGAAGATGACAGGACATAAAGAAAAGGAAGTGTGGTCCTGGCCGTGTGGCTCAGCTGATTGGCCATCTTCCTGTGTGCCAAAGGGCTGCTGGTTCAGTTCCCGGTCGGGGCACATGCCTGGGGTTGTGGGCTCCATCCCCATCGTGGGCATGCAGGAGGCAGCTGATCAATGATGCCCTCATGCACTGTTTTTCTCTCTTCCTCTCCATTCCTCTCTCTCTAAAAATCAGCAAAAATATTTTTGAAAATAAGAGTAAGAAGCGTGACAGAGATTTTAAAAGGTTTGGGGACTTTTCTTATGAATTAGCAATCACATTAAGAATGACCTAAACTATGACCAGATACTCCCCCGCAAACACTACTAAAGATTAAAGATCTGATCTGAGAGTGACCATTTATCCTGAAACACACAACTCCAATCAGAAAGAACTCACAGCACAGTGTGCTTAGTTAGCCAAAGGTCAAGCAACCAGAGAGACACTGAAATGAATTTCTTAGCACAGATGGAAATGAAAGGGAAGCAGCAAAGAAGGCTGAAAAGGCTATTTTTTTTTTAAACAAAGAAAGTGTTGCTTTTGCAGGTGTCACTTACAAAATGTATTGAATCCTCACTGACACTGGAAAAACCTCCCTCATAAGCTGAATGACCATGAAGGGAAGACCTGTGCTCTGCTCTGTCGGAGAGACTCTCCTGTCCTGGTCCAGCTACAACGAGGAGATGCTTCTCAGGAACCTGTAAGATGGTCCACTCAAAGCACGTGTGTGGCATTTTTTTTTTTAAATCCTGACTTTGAGCCGAGACCGGTTTGGCTCAGTGGTAGAGCATCGGCCTTCAGACTAAAAGGTCCCGGGTTCTATTCCGGTCAAGGGCATGTACCTTGGCTGCGGGCACATCCCCAGTAGGAGTGTGCAAGAGGCAGCTGACGGATGTTTCTGACTTTCTATCCCTCGCCCATCCTCTCTGTAAAAAAATAAATAAATAAATCCTGACTTCGAGATTAATTTCTGCCTGTTTTACAAGCATTTAACATTTTAAATTAATTACTTTTCTTTGGTGCTCACCTGCATAAACAGTTCTCACAAACGTGTCAGGTGACTTGATTGCAATGATGTCAGAAATTGGGGCAACATCAAGTTTGGCTGCTATTCTGGGCAAAAGGTTCTAAAAGCAAAATAAGCAGTAAGTTATACATATACGTGCCGATGAATGGCTACAAACTGCCAGCGATAACATTCTCTAAATGCATATTCTACAGAAATTTTTAATTCAAACATTTTATATTTCACATACGCCTTTAGACACTACAACTTTCTGTATCGTGACTCTAACTACATTAAGAATTTATGAGTTTTACATGTTAATAAACCACCTTAACTCAACAAGTTGAATTATGAGATGATATCTGCTTTTAAAGAGCATCACTTACAAAGTGTGACAGTTACACATTACTGAATTTAGATGACAAAAAGCAGGAAAATATTCAGAAGAATAGTAAAATTCTCAAACTAAGAATACACTTGTACACATTTACTTACTGAATATGTACACATATTTTTAAAAAGACTTCAAAGGGGAAAAATGGAGGTCATGTTTTCACAGAAATTATAACAAAATCTTGAAATAAATTTTAGCAAAACTACCACATTAATTCAGAAAGCCAAGATGAGCTATCGAAACAAAGTCTGTTCTAGTTTCCGCACAATGAAATCTAACCCTTCTGCGTAGTAACATCAAAGCCCACCCCCAGCCCTCACCTTTCCGAAGGCAGACGCTCCCGCACAGATGTGTGTGTAACTGAACTGCTTCTGAGTTGCCAAAACCAATGGTGTCAGTTCCTCTGAGAATCAAACACATCTGATCAGTAGATCTCGTATTTCCCCGTCACACACTCATTCACCACTCTGCCCACTGGAAAAACCTACCTGGAAGAAGGCCCTTGTATGCATCATGCTGAGCCACCAGAACTTTTGCTACACCTGCTACTTTGCAGAGATCTTGTGCCACCTATGATTAAAAGTTGTTAATTATCCATCTAACAGAAAGATGCAAACAGCAACAGAGCCTAAATCCTTAAAGGGCAGTTGTAAGAATTTTTATGAGAAATATATATATCCTTTAGCAAAGAAAATCTATGTCAATTGACCTTACAAATTGACCTAAGACAAAAATCCCAGCCTTAAAAATGAAAGTGCTAATTGATAAACCCAAATCCACAAAGCTCTCGTCAAACGTAGTTGTACCCTGTGCTCTCTGCCTTTCATTCATTCCATGCAAGTGCAAGCTCACCGTTTTAGAAAGAGGGGAGATGGGCCGTGACTAGGTTCTCTGTCTCTCACAATAACAACACAGCCAGCACACTGCAGACTCGGGGTCCCTAGGGGTTCAGGGAAGGACCCAGACATAGTGGTCACAGCCACAGCCCTTTATTTGGCAATAATAACTTGTGCTGATATTAAAAGTAGTGAATCTGCCAAGACTGAAATCTTCAACCAATCCATTCACTGGCAACCACTGAGTTCCAGCCATTTACATTTGGGATCAGGATGGGGTTCTGCCTTTGGACCACTTAGGCTTCCTGTACACAGAGGCAGCTAGAGTCCCCCTCTCAGTCTCTGAAATTACAGCATGGCTGGCAATCCTATTCCAGTCTTCTGTCTTCTGGTTGATCTCCAGGCTGACTCACTGATGAGTAGGAATAAAAGGCTGTGCCTCCTGCCCCCTGAAAGGAGGGTAAGGCTGGAAGAGGATGCTGTGGGCAAGCACCTCTGCTAAATCAAGTAGTGCTGGCAGGGGCAGGCTACCCTGTTCTGGCAAACTCCCTCTTTATCATCAGCAAAAGCTTCCGGTGCTACACAGAGAAATCACTGCTGCTGACGATGGCCATTCACAGCACAGAACTGAATCTGCCTGGGCTACTAGCAGTCTCCTGTACAGGTACGGACTGGTTTTCTTTAAGGACAGAACGTGACAGAATAAAACAACGGTAACTGAACATAAAATGACGTCTGCTCCAATTTTTCTCAAAATAATGTAAATAAAATTGCATTTCAAATATTTTAACGATATTAGAATTATTTGAAATCACAGCAAATACACAAACCCAGAACTTATATATCTAAAATCCAAGCAACCAAAAAAGATAGCACAGCCCTGTCACCATACATTGGCACCAGTGGCTGGTGTCACCTACATACGGCTTAGGAGTTGTCATAGCAAATATAATCTCCATCAGGAGACAGGGAAAGATGGCAACAGAGAATTATGGTGAGGACTGTAACATCAAAGACTTTAGGAAAAGAAATCCACAATTTAACCTCAGGATGCTTGAAGACACAGTGTCATGGAAGAAACTAGAAGCCGCACTAGCATTCTGAACCCTATTATACCACATGGTCTGCACCAACAAACGGCATTTACTAAAAAGTAAAATTCTGTCAACAGAAAAGGAAATGCCTCCTCTAGGTCCAGCCCCAACCACCCCCTCCCCACCCCAGTGGTGTAGGAGGGATCCGGAAGCCCCAGCTGCAGCAGCGTAACTGAAGCTCAATTTCACTAACAACAGACCAGACCCGCACACCAGGAGACGAGCTGTCCCTGTCTTAGTCCCACAACCAAAACCAAGGACATATTTTCATACCAAACGTCACTTGGAAAGCACAGTACTACTTCCATTTGAGTTCTTACACCAATTAAAGTAGCACGCCTGGTACTTTGTCCAGATTTACCACTTTCAGGAATTAAAAGCAATTAGCAAGTATATTCATCAATACAAAAAAGGAATCAGCTATTAACCTCTAAGGGGACTCAAATATTATCTTTCCACTTGGTACATGATGGCACATGATGGTGCCAGTGGAACTAAATCAAGCATTCGCCCTCATTTCAAAAGATAAAACGCTACTGGGCAAACTTAGTGTTTTTCGCACACAGTAATGGTGTGACACTGGCCATTTAATGAGGATTAGAGCCCAGTTTGGGTTACAGTCCTCACCATAATTCTCTGTTGCCATCTTTCCCTGTCTCCTGATGGAGATTATATTTGCTATGATTGACCTTACAAATTTCTCACCTTGTCACATTTCGTTCCAGCTATTAAGCAGGACACTTCACCTCCCAGGCGTGTGGCTGCAGTGATGGTGTTTAATGTAATGGGTGCTATAGTATCGTTTGCATGCTCAGCTATCACCAGGGTGCTCTGAAATCGAAGCAATGTGGCCTAAAAGAGGGAGAAAATGGAAAAGAATCTTATAAAACACATTTTTTTTTTACTGACTGTTAAGCATGTGTGCTTTAAAGAAAACTGTACAGAATATTCAGTTCTTAAAAGTATTTATAAAACATTTGCTCAGCAGCAAAAACTGGACTATTGTGTCTATCACTCTATTACTAATATTCATACCTAATAAAAACAAAAATGCAAAAATTAGTGTTCTACTGCTAGAAAATTTTGAGATTTCAAAATAATTTTCCCATTAATCTATGTTCAATGAGAAACTTGATATACATATAAACTTAAAATCCTTAAGCAGAACATGTTAGTATCAAAGTGGGGAACAAACCAATTACACTCACTGGTCAAAAAGAAAAAAATAGACATTTAAGGCCTTTTTCCAGCTCAAAAGTTCAATAACCCTAAAATCCTATTTAAATACACTAGTGGTTTAGAATACCATTAAAACTTCAAAAAATACAACAAAAGATTCAAAAAGTACAGTTCCATTACTGAAAAGATTCTTAAGCAAAAGTCACTTTGTTATTTTATCTTATGCACCATTCAAGGGTCCTCTTTTTATGAAGAAAAAGAGCCAAAATCTTAAATATTTAAAGATAATGATTGCAATACTTACTAAGGTAACTACCCAGAAAAGAATCCCGATCTTTTCAAAACCCTGCTACTCAGCCCTGTCCAGCGTGCTCACACCCAGCACAGACTCCTGTCCTCTGTCCCCTCCCCACACCCAGCACAGAGACTCCTGTCCTCTGTCCCCTCCCCATACCCAGCAGAGACTCCTGTCCTCTGTCCCCTCCCCACACCCAGCAGAGACTCCTGTCCTCTGTCCCCTCCCCATACCCAGCACAGACTCCTGTCCTCTGTCCCCTCCCCACACCCAGCACAGACTCCTGTCCTCTGTCCCCTCCCCATACCCAGCAGAGACTCCTGTCCTCTGTCCCCTCCCCACACACAGCACAGACTCCTGTCCTCTGTCCCCTCCCCATACCCAGCACAGACTCCTGTTCTCTGTCCCCTCCCCACACCCAGCACAGACTCCTGTCCTCTGTCCCCTCCCCATACCCAGCAGAGACTCCTGTCCTCTGTCCCCTCCCCACACCCAGCACAGACTCCTGTCCTCTGTCCCCTCCCCACACCCAGCACAGACTCCTGTCCTCTGTCCCCTCCCCATACCCAGCACAGACTCCTGTCCTCTGTCCCCTCCCCACACTCAGCACAGACTCCTGTCCTCTGTCCCCTCCCCATACCCAGCACAGACTCCTGTCCTCTGTCCCCTCCCCATACCCAGCACAGACTCCTGTCCTCTGTCCCCTCCCCATACCCAGCACAGACTCCTGTCCTCTGTCCCCTCCCCACACTCAGCACAGACTCCTGTCCTCTGTCCCCTCCCCACACTCAGCACAGACTCCTGTCCTCTGTCCCCTCCCCACACTCAGCACAGACTCCTGTCCTCTGTCCCCTCCCCACACCAGCACAGACTCCTGTCCTCTGTCCCCTCCCCACACTCAGCACAGACTCCTGTCCTCTGTCCCCTCCCCACACTCAGCACAGAGACTCCTGTCCTCTGTCCCCTCCCCACACTCAGCACAGACTCCTGTCCTCTGTCCCCTCCCCATACCCAGCACAGACTCCTGTCCTCTGTCCCCTCCCCACACTCAGCACAGAGTCCTGTCCTCTGTCCCCTCCCCACACTCAGCATAGAGACTCCTGTCCTCTGTCCCCTCCCCACACTCAGCACAGACTCCTGTCCTCTGTCCCCTCCCCACACTCAGCACAGACTCCTGTCCTCTGTCCCCTCCCCCCACTCAGCACAGACTCCTGTCCTCTGTCCCCTCCCCACACTCAGCACAGACTCCTGTCCTCTGTCCCCTCCCCATACCCAGCACAGACTCCTGTCCTCTGTCCCCTCCCCACACTCAGCACAGACTCCTGTCCTCTGTCCCCTCCCCATACCCAGCACAGACTCCTGTCCTCTGTCCCCTCCCCACACTCAGCACAGACTCCTGTCCTCTGTCCCCTCCCCACACTCAGCACAGACTCCTGTCCTCTGTCCCCTCCCCACACTCAGCACAGACTCCTGTCCTCTGTCCCCTCCCCACACTCAGCACAGACTCCTGTCCTCTGTCCCCTCCCCATACCCAGCACAGACTCCTGTCCTCTGTCCCCTCCCCACACACAGCACAGACTCCTGTCCTCTGTCCCCTCCCCACACCCAGCACAGACTCCTGTCCTCTGTCCCCTCCCCACACTCAGCACAGACTCCTGTCCTCTGTCCCCTCCCCACACTCAGCACAGAGACTCCTGTCCTCTGTCCCCTCCCCATACCCAGCACAGACTCCTGTCCTCTGTCCCCTCCCCATACCCAGCACAGACTCCTGTCCTCTGTCCCCTCCCCACACCCAGCACAGACTCCTGTCCTCTGTCCCCTCCCCACACTCAGCACAGACTCCTGTCCTCTGTCCCCTCCCCATACCCAGCACAGACTCCTGTCCTCTGTCCCCTCCCCACACCCAGCACAGACTCCTGTCCTCTGTCCCCTCCCCATACCCAGCACAGACTCCTGTCCTCTGTCCCCTCCCCACACTCAGCACAGACTCCTGTCCTCTGTCCACTCCCCATACCCAGCACAGACTCCTGTCCTCTGTCCCCTCCCCATACCCAGCACAGACTCCTGTCCTCTGTCCCCTCCCCACACCCAGCACAGACTCCTGTCCTCTGTCCCCTCCCCATACCCAGCACAGACTCCTGTCCTCTGTCCCCTCCCCACACTCAGCACAGACTCCTGTCCTCTGTCCCCACCCCATACCCAGCACAGACTCCTGTCCTCTGTCCCCTCCCCATACCCAGCACAGACTCCTGTCCTCTGTCCCCTCCCCACACCCAGCACAGACTCCTGTCCTCTGTCCCCTCCCCACACTCAGCACAGACTCCTGTCCTCTGTCCCCTCCCCACACTCAGCACAGACTCCTGTCCTCTGTCCCCTCCCCATACCCAGCACAGACTCTTGTCCTCTGTCCCCTCCCCATACCCAGCACAGAGACTCGGGCCCTCTGCAGGGTGTGCACCTACCCCAGCCATGCAGAGACCTATCCAATCACAACAGTCCCTGCGTGCTTTTAGAGAACGTATCTAGACTACAAACTAGACTGAGTTTCAAAAAGTAAAACATGAAACGCGTTCCTTCCTTCCTAGGTGACACAGGCTACCTCGCCCCCCTGAGGTCACAGATGCTGCCACGTTTACACAGAAGGCAAGACCCGTCACCACAGGGAGAGGACAGCCGCACTGCTGCAGACCTGGGGCTGAGCCAACAGTCCCTCTAGGTCGGCCTGGGGCGGTGGTCGGCAAACTCGTTCGTCCACAGAGCCAAATATCAACAGGACAACGACTGAAATTTCTTGTGAGAGCCAAATTTTTTTAACTTAAACCTCTTCTAATGCCACTTCTTCAAAACAGACTCACCCGGGCCGTGGTATTTTGTTGGAAGAGCCACCCTCAAGCGGCAAAAGAGCCGCATGTGGCTCGCGAGCCACAGTTTGCCAACCACTGGCCTGAGGTAACCTCCGAGGGCTGGGTGTCAGGGTTCACTGTGCACTTTGGGAGCCAAACTGCTGGAAGGTTACGCCATTATGCTACAGCTCCGCTGCCTCCTCTCGTTCTCCCCTTCACTCGCACAAACCGGCTTTCACTTCCACAGCCACACTGCACCCAACCTCTTTCGAGTCACCAACCCCCGTGTAACAATGAGTCCAGGGAACACATTTTGGTCCTTCTCTTACCGACCTTTACGGTTTTGAAGCTGCTTTCTGTTTCATTCTTTGAGAAGTGACCAAGGAGATGTGCTGATCAGGAGCGCCTTCGGATACATGAACTGCAGGTCCTAAACCCTCACAGGTGTTCGAGGACCAAAAAAAGCTGGAATCTAACTCCCTACTTTGCCCTGCAAACACACTCAAAACCGAAAGTAGTAAGAATAATTTTATCCCAGGACCCCGACCATCTTTAAAAAGTAAGTGGGGTATGGGTGAGGAGGGGGTGGGTGTGAGGGTCTTTTTGCTCCTTCACTTGAAAACTCAGAAGCAGGAATAACCAATAGTCTCTTCAAGTTCTACTGAAAAAGATAAAATATATATACTTAAAATCACCTATTTTTTAACCTGTTTTGTAATAAAATATATCATACATTCCTGTACTTAAACTAAATAACTTACTTAAAGCATTCATAATCAAACATGGTAACTTGTACTCATGAGTAGAAATGTCATATGACATTGATTCTAATATTAAAAACACAGTTAATTCACTTCCCTTTAAAAACATACAAGACCCTTAGTAGATACACTGGCAGGCAGCATTATTTTATGGAATTCACCTTATGCAATAAATCTCTTTAGAACCACATCAAAATTGGCTTTTTCAAGAGAAATTAAAATTTGCATTTGAATTATAGAGTTCAATCTCATTCATCAACACTAAGCTATGGACTCTGAAAATTGCCATGCTCCTTCAGAAGTTTCACAGTTTCTGCACCACGACAGACACACCTCTCGTCTGGCAATGAACACAGGCACAGGGACACCCCAACGACCTTGAAACGTGTTGCTTCACTGTCCACAGAACATGTTTCCTTGATATTCTATTAGTCAACAAATTAATATGAAATGCAAATGAGTAAAATACAAATAATTCAGACTACTAGCCCCTCAGGAATGTTAGCTAATTGCAAACGCTGCCTATGTTCCTCTCCTGTAAAAGGCCACCTTCATTTAGCAGATGACACTGAGCAGCCCCCAAAGTAAAGGACTTTGCTCAAGGACGCAAATAAGTCAACACTGGCAATGAACTTAAGACACTAAATACAAGTCACTTAACTTACATTCTAACAGTTGAAGGTGTTTCCTTTTTCATTTTAATAATTGTGGTAAAAAAACAAAACTTACCATCTTAACCATTTTTAAGTAAAGTTTCAAGAGTGGGGATTTCAGATAAGCTAGTTTGACTTTAGGACATCTATAACAATAAAAGTGTAATATGCTAATGAGACCTGATGACCTTCCTGATTAAGCTAGGGCTCCAAGAGAAGCCTGGGGTGGGGTGCCAGAGGGAAGCCAGTGCTGGCAGCGGGAAAAGGTAGGCCTGCTCTTGCACAAATTTCGTGCATCAGGCCTCTAGTCATAAATATAAGTGAAACAGAGGCTCCACTTTAGAAACACGGGACAACTTGAGCATCTAACATTTTAAGAGTAGTAGCGGTATCACTTACTAAATAAAACGGGGACCCACACACCCATAAATGCACGCATACAGAAGCAGGAAATGGGTGTGTGTGTGTGTGTGTGTGTGTTCTGTGGTCTGCTCTGATACCTGGAATGTGTGGGGGGAGGAGGAGGGGGAGGGGGGGAGGGGGAGAGGGAGAGATATCTGGCTCTGACACCTGGAATGTGTGTGTGTGTGGAGAGAGAGAGAGAGAGAGAGAGAGAGAGAGAGAGAGAGAGAGAGAGAGAGGGAGAGGGAGAGGGAGAGGGAGAGGGATCTGGCTCTGACACCTGGAATTTTCCTACGATGTTAACTAGATCCTTTCAGGGGGGGAAAAACCCACAAAAAACCTCCACCACCTCCTGGGGGAAAGAGTGAACGGGCTGAAGAAAGGGTTTGACCTTTGTGGGGGAGGATGGGAGGTCCTGGAATGTTTATTTTTATTTTTATGGAACAGGGAGCACATCAGAAAAGGGCCTCCTGTCTCTGGGTGGGAAAACACGCGGGAAGGGCCGCTCCCGCCCACGCCGCTCGTGGGCCCCCCTCCCCCGCAGACGGGAGCCCCCAGGCGCTCTCCTCGCGCAGGTCCCACCGCCTCCGGTTGAAAACACCCCGTCCAGGTCTCCCTCCGACAGACGAAAAACGGGGTGAACGCACGAATAAAAGCCCCGAAAGTGGGCCGGGCCCAGGCCCCCCACCGCGGCAGGTATGGCGTCCACAGCACCCCTCCCTCCGCCGGGTGTCCCTGGGCCCCTCCACCGCCCCCCGCGTTCGAGTTTTAAACCCTTTCCAGGCGACACCCCGGCAGCGCCGGTCCCCGCCCGCCCGCCTGCCCGCCTCGCCACCTGTGGAGAACCTGGGGGCCCAGTGAGAACCCGGACACGGAGCGGAGCCGGGCCTAGTCTCAGGGTGACCCCGCCCTGACCCCGGGCTCGCGAGGCCGCCGGAAGCCGCCAAGGGCAGCCCCAGGCCGAGGGCCCGGCCAGTCAGGTCCGCGGGGCCCGTGACCTTCGCCGACTCCGCAGGGACAGCGGCCTGAGAGCCGTCCCCCGCGATCCCCGCCCTCCCCGTCGGGCCTCACCGCCCCTGCGAGCCGCCTCGTCGCCACCGCCCGGAGCATGGCCTCGGCTCCCGGTCGCCTCAGGCAGCCTCGGTCTCGCTGCGGCTCGACGCGCGCCTCTGCCCACGGCGCCTCTGCCCGTCACGGGAACGCTCGCGAGACGCGCGAACGAGAGCGGACGCCAGGGGCGAGGAGGACGAGGGGGCGGATCCTGCCTCCTCATTGGGCGGCCGCGCAGCCAATAGGGGCGGCGGGAAGTGGGGGGCGGTGCTTAGGAGAAAGGCCGGAGCGAGGCTATTGGCCACGCCCCTGCGCGGATGACGCCAGGCCCCTAGCTTCCAGCCCTCAGGTATCCCCGCCCCCTCGCTCCAAAGAGTCTCGGGCTCCACACCTGCCAAGTGTCCAACTTGTTCTCCAGGTCCCGGAAATGCAAGAAAAGGCGGCACAAGACGCTGCCCTCCGGGTGGCGAACACACAATACAACATACAGACGATGTATTACATGCAACTGTACACTTGCAACCTATATAAGTTTTTAAAATATATATATTATTGATTTTTTACAGAGAGGGAGGGAGAGGGATCCAGAAATTGAAACATTGATCAGCTGTCTCCTGCACGCCCCCCACGGGGATGTGTTTGCAACCAAGGTACATGCCCTTGACTGGAATCAAACCCGGGACCCTTCAGTCCGAAAGCCGACGTGCTATTCACTGAGCCAAACTGGTTAGCCAAAGTGGTCGACAAAATTGTTTGTCAACAGAGCCAAATATTGACAGAACAACGATTAAAATTTCTTCTGGGAGCCAAATTTTTTAAACTTAAACTTCTTCTAATGCCCATGTCCCCTCCCCCTGGCGAGGCTGGCCAGACTCCACCCATGCACAAATTAATACACCGGGCCTCTAGTGTGTGTGTGTGTGTGTGTGTGTGTGTGTATCCTCCTCCTATCTAATAAGAGTAACATGCAAATGTGACCGTACCTTGGCTCCTGACTGGCTATGCTACCAGCCAGTGGCAGCTACAGCGGCCAGAACTCACCACAGCTGAGTCTGAGGCCCTGGGGCACAGAGAACAAGGCAGCGGGATCTGCGGCAGCGGGAGCAGCGGCTGTGAGAACCCACCGCAGCTGCGTCTAACTGAGGCCCTTGGCATTGCTAATAATGTTTTATGTGTTGCTTCAGCTGTATGCCAGCAAAAACGGAAGGCAACCATCAGAGGGAAGGCCCCCATCAGAGGGAAGGCCCCCATCAGAGGGAAGGCCCCCGAGTCCCAGCTTCAGCATCCCACCTGTGGAAACTGACAACAGGTAGGAGGAAGTCCCACCCCCACAGAATCTGTCCAAATCAGCCATTGGTCACACTGCTGAAGGCCTGACTGTCAAGACTGTCATTCTCGCCGAGACCGGTTTGGCTCATGGATAGAGCGTCGGACTGAAGGGTCCCGGGTTCGATTCCGGCAAGGGCATGTACCTTGGCTGCGGGCACATCCCCGGTGGGGGGCATGCAAGAGGCAGCAGATCAGCTGACTCTCTCTCATCGATATTTCTGACTTTCTATCCCTCTCCCTTCTGCTCTGTAAAAAAATCAATAAAAATGTTAAAAAAAAAAAAAAAAAGACTGTCATTCTCCTCTATCTCAGAATGTGGCAGCGTGGGAGAGGGTCTGGGCCAGACCCACCTGGCTGAGCCCTGCACAACAAATCGCCCCCGACATGTAGCCACTGAGACGACCTTCACTTTCTCACATGGCTCCTCGGAACGGGGAGCCACGCAGGGCTCAGCCAGGTGGGTCTGGCCCACGCTGCCAAGTGCTGGCCAGAGCAGCGTCTCTGGAGTCGCCCGAGGGGCTGAGGACGAGTGTCCCAGCTCCCCCACGTGGCTGGTGGCAGGAGACTTCCATTCCTCACTCCAGAGACCTAACCATGTGGCTCCCCCAGAGGCTGTGGTCGGAGACACCAACAGAGAGAGACATGAACTGCAGCCTTTTATACCCCAAACCAGTGGCCGGCAACTCATGAGTCCACAGAACTAAATGTCAACAGGACAATGATTGAAATTTCTTTCTAGAGCCACATTTTTTAAACGTTAACTTCTTCTAATGCCACTTCTTTTAAAATAGACTCGTATTTTGAGGAAGAACCACATTCAAGGGGCCAAAGAGCCACAGTTTGCCCACCACTGCCCTAAACTCAGTGGTGACATGCCATTCTGACCATGCCACTGGTCACTCAAACCGCTGCTGATACCACGTGGTGGGGACTACCCAAGGGTGAAAATAACAAGGCCCAGAGAAATTCAAAGCCACCTTCGAGGTGGGTGGCCACCTCGGTGTAAAACAGGCACAGTCCTTGCCCTCAAGGCTTCCGTTCTAGGAAATGTTCCTTCCATGAGCAGCAAAATCTCAGATATTTCTCACAGCAATATTTTTAGGACATGTCCCCTCCGGCAAGGGAAACAAAGAAAGACAAAGAAACGGGACCACCTAGAACTAAAACCTTTTGCGCAGCTAAGAAACCATCAACCAAAGGAAGAGGCCACCTGCTGAGTGGGGGAAGATATTTGCCCATCACCCGTTCAGGAAGGGGTTAATATACAGCATTTAAAGAAAATGCATACAACTCAGCATCCAACAGCAAACAATCCGCTTTAAAAAGGGACTGAATAGACACTTCTCTACAGAGGACATGCAAATGACTAACAGAGGTATGAAAAGATGCTAAATATCACGAATCATCACAGAAATCCTAATAAAACCACAATGAGATATCTGGTCGTGCCCTAACCCCCAACTGCCCGCTGCCCCTCCCACCTGCTGTCCCTGCCCCGGATCAGTGACCCCAACCTGATCAGGGGCAGGGCTGGCTGGCCAACCACCCAGGGGCCCTCCCCCTAGCTGGCCCTGCTCCCCATCATCCCCACCAATTGGGGTTGAGGCCAGTTGGCCAACCTCCCATATCTCCTCCCCACCACTGCTGGTGCAGCCCCGAATTGGCTCCTTTGCCGGCCCAGCCTAATCAGCCCCCAAATTCGTGCACCAGGCCTCTAGTCATCAATAAGTCAGCAAATAACACGTGAGGGCAAGAATGGAGAGAAAAGGGAACCCTCCTGCACTGTTGGTGGGAATGCAGACTGGTGCAGCCACTGCAGAGAACAGTATGGAGGGTCCTCGAAAAATTTAAGACGGAACTCCCATTGGACCCAGTGATTTCATGTCTGGGTGTCTGTCCAAAGAAACCCACAGCACTAATTTGAAAGAATGTACGCACCCCTATGTTCACCACAGCACTATTCACAACAGCCGAGATATGGAAACAGCCCAAGTGCCCACCAAGACTTGGGCAGGTGAAAAAGGGGTGGGATACGTACAAAGTGAAATATGACAAGGCCATGGAAAAGGATGAAAGGCTACCATTTGTGACAACATGGCTGAACCAAGAAGGTATTATGCTAAATGGAATAAGTCAGCCAGAGAAAGACAAATCCTATATAATAAAAGGCTAATATGCAAATTGTCCCCTGGACCAGGAGTTCGACCAGGGGGTGGGCCGGCCAGCCAACTGCCCATGGCCCTCCTCTGGGCCAGCCCCGCCCCTGATTGCGCCCTCCCCCCACCCCCATCACAGGCTGGGGCTACCTCCTGCACATCCTCCCACTGGGGATGTGCCCGCAACCAAGGTGACTGGAATCGAACCTGAGACCCTTCAGTCCCCAGGCCGATGCTCTACCCACTGAGCCACACTGGTCGGGGCCATGGTCGGCAAACCCCGGCTCAACAGCCACACGCAGCTCTTTGGCCCCTTGAGGGTGGCTCTTCCACAAAATACCACGGCCTGGTCAAGTCTATTTTGAAGAAGTGGCGTTAGAAGATGTTTAAGTTTTGGCTCTCTAAAGAAATTTCAATCGTTGTATTGTTGATATTTGGCTCTGTGGACTCATGAATTTGCCAAACACTGGGCTAGGGCTAAAAACACATTTTTAAAATTTCCTTTAAAAAATAATGAAATTATCACTTGGTCCCCAGGCATCTGCACATGTGGCCACACACGCCATGAAACTATGTGAAGGTGTTGGGGCCGCACACATGCTCCAGGCATCCCACGTCCCCACATTTCGGGCTCGGGCCCGCTGCCCCACGTTGCAGCCGGTGCCTGCTGCTCAGAGCTTCCTTCTCCTTCCCAAGACTCCGCCCACATGACTCCCAGTCTTGGGACCAGGATGAGGTTCTCAGCATTTTGCAGCCAAATGAGCAAAATGCAGGATGATGTCATGGGTGTTGGGCTAACGGGAAGGACTCTCTATTCAGAAACTGGGCTTTTCTTCTCTGGTGCTAATAGGGTTCCTCTCCTGTGAAATGAGGAGAACAGGTGGGAGCTGGTTTTCTTTATGTTTTTGTGGTTTTTTTCCATGTCGCCCTTGGCATCATGGAGCCGTGCCGGTCCCCTGTGATGGCCCCGTTGCTTTTCTCTCTCTCTTTTTTAAAATAATATATTTTATTGATTTTTTTTACAGAGAGAAAGGAAGAGGACAGAGTCAGAAACATCGATGAGAGAGAAACATTGATGAGCCACCTCCTGCACACCCGCGCCGCCCCCCCCCCCCCCGGGATGTGCCTGCAAACAAGGTACATGCCCTTGACCAGAATCAAACCCGGGACCCTTTAGTCCACAGGCCAATAATCTATCCACTGAGATACCGGTCAGGGCCCTGTTGCTTTTCTCTTGGTTCTTGAATTCCAAAAGTGTGAGAATCACTGTCATATGAGCCAACTCACTCTTGAGGCCTCCCCTGGTCATGCAGGGCTCACTTTAATTTTCTTTAAAACAAAAATATCAGCCCTGACCAGGGTGGCTCCAGTGGATGGAGCGTCAGCCTTCAGACTGAAGGGTCCCAGGTTTGATTCTGGACAAGAGCATGTACCTTGGTTGCGGGCACATCCCCAGTTGGGGGTGTGCAGGAGGCAGCTGGTGGATGTTTCTCTATCATTGATATTTCTAGCTCTCTATCCCTCTCCCTTCCTCTCTATAAAAACAATCAATAAAATATATTTACAAAAATATGTTCATTGATTTCAGGGAAGAAGGGAGAAGGAGAGAGAGAGAGAGAGAGAGAGAGAGGGAGAGAAACAGCAATGATGAAAGGGAATCATGGACTGGCTTCCTCCTGCACGCCCCCCACTGGGGATGGAGCCTGCACCTGGGGCCTGTCCTGACCAGGAATCGAACCATGACCTCCTGGTTCACAAGTTGAGGCTCAACCACTCAACCATATGACCGGTCAAGTCCACCAGCCATTATTTAATGTCTTCTCTCCCTCGCTGTTTGCTTGGGGAGCAACAGGACTCAGCTTACCGAGATGCCTACCTGGACAACATGTTATTATTTTACCCTGAAGGTCTTCGCCGGCGTAAGGCCTGCCCAAAGTGCCTATAAATAATTTACATCGTCCACAACTCAAGCTGATCAAAATAGACCTCATCACGGTGATGCGGCAAAATCCGGACAAGCTGCTTTTCTGCTGCCTCCACCCCAATTACACACTCTGAGCCGACGAAAGCCTGACCCGGTTCCCTGCCGAATCGGATTAGGGCCCTCTGCCGTCACATCGATCACAACCTGTGTGCGATTAGCCATCGGATAATCCCGCTGGACAAGGGCTGACAACCCAGACACTATTGTCTCTCTGGTTATCTGTTTTGGGATCAGCTGATCGCTCTTTGCCTCCAGAGCTGTTGCTGGCGAAAGAGGATCCGCGGTTGGTTCCTCTGAAGAACTGTTGCCTGATGGGTTTTCGCCAGAGCCAAGTGCTGGAGTTATTTATAACCCCACGTTGTTTCAAGGTGACACGAGGACCCATTAGGACACGCGTGTGTTGGTCCTCTTTCTGAAGAAAAACACACACATCGAGTGACTTAGGAATGTGTGTTAGGAAGAAGGAAGGACCTCCTTGTAAACTTTTCAGAGATTCTGACCATGGCCCTGGCTGGTGTTGCTCAATGGATAGAGCGTCAGCCTGTGCACTGAAGGGTCCCGGGTTTGATTGCGGTCAAGGGCATGTACATTGGCTGCAGGCACATCCCCAGTAGGAGGTGTGCAGGAGGCAGCTGACAGATGTTTCTAACTATCCCTCTCCCTTCCTCCCTGTAAAAAATCAATAAAATTTTTTTTTTTAAAGATTCTGACCATAACTTGATGAAGAGACACCTCATGTTGGAGGATCTGAGGTAGCCCGTCTTTGTTTGGTTTAGGATGAGAAAGGAAATCACGTGCGATTGTTAATGGGGCTGTAACTGGCCCCAAAGTCTGCACAACCTAAACCCACAGCAGTGCCGACATGGGAGGGGGAGCTGCCAGACTCCTCAGAGTCACTCCCAGACCAGGCCAGCTGGCCAATCTCGCCTTCTGGAAAGACAGGAAAAACTAAAGTTTCCCAGAAGCTACCGGGCACAGCTCCTCCCCACAGCCCCTCCTCTCCCAAGTCCAGGTTTGGTGGGTTATCCAGGCAGCGCCCTCCATCGTGGGATTAAAAAAAAAAAGGCATATATATTATCATTATATAAGTTTAAAGGGATATATATACTGAGTGGCCAGATGATTATGATCTCTGAACGCATAATAATCTGGCCACTCAGTGTGTGTGTGTGTGTGTATGTATATATATGTACATATATACATATACGTATATATAGAGGCCGAGTGCATGAATTCATGCATGGGTGGGGTCCAGCCAGCCTGGCCAGGGAAAGGGGACATGGGCAGTTGGCCTGCCTGCCTGCTGGTCGAACTCCTGGTTGAGGGGACAATTTGCAAATCAGCCTTTTATTCTGTAGGATATACACTGAGTGGCCTGATCATTATGTGTTCAAAGATCATCATCATCTGGCCACTCGGTGTACATTTATTTATTTAAAGGCATATATATGTTTCAGAGAGGAAGGGAGAGGGAGAGACAGAAGCATCCATGGTGAGAGAGAATCACCGGTAGGCTAACTCCTCCACACCCCTTGCTGGGAATGGAGCCCGCAACCTGGGCAGGTGCCCTGACCGGGAATCGAACCCTGACCTCCTGGTTGACACTCAACCACTGAGCCAGGCCAGCCAGGAAAAGGCTCCCATATCTTAAAAGGTGGGGTTCATTTGTCAACCTTGTATAATGACCCTACTGATTCCCCAAGTATGGAAGTGCTGTAGATGGTGGGGTTTCTCCATGGAATGATTTCAGAGAAGGGAGAGGGAGAGAGGGAGGGAGAGAGAGCGAGAAATCTCAATGATGAGAGAGGATCATGGATCGACTGCCTCTTGCCCACCCCACATGACTGGCACATGTGCCCTTGACCAAAATTGAACTCAGAACCCTTTGATCCACAGGCCGACGCTCTATCCACTGTGCCACACCAGCTAGTGCTATTTTTATTGATTTTTAGAGAGAGATGAAGGGAGAAGGGGAAAGACAGAAACATCCAAGATGAGAGAGGATCATTGGTTGCTGCCTCTTGCATGCCCCCCACTGGGGATTGGGGGGGGCAACCCCGGCATGTGCCTTGACTGGGAATCCAACCCTAACCTCTTGGTTCCTGGGCTGAGGCTCAGCCACGGAAATGGGGGTAACTTTAACAACAGTAACTCCTTCCTAGGATTGTGGAGGACAAAGACAGCATGTGCGTGCACCATGTCTGACAATTAGTAGGCGATGCTCAGCGAGGCCCAGCGTTCCTCCCACCCACGCGATTCTGTGAAAAACGGGGACAAACCTCTCTGCCGGGGGAGGTGTCTGTGTGCCTAAGCAGTGGGAGCATAGGCGCTTCCTGGGCCCCCACACGGGAAACACACATAGCCCCCCCCCCCCCCCCGCACACACACACACATGGGCTCTGCCCCGAACATGGAAAACACACACGGCCTCGCCCATGGTAACACACATGGGCCCCGCCCACGGGAAACACACACACGGCCCCGCTCATGGGGCGTGCGCAGCCCACAGCCCACAGGGAGGCTCCCCACATGGAGATGCAGCCATGGCAAGCGCCTGAGTTAACGCTGGTCGAGGGCTCCCTGAGCGCAGGGACAGTCCCGGGTCGGGTCGGACGGGCTTGACCCTCTTGACAGCAGAGGGAGCGGTCCATCTGACCCCATTTCACAGACAAGGAGACAGAGGGGCAACAAAGTAAACGGAGGCGCCTGCGGGTGGTCACAGCCACCGGCGCAGCCAAGCGCACAGATGCCGGCTCTGGCTCAGCCCCGCTGTCTGCCTGACAGACACAGCCCTCCAGACGCAGCGTTCTCCCCACCTCGACCTGCAGCCACAGCCCAGAGAGCGCCGGTGGCCATGACACCGGGAGCGGCCTGCTGGCACCGCGGGGACGTGATGCGGAGAAACTGGCCCCGCGGGGAGACACGGGCACCGCGAGGCGAGGGCGGTGTCCGCAGCCTTGAGCGCCCCGACCCCACCCCGCACCTCCCACCCCCGGCGGGAGGGCGCTCAGGAGCTGTGCACCGCAGCGCACCGCACCACCCAGCTGAGGTTTTGTGCGCAGAGGCCTGGCCGGCTCTCCACAAAGCTTTCCCCTGCGCCCTTGGCTGCAGCCATTCCGGGCGCGCAGCCCGGAGCTCGAGGCCAATAGGCCTGGGTTTTGGGCAGCAGGGCCGGGACCGAGGGGCCTGCAGAGACCGGGGCGGGTCCCGGATCCCGTGGAGACGGTTCAGCTCCAGCTGCTGACCGCGCCCAGCCCAGAGCGCACCGACCCCTCCGCACCTCGTACCCCGCTCACCAGCAAACCGCAGCGGCCACCACGGGCCGGTCTATCTCCGAACCCTTTCCACCCGAACCCACAGTGGCTTCTCTGAGAGACGAATGCCCGGACCCGGGTTTTCTTGGTGCCGACCGGCCGCCACACAGCCGGTCCGTTCCCCAGCGCGCGACTGCGTCTGGATTATTTGCTTTTTAAGCAAATGAAACATAAGAGTTTATGAAAATGGTTCATTCTGGAGGTGGGAGCCTCATTCGACCCCAGTCTCGTTTCTGGACCGAGAGGGGTACTGGGCGGAGTGAGAGGGGGAAGGGTGGTGTGTGGGGGGGGGAGGGCATCGGTGTCCAAACACAACCCCCTCCGCGCAAAACATGCAAGTCCGGGCTCGAATCCGGATCCGGGAGCTTCTCTGGGGTTCTGTGCCGCCCGCCGCACACCCGACCTGGGGCTCTGACTTGGAGAAGTTTTCCGGGCGCAGGGCGGGGAGTCTGAGAGCAGTTTATCGGAACCGGCGTCCCCAACCTCTCCAGCCTGGACCCCGAGAACAAAGGCGCAGGGAGGAGAGAGGGGTGACCGCTGGAAGGTGATGGCCTGGTCCAAGCAGACCCCCCTCCCCAGCTCTGACCCCCAAAGGGTGAATTTTTAATTTTAATCGATGAGCAAGATCATTAAAGCATTTATACACCTCCACTCCCCGGTGCCCACCTCCGTGCTCTGACTGCCCCGAAAGTGCAGGCGGCCGTGCAGAGCCGTGGGGGGCGCGGGACACGAGCTCGCGGGGACTGTCCAGCCCGTACCGCAGCGCGGAGGCTCCCGGCCGATTTCGGGGGGAGGGGGCTGCTCTCCATTGTTCACTCCGGCCAATCAGGGTCGCCCCTCTCCCTGCAGCCAATCCCGCGTCGCCCCCACCTCTCCACCCAGAGCGCCCGCCCACCGTGGGCTGCAGGTCCCCATCGCCTCCCCAGCACCCCGGTTCTGCTGCGGGGTGGGGGAGGCTGGTGACGCCGCAGGTCCCGCCCCCGCCCGGCCCGGCGACGGCGTGCTGACGTCATGCTGCGTGCGGGCCGGTGTGGTCGGTCCTGCGAGTCCGCGGGGCCCGAGTTAGTTCGCCAAGAGCCGGCGGGGCGCGCGACCCTGGTGCTCCGCCCGGCACCGCCTGCATGGTGGACCTGCCCCTCCGGTGTCCCGCCCCGGGTGCTATGGGAGATCCCGCCGAGAGTGAGTCTCCCCGAGGCGGGGGCGTGGGCGGGTGCGGGCTGGAGGTGCGGGGTTCCCGCTGCGGCAGGAGGGGCCGGCGGGGTTCCACAAGTGGCTCGTGTCGGTCAGGACTTGGAGGACCCAAAGCAAAACGGACACCTTTCCCTCCGCAGCGCAACCCCCCGCAGCTTCGATCCGCAGCGATTCCGCCCTTTCCTGGGCTCTCGGGGCTGCGGGGCCAGCGGAGGCGACGAGGGAGGACTTGGGGAGGTGGGCTCTGGTGCGTTCAGACACAGCCCGCTCCTCTGGCCGGACAGGGCGTCCCTGAGGATGCGGGGTGCCGGGCCGAGCCGGTTTGCGGCGGGGCTGCGTGGGAGGGGGCCGGGCCCCGTTCCCGTGGACGCGGTGGGTCCCGCAGGGCCCGAGTGTCCAGCGGCCTCCGCGTTTGGCTACAACGCACATCGACATAACAACGGTCCGAGTGACTGTTTTCTTTTAAGTTTTGGGGTGCGGGCCGGAGGCAAGAAGCCTTTACAAATCCTGTTTTTCTTTTCTTTTTTTATCTTTTTGAGTTTCCAGTCGCCCGGAGCCTTTACAAAGTCCGCTTCCCTTTTCTCGCGGCGCAATTCTCGCCGCCCGAGAGCAAGCGGGCCGGGTCCCCGGGTCGCGGCGCATCTGCAGCCGGGCCTGACCGGTGTCCCTCCCAGCAGAGAAGCCAGGCACGGCCATGTGCGTGGGCTGCGGGAGCCAGATCCACGACCCGTTTATCCTGCGCGTGTCCCCCGACCTGGAGTGGCACGCCGCCTGCCTCAAGTGCGCCGAGTGCAGCCAGGCGCTGGACGAGACGTGCACGTGCTTCGTGCGAGACGGGAAGCCCTACTGCAAGCGGGACTACGCCAGGTGAGGCCCGCACCCCTCCCCGCGGGCACGGGCCGCGGCCCCGCGCTCACCGCCGCACCGTCCGCCCGTCCCCCCCGCGCCCCGCAGGCTCTTCGGCGTCAAGTGCGCGCAGTGCCGGGCGGGCTTCGGCCGCGGAGACCTGGTGATGCGCGCGCGGGACAGCGTCTACCACGTCGAGTGCTTCCGCTGCTCCGTGTGCAGCCGCCCGCTGCTGCCGGGCGACGAGTTCTCGCTGCGGGAGCGCGAGCTGTTCTGCCGGGCCGACCACGGGCTCCTGCCGGAGCGGGGGGCCTGCAGCCCGCGGAGCCCCGGGCCGCTCCCCGCGCGGGGCCTGCATCTGCCAGGTGAGCGCGGCCGTGCGTGCGGGGACGGGAAGGGGTCGCTTTTGTGTCTGTGTCTGCGTAGCTGCGGCCGCGGCTGGTGTGGGTGCGGGAAACCGTCTGTGGGCCTCCGGGAGCCTGGGCGGTGTGGGTGCGTGCGGGGCAGGCTGCGGAGATTGTGTCCCGGGTTCTAGGAGCTGGAGCGGGGGATGGAGGAGGAGCGCGGGCCTGGCTCAGGCAGCTCCGAGGACCAGCCACCAAGGAAGGGCCGTGTCCACAGCCGTGTTTGAGGCCCAGTTTGGGAACCACGTAGCCAAACGCTCACCAGCAGGAGGGAAGGGGCACACTCCCGAGGGGGACGCCGTGGGTCCTGCGGGGCTGAGTGCGCGGTCAGGGGCTGTGTGCCCGACGGGGCTGCAGACCTGGCGCCTGCAGTGCCTGCGGAGCAGTGAGGCCTGGCCATGTCCCCGCTCCCACCACCCGGCCTCTGGCCCTCCCTTCTCCCCCTGCAGCACCAGCACACCGGGCCGGAGTGGCTGTTTGCAAATATTTACCCAGAAACCCCTGGTGGGGGACGGGGGTGGTGGGTGCGCAGACCCCACAGGGACCAGCGAGTGAGGCGGGAGGCAGCCGGTTCTGGGAACCACGCGCTCGGATCTCCCTTTGTTTGTCGAGGGGCCGCGGGGAGCGAGGCCTGGATTCCCGGGTGGAGAGAACGGGAGGCCGGGCGGGGGCCGTGCCGGCAGCCGCTGGCGGAGGAGCAGCAGCTCCCTGGCCGCTGGGCGCACAGCCTGGTCCGAGGACCCCCCTGAAAGACGGGAGCGGCCGAGGCGCGGAAGATGAGCCCCCAAATCCGAGCAGCGAGGCGCTGGGGGCCCCCCCTCCTCCAGAGGCCTGGGCGCCCGGTTCCGCTGCCCCCGAGACATGGACTTTTCCCGGAGCGGTTCCGTCTCCGGTTCAGGTCACCGGGCTCCTCGGCCCAGTGGGTGCAGGCGGCTCGGTCGGGGTCACTTCTGCACTGGGGCAGGGCGGGGGCAGGCAGGTCGCTGTTCGCAGAGGGTAGGGGGCTCAGGGGCTGGGGAATGGGCGATCAGGAGCCCCGCCCTCCGAGTGGGGCAAAGGGAGGAAGGGAGGTGATCGGTACAACGAAATCAACGAATAAGAAGTGAAACGAAGTCGGGCGGAGGCCTCGACAGGGCGGGTGCGGGCGGCGGCTGCGGGGCGCACCGGCCCCTCACTCACCCCCGCGCCCTTTGCCCCGCACCTTCCCTCCCCCCCACCCGCCGCGGCCGGATGGGAGCAGAGCCCGGGTCCGGCCGGCAGCCCGCGCTGCGCCCGCACACACACAAGCCGGCGGAGAAGACGACCCGCGTGCGGACGGTGCTCAACGAGAAGCAGCTGCACACTCTGCGGACCTGCTACGCAGCCAACCCTCGGCCGGACGCGCTCATGAAGGAGCAGCTGGTGGAGATGACGGGGCTGAGCCCGCGCGTCATCCGCGTCTGGTTCCAGAACAAGCGCTGCAAGGACAAGAAGAAGTCGCTGCTCCTCAAGCAGCTGCAACAGCAACAGCACAGCGACAAGGCGGTGAGGGCCGGGCGGGTCGGAGGCGGGAGGATGAGGGCCGGGCCGGGAGGGCCAAGCTGAGCGTCAGGGAGCGGGGCTGGGAGATGTCCGCGTCCCGCATCCCACGTCCTCCTCTGGGCGGGCCCTGGGGAAACGGGGAGGTGAGTGGGCCTCTCCAGACGGTCTCTGCTTGGGCCTTCAGAGTGAGGCCCTCCGTGGGATTCCCGGCTCCCTAATTATTGTGTCTGAACTGGGGTTTCCGTCCCCCATGATTCGCTTCAAGCCAGGTCTCCCTGGATTAAGGCGCTTGTAGCAGATCTGAGTTGGGGTCCCTGGAGCCTAAGTCTGGCCTGATCGTGTCCTGCGTGCGTCCCTGGCGATGACTCAGACTTAGGCCTGGGGTTCCCTGGCCCTGGGGCTCCCAGCCCTGAGGCCGGAGGATTTGCAGGGTGGAGGTCCCCGGCTATTCTCTCTGGGGAAGGGGGTGCTCACCCGGTGGGGTCGCATCAGGCCGCCAATCGCCCGCCTGCGCCCTGGGCCCCTCTCCAAGGCGGAGGGAAACTCGAGAGCCAGACCTAACTCTGCGTGCACCCCCACTCCGTCTCTCGGTGTCCCCAAGAGCCTGCAGGGTCTGACCGGGACGCCGCTGGTGGCGGGCAGCCCTATCCGCCACGAGAGCGCCTTGCAGGGCAGCGCGGTCGAGGTGCAGACCTTCCAGCCGCCTTGGAAGACGCTCAGCGAGTTTGCGCTGCAGAGCGACCTGGACCATCCCTCCTTCCAGCAGCTGGTGAGGCCGAGGCGGGGGCTTGGCCGTTTAGCCAGGGAGTGTGTGTGTGTGTGTGGGGGGGGGACAACGTGGGGGACCCACTGGGAACAGCCTGAGGCAAGCGGGGGTTGGTGTTGGGGGGAGAGGGTACTGCGATTCACTTGGAGCCAGGTCTCCCTGAACTAAGGCGCGCGTAGCAGAGGGGTTCCCCGGCGCTTGGGCGGGGGACCTCAGAAGCGCGTCTCCCGGGGGGCATCCGACACCCGGAGCCCCGATTCAGGCGCGCCTACACGCTCTTCCCCGCGACCTCCAGGTCTCCTTCTCCGAGTCCGGCTCCCTGGGCAACTCCTCCGGCAGCGACGTGACCTCCCTGTCCTCGCAGCTACCAGACACGCCCAACAGCATGGTGCCGAGCCCCGTGGAGACGTGAAGCCCCCGGCCCGGCCCTCGCATGCTCCCTGCATGAGACTCGCCCGCGTTCAGCCCAGCCCAGAGCCCCCCCGCCACTGTCACCGTCATTATTTAAAGAGAAGGTTGGAGAAAGGCATCTGCTCGCCCAGGGCGCACCTGCCTTCCGGGGCTGGAGAGCTCCGCTCCGGGGACGCGTGCGTCCTCAGAACCGGACTTGGGAGTTGTTGCCTCGCGTCAGCCCTGCCCTCTCCTCTCCCCGCGGCTGCGCGGGTGGCGCCCCCGGGCTCCGGCGGGGAGACGACTGAAGCCGGGAGGAGTGCACCTCAGCCCCGCAAAGCGCATGACCGCGGGGGGGGCGGGGGGGACGGGACAGAAACGGGACTTACCTCGAACACGTTTAAATTATCCGCCGACGGAGGACCGAGCGGTGCGCCTTTGCCTAACAGAACGTAAGTTATTGTTATTTATTGTTAAGAACAGCCCGTCCGTCGTGGGACGGATATTTTCATCTTAATAAAAAAAATAACCGGACGCGAAGCTGCTGCCGTGTGTGTGCGGGCGCCGCGGGGTCGAGGGCCTCGCGCTGTCCTCGCGCCTGCGCCTCGTACGCCACCGCCCCGCGTGGCCGCTCCAGGCCGGGCCCAGCGGGGATTGGACGTCGGACCGGGCGGGGCGGGGCTGCGATCGACGGGTTCGGATGCGCGTGCGCGCGAGGCGGGCTGGGGAGCGGCGCACCCCCTCCCTGACGGCCCCGGTGTGCGCGGGAAGCTGTGTGGCTCGGGCGGCTGGCCGGCGTGGGGCGCGAGGCTCCCGCAGTCCCTCGTGGGCTGGCGCCCCTGGCCCTCCCGTCGGCCTGGGTCCCCCGCGGGCTGGGCGCTGCGGGCCCCGCCGGTTCTAATTCCCGTCTAGACGGCGGACGGGCGCTCGGCGACCCCTTATCGGCGCCGGCATCACCTGCAAAGCGATACCGCGCGGGAGCCGGGCCCGCCGCAGCCGCGAGTCGCCCCCAGAACCAGTCTGGCGTGTCCTCGGTTTATTTTCTTTCCAGGCCCGAGTGCGGGGGCGGGCGGGGGCCGCCCGGGTCACCCGGTGTGACATTTCAAACCCGGCCCCCTGTTTTCTCGAAAACCGGCTTCAGAGGGCGCAGGAAGTCAGCGGGAGATACCGAATCTGCAGCCGCCCCGGGGCGGGCGGGTGCGCAGAGCGAAGGCTCAGGTTCTACCCGCGGAAGCATTAACCCTTTGGCCGCCAGCCCACCCGCTGCCGCTGGGGACCCATCTGGGTGCCAGGTCTCCGTTCCTGGAGGGAAATGCCACCCCCCCCCCATGGACCCTTCTTGCCCAGGGGGCTGGTTTGAACGACGGCGGCGCCCCTGCGGGGGGCATGGCCGCCCCCTCGGCTCCGGCAGAGTAGGGCGAGGATCAGGGAGGGGCCCTGTGGTCTCAGGACAGGAGTGGGTGCCTCTGCGGAAGGGCGTGGGGTGCTGGAGGTCCGGAGGCTGCTGTGGGTTGCACCGCGTCCTCCTCCCCGCGAGGAAGCTGGAGGTGCGGGCCCCTCCCTGCAAGGAGGCTGGCGGACTGGCCGGCAGTTATTGGAAGCGGGAGGAGTGTGCACAGGAGCCACATTGCCGCCTCTTGAGAGCCGAGGTGGTGCTAGTCCAGAAAGGAAAGGGGGTGTAGGAAGTGGCGTCGCAAACTCGCAGAGACGTGGGGAGACCAGCTCTGCCTCCCCGGTGCCCCGAAGGTTTCCATCATCGGGGCAATTTTTTGAGGCTTCGCCCCCTTCACTGGGGCCGTTCCCTCCCGCACAGAAATAAACGTATTTTCTTTTTCTTTTAAAGTATTTTCTTTTACCTGGTGGCTGGCCATTGACGAGGCGGCTACACTTCCAACTTAATCTTACTTTAGAGAGCGTTTGATTTACCCAGAATACTGGCTTAAAAAAAAAAAAAGGAAATAGATTTCTGAATAAAGAATTTCATTCATGGTTGTTCATTAGCTCCGAATTTTTGTGTGGAAGCATCTAGTTGCAGCCAGTTCTTCCCTGATCATCCATAATCAGACAATCTAATTCCTGCTTTTGATATTGATGCGCGCCGGTTTGCTCTGCGTGTTGGGAAATGGAGGAAGTGGTTACTGTGTCAGGTTGCTGGCATCTGCGTGTTACTGTATCAAACAGGGGCTCTTCCCCCGCAGGCAATCCTTTCCCACGTGGTTTCCTTACCAAGGCCCCTGGTGAGGGGTCCTATCTACCGCTCCTTAGTTACCTTAATAAGTTCGTTTTCAAGATTCCCAGGTCACCTTTAAACATCTCCTGTAACACAGTAGGGATTTCCTTGCAAATTAAATTGCCTGTAACAATAGCAAGTGTTGTCTTTTATGTTTGCTCAACTTTTACCCAGTTGTGTAGTAAAAAAAAAAAGTCGGTGAAGAGGCCATAGGTGCAAAGTGGGAGTTATTCTTTAACTAGATCCACGCTAGAATAAGACATTGTCAGAGTATTTGTCTAATACTTTAAAAATATATTTTATTGATTTTTCACAGAGAGGAAGGGAGAGGGATAGAGAGTTAGAAACACCGATGAGAGAGAAACATGGATCAGCTGCCTCCTGCACACCCTCCACTGGGGATGTGCCCGCAGCCAAGATACCTGCCCTTGACCGGAACTGAACCCGGACACTCAGTCCGAAAGCCTACTCTCTATCCACTGAGCCAAACCAGTTTCGGTATATTTATCTAATAATTTGGATAGTTCTGTCTTTGAAATTCAGGCAGGAGAGAGATTCCCAGAGTTGGAAAAGTGAATGGCTGTTACACCAGAAACTTATTGAAGGACTGCTTACTTCTCAGAAATCATAGCCCCTGAGCCAGTATTCCAGCATACGTTAACATTTCATGTGCTGTGGGGCAGAAACCAGCCTTTCCAATGAAAATATGGACTCGCTTGTATCTTTCAGGGCTGCCAACACGGTTAGAGCGAGACCCTGTCTGCAGTTCTCAAGAAAACAAGGTTCTGCCTTTGCTCCCTGGGGGAAGGGCTCAGGCGCCACCGTTTCGTGGTGGCTGTTTTCCATGCAAGGGTGGGGGATGGGGAGGGACACCACGAATGAATAATAAACTATTTGCAGAGACGTTGCCATGAAGCTGTGATAAAAGCAGGACATTCAGAGTGTATGAAGCCGATGCAGGGACGATTAGAGGCTTTTAACTGCAGGTCTGATGGATGGGAAGGTAAACTGGCTGGGAGATACTGGGGGTGGCGGCAGTGGTGAGGGCTGGGGAGCAATTGCAGACCAGGACCTTGATGATGGAGGCCCCGCCTGGAGACTGGGACAGACGGAGTCCGGCGGGTGATGGGAGAGGAAGGGGCAGAGGACTTGGGTGGGGAGGGCCCCGTGGAAAAGGCACGCTGGGCCCCTCCGCAGAAAGGCCGGAGCGCCAGGTGAGCGCAGCCTGGAGGAGGCACCTGCTGGTCGGGAAGGTGGGGGTGAGGGAGCGAGGGGCAGGCTGTTTAGGGGACGGGTGGGGTGAGAGCAGGGAGAGGGGAGTGCAGGACAGGGGAGTGGGGGTAACTCCTCAGGTTACCGACGTCGGAGGGCTCAGAGCTGTGAGGGAAAAGGGGTTCGGAAAAGGCGATCTGAGGGTCTGCAGCTGCCTGGGGGGGGGGGGACGGGGGTCCAGGCTCAGCGGGAGGCCTGTCTGGGTCCCAGCACCCGGAGGAGGGGGAGGAAGCAGCACCCTCTGGGGAAGGCTCCGCTCCGGTGGCTCTGATGCACCAGGTGGCCTCGCAGGGAAACCTCGGTCCCGTTTACGTGATGCGCACGACTTTGGGAGGGTAAGCACGTGGGGGAAGGGGCGAGGTTGTCTCCATCACGCGTGGCTTCCGGGCACACTTCCGCCCAGATGGGCACCTGCAGCAAATCTTGTCATTTCTCTCCCCGGCCCCCCCCCCCCCCCCCCCCCCGGTGCCGCGTGATCGTGCGCACGGGTTCGGGGGTTGCTTTTGGCTTGTTGGGAAGCTGGAGCTCCCCGTTTTCTCTGTAAAACGGTAAAAAACCATGTAGGTGGGTTTGCCTTTTTAAAAAGTGGAGAAACTCTCCCTCTCGGCCCCCACCCCCAAGTCGTGAACCCGATACATTCGGGACAGTGTCCCGACCGGATCTCTGTTGCCGGTGCCGTCTGATCCTTATCCGACAGAGGCGATTACCGCTGTCACTCAGCACCAGGGGCCCGGAGCCAGGCCAGCGCCTCCCGCAGGTGATGCATCGGCGGTCTCCCCGCATCTGGACTTTATTCCGGAGAACTCGGTCCCACTGCCCGGAGCTGGGCTCTGTCTGGGAGAGCCAGGCGGCCGGTCATCCCCGCTCTGCACTCGCTCCCAGCGGCCCCGGAACATGTATGTAATTAGCCTGTACTCCAGTCCCCACAGAGGGCAGTTCGGAGCTGGTTAACTTTAGGACTTAAAGATACTGCAGGAGCTGGAATTAGATGCTAACTAACTTCCTTTCAAATTTGAATAGTCTTAAGAAAAGTCACCATTACAAACAGAATACGTTACTTTATTACAAGGAGAAAACAGACTTGCTGATTTTGTGCCTAATGTCACCCATATTACAAATGCAAAGTATATAAGACGAAAGTTACCAATTACAAATGCAAAGTATATAAGACGAAAGTTACCAAAATGCAAATTGTTGTACATATATGAAATAAACTTAAGGTACAGAGTTAGCAGATAGAAGTATCTACAGCCATTATAAACAGTTCAAAGTATATACCATATCTACAGAACGGGGAGAGTATAAACATGTGAAAAAGAGTTTCTTACGGAACAGTTAGAATGTTTGTTTGAACAATTTAAATTATTAATAAGGGAACTCAAATATAGAACCAACCAAAACATTTTTTATTTTTATTTTTTTAAGAAAAACTGTCGAGCTTCCTCCCAGGCCTGCTGAGGAAATCTGTTAGCCAGCTCAAGATAGTCTTGGGACCCAAGGCATTTTCCTGAAAGAAAAATGGAAAAGATTTAAATGTAAAAGAGTTCTGAGTATTTTGATATCTGACAAAATGGAGACATAAAACTTCAGATAAACCACGACACAATTTATACAAACAAGGTGACTGATCTACCTATAGAGTAGATTGTGACTTAATGAGTCACAATCTATTTTATGCTTCTAATGTATTTAGACATTAACCGCTATGTAAAACATGGGGAAAGATTTCTTTTCGATTCCAGAGTAGGAAAATAGGGTGAAATAAGTATAACAACAAAATAGGACAATCATACCTGCCCTTAAATTAGACTCAAAAGGGTAAACATCCGATTTAGTTGAAAACACACTTTGTTTACACATGACTTTGCGTCACCCATGTAACTCCGGGGGGGGGGGGGGGGGGGACTCAGCTGACTGCGGGCAAGCACAGCGGGAAGCAGCGAGACCCAGCCCAGGACCTTCCTCTGCGCAGGCCCCTCAGTGCGTTCAATCCAAACCCTCTCGGCTTCGCTCGGCCGTCACTCCACTGGGTGGCACACAGTTGTCCCTGTGAGACCTGCTCCCTTTAGGGGAGCTGGCTGTTGTCCCCTAACCATGCCCGGCCATCTGGGTCGGCCGCCCAGGTGCACCCTGGGTGTCAGCAGCCCCGGCAGCACACCCTGCGCACAGGGACCCTGCCGGCCGACTCCCAGTGGTGCCCCTCCTCGGAGCGCTGTCAGGTACGAGG
Source organism: Antrozous pallidus (assembly GCA_027563665.1). Taxonomy (NCBI): domain Eukaryota; kingdom Metazoa; phylum Chordata; class Mammalia; order Chiroptera; family Vespertilionidae; genus Antrozous; species Antrozous pallidus. Next base: position 11,550,822 of record CM050530.1, on the reverse strand, counting down.
CGGGCACGGCCTCCGGGCAGTCTCCATCCTCAGAAACTCGCTCTCTTGTGGGGACGGGACAGACGGTGCCGACCTCTCCCGGGAGCCTCAGGCCTCCCGCTGCGGGCGTCAGGGCAGAGCTGAGCTTGCGAGCTCGGGCTTGGGCTGAGACAAACGGTACCAACGGGGATCCCGACTTTAATTCTAAAAGGGGCAGTTTTCTGGGTGCTCATCAGAGCACCCAAGTCTCTAAAGGTGACATTTCTCATGATATTGTTACAAGCTGAGTTATATTTCCATCTTTGTACTTTTCAACACTCGCCCACTGTGTGTGTGTGTGTGTGTGTGTAACAATCCAATATGCCCCCCACCGCCATCTGCCCCCCGTAAGGACTACTGGGTGAGTGTCCCAGGGGGGGTGTCCCAGGGGGTGCTGCTGCAAGGGGCCCCTGACTGGCCACTTGGAAGACTATCACACTAATGGGGAATTAGGGTCTCAATTAGAGACGCTGTCTCGACAGTAACAGAACGAAGGGCAGGCCTCAGTTACTGACTGTGTAGAAAAACATTTTAAAACGTAAAGGTGGCTTTAAACTCCAGCGTGATCTCAGGAAACACCTCAGCAGGAAGCTACAGGGAAAAACCCTTGTAATCTGATGGCCTTTTCTCCACAGAGAACAACATGATGTTCTTACTTCAATTAGAAACATTCAATTACTTGAGTTTAGGGCCAATATGGTTACTATCACTAATAATTTTATTCTGAACACGCACAGGGGCCCAAACCTATGTGGTTTCAGTATGTACGTAACACAGGCCAATATTTATGATCTGATTGTCTCCTGTATTAATAAGGAAATTTAGTCATTATTCACCATCTACTATATCTTGCATGAGGTGAGTATACTTTTCACAAGGATACATTTGTTCTTTTCTTTTACTTCCATAGATTTCTCTGTATATCTTTTTTTTTTTTAGTTATTTTGTTTTTTTTAAATTGAGTTTTAGAGAGATTGGGGAAAGAGGGGGAGAGAGACAAACACTGATTGGCTGCTCCCCCGGGGATCAAACCTGAGACCCGGGCACGGGCCCGACGGGAGGGGCCACTGGCACTCGGGACGGCGCCCCCGTCCGCTGGGCCAGCTGGCCAGGGCTCTTCCTCCGACACACTCATGCCGACGACAACACTGTTTCTTCACCGACTGAAATACACTTGGTGTTGGATCTCAAATATTTTAGGCAAAGTAAGAAATAATTTCTCGTAGGGTTCTGGAAGGTGAAGTGAGAAACGTGTCCGCTCAGCTGACGAACATGACATTCGTCTCAGAGACGTACCTCTGGGCTGGGAAGCCTGGCGATCCGCCCGGCTGTGGCTCTGGGCAGAGTCCTGTGTGAGACAAGAAAAGCGTTTTCACCCAACTGCAGGCAGAGGCCTCCCCGACGACGACACAAAAGCTGAAGAAACGGATGCTCTGCACTGCAGGTTCTCGTCGTTTTAAACCCAACAGTGATGCCTCTTAGCTTCTGCTCGACTGTCAGAGGGCCAGGCGCTGCCACCACGGAAACGCGATCTCACTTTGTGTCTCACAAGTGGAGCACTTTAGTCACATGTACTCTCGTCAACAGATTACTCACGTTTTTAAACACAACTCCTAAAGCTCTTAGGTATTCAGCTAAATTTTAAACTCGACTAATTTTACGTTCACATGGAAAAGAATTTCAGAAACTACCAGCTCCTACCTTTAATATAATTTTCTAGTGATTTTTATTAATCTAAAACACAGAGACTTTGCAGAACCATTTTATAAGCTAAAATCTAATATGCATTAGTTCCCTTCAGCACAATTATTTATAGAAAAAAATTAATTGATTTAAGCCCAACATTTTATCTCAAATAAGCATTCTAAGACATGTGTAGCATTTACAGAATTTGTGTTAAAATGTATGTGAAATGTGTTAAACTTATACTCACTTATTTGAATGTGTGTTGAATGTGATACAGCAGAGTAGATTTAGAACAAGTTTGAGATGAATATCAGATGAAAACAATCGGTATATTGGTATTTACTACTTTAGATTCTGACATCATTTGTATTTTTATAAGTTGTTTCCCAACCAGTTGAAAATGGGATGGATTAAGTTGGGACAGACACAAAATTTGCTCTTTGCTCAACTGTCCCTGTCTTGGTTGAGAGCACTCTGTTCCGGCCAAACACTCTGCACCCCACGCCCCTCGCAGCCCCTGCCCTCTCCTGCCTTACTTTCCTTTCAGCACTACCCCCAGCGGGCAAGCTGTTTCCTGTCTGACTCCCCCTCAATGGAAAGTCCGTGGAGGTAGGACTTTATGTTTCATTCCGTGCTGTGATGCCGGAGCCTAGAGCAGGGGGTGACCTGGAGGGACCCCAAAGCACCGAATGGAAGAAGAAACCATCTGCGTTTAAGATCACGGTCTGAGATGTGTCCTGCTGCACTCAATCCCAAAGTTCTAAGAATACATGCAGGACCCTAACTCCTGCTGTGGTGGTTACAGAAGACTTTATTAAGACTTTGATTTAACCATAAGACCTTTATGAAAATTCATACCTGACCTGCCGATTTGAGTGTCTTTGAAAACTTTTTCAGAAAATGAAACCCAGGCTCAAACAGAACAACTAAGCTGAAAATAAAAGATTTCTAAACGTGATTGACCCAGATGTGTCGTATTTGAAATAAGATGGAATGTCTTCAGGAAAAAGCCACGGGCTCGCTATGAGCACGTATTAAGGAACAGCCAACACGGCTTCTGTCCTGCCAGCGGCCGAGTCAGTGTCGACGTGGAAACGCTGCTTTGCTTGGCTACACGCTGATTACAGACTATCCCATCAGACACACAGGAGGCCGTTCCGAAAAGGTGTACATCTTCCTAAAGGCAGTATGACAGGTTTTATTAACTGATGTGTGTGTGTGTCGACTGTTCATTTAAACATTTACCCTGCACTGAGGCTCCAGCCGGCCTGTCCTGTCCATCACAGCCAGACCGAGCGTAAAGTGAACGGAGCCGGCCGTCTCTGAAAACACCTCCCTGTTGTGGCCACACCAGGTCAGCCTTCGGAAAAGGCCTTTCTCTGAAATCCTCAGTAGGAACTGCACACACTCAGCCCCGTTTCCCCACCCCGAGCTCCTGTGAATGACCTCCGAGCACAGAGGATGCGCAGCCCGGACGGCGGTGCGGAGGCACTGCCCCCCCGGCCGGGGCAGCTGCGCAGCGGGAAGAGGCGCCGCCTGCCCACGCACCTGGATGAAGGAGGCCAGCAGCACGCAGCTCATCTCCTGCTCCAGGATCACCTTGTTGTGGGGGTTGTTGTGGCAGGCGGCGATGAGCGACGGGAACAGCACCCGGACCAGCCGCGGGTCGCTGAAGTACGGGAAGGGCAGCTGGCACAGCTTCTGCAGCACCGTGGGGTGGCGGCCGGACTGCACGACGACCTGCGGGGGAGCGCCGGGTCAGCTGCCAGCCACCACGGCACGGCCCTGCCGCGGGCAAGTGCCAAGAGGGCACAGCGACTGGAGTGTGAGGAGGGAGGACCCGACTCCGCCCCGGACCGGACCTGAAGGGATCCCAGGAGGGAGCAGACAGGAATCCTCTCCCCCAACTCCAGGAAGATTCCAGACGGTCTGCAGCCGCTTAAGTCACTGGAATCGAGATGAAAGCCTAGCGGGCCGTGGAGGCCTGTGTCATGGACCAGGCCCTGCAGCTGGAACCACGTGCCAGCCCCGCCCCCAGCAGCAGAGCAGCCATTTCCCTTAAACTGCACCAGCTCCCTCCCCAGCAGACGGCCTCTGGCAGCCCTGACCAGGCAGCCCCTGACCTCGCACACGTGGACTCGGATATGTCCACCTCCACTCCGTGTGCAGACGGCCCTGGGAGAAAAGGGGAGTTCGGGGGAGTGGGCAGCTCTGGCCCAGGCTGCAGGCTCTCTCCTCCCGTCCGCCCTCCTGTCTGCGCCCTCAGAGCCACAGAGGCCAACGGCGGGGCTGGGAAGCGGGCGCGGCTTGGCTGTGCACATCGGGAGCTGGCAATGCGGTTAACGGGTGTGGGGAGCCCCTCCATTTCCTCGGGGGGCCTCCACAATAAACTCAGAGACGTCAAAACCAGATCTGTGTCAAGTACCCTCGCCTGGACAGTCCTCGCAGAAGGTCAGGGACACTGAAATCCAAGGTCAGGATGTAAATGTAGTTGGAAAAACACAATCTTATAGGCACACCCCCAGACAGGACTGAATGCAGATTAAAACCAGAGAAGAGGCAGGAGAAACATCAATTACAGGGATTTACAAGTTTTCAAAGCGTTCCTAACAATGCTTTAAGAACACGTGGGCAAATGATAATGCAGCCTGGTTTAAGGAGAAAAATCAACAAAGTAATAGTTCACATATTTTAGTTCAATAGCCGAAACGACATCAAAAACTTTTAGAGAAGGCTGACAGGGCTGCTAATGCCTACAAACCCAGCAGGAATGTGAGAGACGGGGCCCCGGCCGTCCAGCACAGGGCTCTGCGCTGCCGTCTCCGACTCTGGCTCAGAGATGTGTGTGCTGGCGTTGGCTTTACTGATAAAGCATTCACTGACATCTTTAATTCAT